>OZ005662.1:82149101-82254101 GCA_963930645.1 Salticus scenicus | reverse complement strand
TGTCAGCATGTAATCAAGCCACTTTTCTAATATGTTTTGACTCAATGAAAATGGATGACCTGTGAAGTGACTCATAAGTAATAAGAATATCAAATTTACAGTATTTGTACTATTTCGAAACTTTTGCATAGTGCTTCATTTCAGTTTTGAATTTGAATTTTGGTTTTTAAGTTTTATTTGGCAAATAAGGCAAAATTTTCTATACTCAAACCAACTAAAAGATCAAAAGCATTCATTGAGAACAAAGTAAAGTTATTATATAGGAGGATGTAGTCATCAATGAATGCTTTTCTTCTTTTAATTGGCCTTATTTACAATTTTGCCTTATTTACTACATTTTAGGATACCTATAAAAAAGCGTTCCTTTTAAAAATAGCTTTTTTTTTAAATATACTAGGGGGCTCTGCCCCCTGCTCGCTCCGCTCACCATCCCCCGACTCACTTTACTTATTAATACATGCAGAGCTCTGCCCGCCTATTCACTGTTTTCTTTGACTGAAAAGAAATATTAATAGTGCATATTACAGGAGTATTGTAATATGTAATATGTAACAAAGTACGATAGAACTTGGATAATTCAAAGTTGAAGGGACCAGAGAAAAATTCGAAATATCCAAAAATTCGAATTACATATACTATTTTGTCAAAAAGAAGAGATAAATGAAGAAAATAAAATCAATGATCAAAAATTTAACACATAAACTTTATATCTAAGAATACTGGTACATTCACCCCCCCCCCCCCCCATTAAATCAATATTTTTTTACGAGCTTAATTATTCATCACTTTTTAAAAAATAGTCAGATATTTTTTATTGCTTCTTCAAGTACAATCTTTGTGTTATAGCATATGACTTCAACCTATCAACTGATACAAAAATAGAATCTTCTACATTAGATTTGACTTTCAATTAAAAAATCCTCGAAGTTTATGTATATGGACCATATCTTCTGATGCGATACGTAGGAAATATATACTCTTGTATTTCCTTATCCTTCTTTTGAAAGTCTGTTAAAAAAATAATGCACTTCAGCTGAGAAAGATCTCGGGAACAAATTTTACTGTAATATTTTAAAGGTAATCGTATGAAAAATTCGAATAATCTAAAATAGAATTCGAATTATCCATGAATTTTTAACATTGTTTTAATACAAAACTCAAGGGACCGAGTAAAAAATTCGAATTATCCAGAATTTCGAATTAAACAAGTTCGAATTATTCAAGTTTCACTGTATTGTAATCCCGATTTACGAAATTGATTTTGTATCTCACATAAATCAAAAATGATCATAGGATGTTACAGGTTTATATTTGTGGCTGTCATGATGTGCAGTTGTACACTTCCAATTTTGGTCTAGACATGAGCTCCCATTTAGATATATCTACAATTTTACACGATTTTATATATATATGACTTACCATTATAGAGATTTCAAAAGACACTAATGATAGAGCCCGTAATGATGTTATGAAAGTTTTCGATATTTTTGAGTGTAGAAAGTAATTTGTAAAGACATAAGCAGGTTCTAGTCAAAAAATACACTTTATTTAATGAATATTCTGGAACCAATTAAATACAATTATATACAAAAATCAATAATAAATGAATATTCTCGATACAATCCATCAAAATACTCATTAGTACTACAGAGTACAGAAGTCAAGTAAACAGGGTTAAATACACTACAAAGCAATAATTTTGTTACTCCAGGAACAGTCGGTAACAAAAGTGTCCGAACACTAGCAAAAATTCCTATGTAAAAAAAGTACACTTAGTACTGTTTTGTTAAATAAATCCTTGTCGAATCCTTTTCTTAGTCAGTCTAAAAACATGATTCGACAAGGATTTATTCAACAGAACCGTATGAAGTGCACTTTTTTTACATACGAATTTTTGCAAGTGTTCGGACACTTTTGTTACCGACTGAACAATAATCAACTACACAGTTCAAAGTCATTAGAATTTGAATTCATAGAATCTTGTCAGGGATTTGTAGAAATTTAAAAGTGGTACTGCAGTAGAATTATAACAAATTATTCTGGTAAATTCCAGAACTGGACTCCTATTGAAGTTAAAGATACCAAAATTGGGGAAAAATAAAGTTAGGATTTCTAAAATTTGAAATCTTAAACAACCACTTTTAGCTAAATTTTCTAATTTGTCACTGTGTCAGTGCTCTCCTTTGTCAAAATAAGGACATTGCCATCTGTTTCATGTTTTACTGTAATACTGTATAGAAAGTAGCACGTATCTAAAAAATAAGCAATTCTAGTCCACAATCATCAATAATGAGTTTCTTTTTTATAGTCTTATTAGTCAATTCTAAAACTTTCCAAGAAGTTAGTTCTGTGATAGAAATCAATAAATCTTTCTGAAAAATTCAAGAAATCGGTTATTATTGAACAATCGAGCTTCCAAACTTTAGTAACTATTGAGCAATAGACTGAATGCCTTGATTGACTGAATGCCTTGATTGTAGATCATTTTGCCGTACTAGCCGTTGCTCAAGGTGCACCACGCGGAGGTAGATCTACATTGCACCCCTCTGAAGTAACTAACCGTCAGTTAAAGAGGTGGTTACAGAGGGATTTTCCTCAAATTGTGTCGCATATAAATGATCTCTGTATCCTTCCGCTATTTGTTTGTTTACATTTAACGTTTGTTTACAATATCGTACTGGTAGATTTTATTACAGAAAATGCTTGTTTAAAGCATTAAATATTTGCTTAATATGGATGCTAATTCCGTGCTAGTTTGTTGCATTCATATTATCGATAATTCGGATGAAAATTTAATACCATTATCGCAAAAAAGCTTTGAAAAAATAAAACAGTGTATGCAAGAGGGGCTATATCTTGATGGTAAAGAGAAAGAGATATCGGAATATTTAAACACTTTAAAAGGTTTCGATTATGATGGTAATTTTGAAAGCTGTGTTGGCTATAATTATGCATATCACAGAAAATGTTACATGAGATTTACTGATAAAACTAAAATTGAAAGAGCTAAAAAAGGAGTTGAATTTATCCAAGAAAGTACTGCAGATGCGACCGTGGTTCGACCAAAACGATCCAATCAACCATTGTGTGATCGTACGGGTATATTTCCCCATAGCTGCGTGATTTGCATGAAGGAAAAATTCCTTTTTGAAAAACATTCTTCCAAAAGAAAAAAAGAAAAACTTACATTGTGTCAAACTGTCATGGCAAGTAAAGCATTATTGAACAGTGCTATTAAAAAGAATGATGAAAGAATTCTGCTTAAAATACGGGGTATTGATTGCATTGCTAAAGAAGTTAAGTATCACAAAGGTTGCTATAAAACATATACCAAAGAAAAACCAGAGTATACACAACCAAAATAGTAGAATAGGAAATACAATAGTAGAATAGGAAAGAACTCTGAAATTCTATCAATGGAAAAGTTATCTGAAATATTCCACTCCACTGTACAAAGTTTAAACACCGTCGAAACAATAAAAGTTACTAATCGTCAGTTAAAGAGGTTGTTACAGAGGGATTTTCCCCAAATTGTGTTTGTAAAGCCCAAACAAAAAAATATCTCTGAACTTGTTCTGTGTAATTTAGCTTCTGATAAACCTGTCTTGATTGAACATGAACTTTGTTCAAAGTGATGAAACTACTGAACAATCAGCGAAACCCCTAGTCAATTATGACAGTGAAAAAAAGGCGATTCTCTATAAAGCGGCATTAATTTTGAAGGATATTTTGAAAAATAGCCCTCCACTTGAATGCGAATGGCCACCCACTGCTAAAGATTTGAATGAAGTGAACACAGAAAAAATGATTTCTTCATTATTGTTCAACTTTTTAGCATGGTGTGCCGGTGAAACTGATCAATTAGAAACCGATGTGTTTGTTAACACACCTGAAAACATAAAACGAAAACTACATTCAGTTGCCCAAGATCAGGAGTATATATATCTTCAGGAGGCAGAAAACAAACTCCAAAACATGTATCATTATCTATGGCTGTAAGGCATATTACTGGGTCAGCTCGAATGATAAAAATTTTAAATGGATTAGGCCACTGCATTTCTCACTCAGCTGTACTTGAGTATGATACTCAGCTTGCTGAAATGCAATTGAAATCAGAAAATTCTCTTCCTGTTGGTATTGTTCAAAGCAAATTTGTTACTCTTGTCTGGGACAATATTGATTTTTGTGAAAAGACTGTTACTGGGCATGGTACTATACATAGTACTAATGGAATAATTGTACAACCTACAGTGCAAGAAAATTTAGATATTAACTTATACCTGAAATGTGGTCAAAAATCAAAGAAAAGAAAAATTGACCCACCAGTGACTACTATTCCCAATTATTCTATAGGACAGCGTTGTAATCCAGAAGTTACAACAAATAGTAAAAAAACAGATAAATTGTCTGAAGCAAAGCTTATAGATACTGCATATATTATATCAAAACTTTATGGAAAAGATAAAGATCCACTCCCTGGTTGGACTGGTTTTAATTGTATGCTGGAATGCGAGAATATTCCTCGTATAACTTCAATAAGATACCTTCCTGTGTTGGAAGCTAATCCGACAGAGTTTTCAACAGTAAATGTAATCCCAATGAAAAGTTTAGATATAAGTAATAAATTAGGTTTAAAACAGATAGTGTTGGTCTTTGATCAAGCTATATATTCAAAGGCCCAACAAATTTGCTGGAAAGAAGAAAAATATAAAAAGTCTCTAGTAATACGTCTGGGTGAATTTCACATACTAATGTCCTTCCTTGCAGTGATAAGCAAACGCTTTGAAGATGCTGTGCTATATAATATATTAGTAGAGTTACGCTGTCACAAAATAATGTTTGAAGCAATAAGCAGACTACTACAGTATAAATTTAAAAGCAGTTTAAACAGATATATATATAATACACTACTATAAAAATTAAAATAAGTTCAAATAAATCAAAAATACTTCAATATAGATAAGCATAGCATCAAAATTTCACAAAATATTCCTGTTTTCAGCATCAAAAGGTATAAATGAAAAGGACGATGAAAATATTTAATAAAACTTGCTAATGTTGCAGTAATCATTTTGCCAATTTTTAATTTTTTACCCATAAAATGCAAAACAAAGCAATTCATACTCTTGATTATATTATATATGTATAATTATCTTAAATAAACAATTACAGGAACTCTAAAATTCCTAATTCTCTGAAATCTTAATATTATTTGTAATGTAAACAAACTTCATCATGACTGATTCGTTGATCAGTAAATTGCAACAATTCATAAGTTGGTTAGGAGACAAGAACAAATTAATATTTTTACAGTATAAAATTAAAAGCAGTTTAAACAAATATATATAATATACTACTATAAAAATTTAAAATAAGTTCAAATATATCAAAAATACTTCAACATAGATAAGCATAGCATCAAAATTTCACAAAATATTCCTGTTTTCAGCATCAAAAGGTATAAATGAAAAGGACGATGAAAATATTTAATAAAACTTGCTAATGTTGCAGTAATCATTTTGCCAATTTTTAATTTTTTACCCATAAAATGCAAAACAAAGCAATTCATACTCTTGATTATATTATATACGTATAATTATCTTAAATAAACAATTACAGGAACTCTAAAATTCATAATTCTCTGAAATCTTAATATTATTTGTAATGTAAACAAACTTCATCATGACTGATTCGTTGATCAGTAAATTGCAACAATTCATAAGTTGGTTAGGAGACAAGAACAAATTAATATTTTTACAGTATAAAATTAAAAGCAGTTTAAACAAATATATATAATATACTACTATAAAAATTTAAAATAAGTTCAAATAAATCAAAATACTTCAACATAGATAAGCATAGCATCAAAATTTCACAAAATATTCCTGTTTTCAGCATCAAAAGGTATAAATGAAAAGGACGATGAAAATATTTAATAAAACTTGCTAATGTTGCAGTAATCATTTTGCCAATTTTTAATTTTTTACCCATAAAATGCAAAACAAAGCAATTCATACTCTTGATTATATTATATATGTATAATTATCTTAAATAAACAATTACAGGAACTCTAAAATTCATAATTCTCTGAAATCTTAATATTATTTGTAATGTAAACAAACTTCATCATGACTGATTTGTTGATCAGTGAATTGCAAAAATTCATAAGTTGTTTAGGAGACAAGAACAAATTAATATTTTTACAGTATAAAATTAAAAGCAGTTTAAACAAATATATATAACATACTACTATAAAAATTTAAAATAAGTTCAATCAACATAGCACAAAATATTCCTGTTTTCAGCGCCAAAGGTATAAATGAAAAAGACGATGAAAATACTTAATAAAACCTGCCTTTGATTATATATACATTTATCTTTAATATATGAAAAGATTGTGAGTAAAATTTATCGCTATTTATCTGAAAACTCACTATCATCATCAATCAAATCACCATTGCAAATATTTGAAATGTCATTATCATCACCACTGCATACATTATTACTGCCATTATTGAAGTTTTCACAGTTATTTTTGCAGGAGCAAAATTCAGAACATGAGGAATTCATCAACACACATGTGCATTTTTTTTGAGGAACATGCAGTTTTAATGCAAGCGCAACAGATGTGTTTTAATAAAAAATCTGGTGCAACAGGCAGAGTACTCCACTGTATTGAAATGTTGTCCGAGATAATCCACCCATGTTCAGATGGGCTAGGAGCATTGATATAGTTCTCTAAACATCTACGATGAATATTACACTGATAATTAGTTCTTTTAATATGTAAACATAAAGAATCAAAGTTTGGCGGCAATGCTACATCAATTCTGTATTTCAGTTTAAAAATGTTATACCTAACTTCATCAATTTTGTCAACCCCAGCAAAACCGTACAAGTCGCAGACAAAGGCTTCAAGATTTCTTATCAATGAAATATCCAATTCCCATGAATCACCTAGATTCTGAAACAATTTTCTATATGCTGCATTGCATTGCATTAATTTTAGAGGTTTGATTTTACCTTTGCCTTTGAACGCACTGCAAGTGTCGCAACCAGTAAAAATGTGCAGGCCAACCAGAGCTGAGCAAAACTCAATCCCTAAAGTTTTCGCAATGTATGTGATATTTTTTATTTTAAATGAGTGATTATGGCTCATTATCAAATAAATATCAACAGGTATCTTATAGCTTATTGACAAAGAAAGTACAAATACATCTGTATCTATACTTTTTATTAATACAGCAGTAGATGTTCTAGATGCATAATATGCATGCAAAAAAATTTTAGTGTCAGCTTCTTCATGATCATTAAATAATTCTGGGACTTCTTTGATAACGACAGTATGATTTTCTTCTGGCAATATTGAGTGGCAAACCTTATTGCGTGAGAAATATATAGCCACATTTTTAAAAGTAATGGGATCATATGTTATCCACTGTTCGTAAATGAAGTCTATCAAAGCTTCTTTATTGCGTCCATTTGCAATAAATTTTTTGAATTGCTTTGGTAGCTTTTGTTTTGGGCTGTTGATGCTTATCACAGCTTCACTTCCATCACTTCTTCGTTCCCTCTCATTGTGTTTAATGCTGATTACAGGATAGGTATCAGCAACAAAATGGGCAGCTTTACAATTATATTTTTTGCTAATCATAACAACAGATTCTAAAAGGCTGAAAGCCAATTCTCCAAATGTTGCAGGTAATTTTTTTAGTTGCTGAAGCATTGACATACCATCAAAAATGATGCTATTATTACAACTTGGCAAATCACTTACGGCTGTATCATTATCTGACAGTCCTAATACTACACTAATTAAAGTTGACTTACAATTTTTTACTAGTGAGCCATCAATGTTTGCTATTGCAGGTGGAAACTGATTTAGATTATACGTTATAATTGTTTGCATATCGAGCATTGAAGACTGCCCCATAACAATTATGCGTGCCAGCAAGTTTGTTGAGTTTTTTAAAACATGCTCATTTACTTGGTCTTTGGAAACACTTTTTTTATTGCAGTTAGAAAATGTTAAAAGCTTTTGCTTTTTTATTGGGCTGTATATATCCATATTATGGCCTTCTGTAAGGCGTTCCTTGCAGTATTTGTCATATGCATCTTTACCGATATCTTTAGCCCTGATCAGATCTAACTGCACTGAATCAGTGGCATAAGCTCCACTGGATATATTAACTAATATATCTTCTCTTGAAGTAAAGGGATTTATCATAGATTTAATTGTATTTTCAACATTATTTATCATATCCTCCAATTTTTGAATTTCTGCTGGATAAATGTCTTTTTTAATATAATCCTCCTTTGCTTTCCCAGCAAGTTGTTCGCAAGATGCAGAGATGCGAGCTCGCAAATGGTGCGAAAGCATCCACCTGTGAACGGCAGCAGGATTTCTTGTAAATCCTTTCAACCCACCTTTTGTTTTTGAATCACGATTTGCCGTCTGCTCAATTACTTGGTCCATAGCAATTCCACAAAATCCATATTTATCTTGTCTTTGAGCCACAAAATTACCAGTACATAGCTCATTATATACAAGAGGATGTGTCTTAGATAAATTTAACATTTCAAACAAATAAACCGGTAAATACCGAGCATAGTTTACATGATCATAACTAAAAAACCACGGTATCATTTCTTCAACAGCAGCAAGGTGTAGATCCCAATCTGCATTTCTTGTTGCCCGAAGAAATCTCAAAGCACAGTCAACCATCTCTAAATATGATAGCCAAAATGCAAATGTTACATTATTTTGACAATTTTGCATAACAAATTCATTAAATTTTTCCAAAATGGGCAAGATATCTGCAGGAAGTTCATTTTTTTTTAACGTTCCAAGCTTATAACTATGATGAAGTTGTAACGACACTTCTAAACAGTGAAGGCGTTCTTCACTCGATATACAATCTAGAAATTCAGTCCATAACAGTCTGCTTACTGCTTCAAATATTATTTTATGACAGCGTATACTTCGATTATAACATTTTCCACTCAGCACTCCATTGACTGAGCCTTCAGCAACAATTCCAGACTGTACTAATATATTATATAGCCCAGCATCTTTAAAGCGTTTGCCTATCATTGCAAGGAAGGACATTAGTATGTGAAATTCACCCAGACGTATTACTAGAGATTTTTTATATTTTTCTGCTTTCCAGCGAATTTGTTGGGCCTTTGAATATATAGCTTGATCAAAGACCAACACTATCTCTTTTAAACCTAATTTATTACTTATATCTAAACTTTTCATTAGGATTACATTTACTGTTGAAAACTCTGTCGGATTAGCTTCCAACACAGGAAGGTATCTTATTGAAGTTATACGAGGAATATTCTCGCATTCCAGCATACAATTAAAACCAGTCCAACCAGGGAGTGGATCTTTATCTTTTCCAGAAAGTTTTGATATAATATATGCAGTATCTATAAGCTTTGCTTCAGACAATTTATCTGTTTTTTTACTATTTGTTGTAACTTCTGGAACTTCTGGATTACAACGCTGTCCTATAAAATAATTGGGAATAGTAGTCACTGGTGGGTCAATTTTTCTTTTCTTTGATTTTGACCACATTTCAGGTATAAGTTAATATCTAAATTTTCTTGCACTGTTGGTTGTACAGTCACCCCAAAAAAAAACGCCACCCCCCCACCTAAATTTGCCGTAAATTATCGTAGAAACATGCGACTGGTACCAATCAGTTTGTAATAACGTCTAGTTTATAATGTTATAGTTAGATTTTACTTAGGGGGTCGTCTACATATTAAAACTGACATCAACTTCATTTTTTTCAATAGTAACCCCCATTTTTTATAATTTATTTGAATTCTTTGGATCAAATCATCACGGAAAATGGTATAGTTTATATATTTCGCTCAATTTTTCATAGAGTTATAAGCTGTCAAAGTTTGGGGGTGCTAATGTTAAATGAATGTGACAAACATTAAATCATATCTTCCGAAATAATTATGATATTTAAATTCTGTTTTTTTTATTCGTTAGAATGAAGTAACCCAAACATATTCCATGCAAATTTTTGCTAAAAATACATTTTTTGAATTATGAAAATTATTAATAAATTCATATTTGAAAAAATTATGAATTATGACCTATGTTAATTTTTGCACGAATAGAACGGGCATCATCAAAAACATGGGTTTCCAAATTTACAGCTCTATCCTAACATTATTTTTTGAGTTACAGTGATATTTCACTTTTTATTTCTGTTAGGGGGCCGTCACTTGTTATAATCTGTATCCTCTATAAGTAAATGCTTGTATATAATTTGACGGAAAACTATTTTAATTTACCTTTATGTTATTTTTATTGTTTCCTAAGCAATATTTCGATGTTTATTATACAAATTGGCATATTTTTGTAAAGTTATCACAATGTAGGCGAGCGATTGTGAAAGAATTTCAAAAGAAAAGAAGCCCCGCCTCTGATTCGCTGAAACACTATTTTAAAAAAAAGACAAATTTGCATATTCCTATTTGACTCTATATGTGACGCTGGTATGCATAAATCACAATGCTATTTACTACATCGATTATTGAAGACAAAACTTAAACGATTTAATTACAAATATGCAAAATTATTTTGCTTTATATTATAAAGTTTTAGAAAATTTGTGAAAAGGCGTGGCTATTTACATTAAGCCTTGATATGGAAGCTATGTTGCTGTTTTTCGATGCTGCGAAATTTACAAAATATATTTGTGTTAATATACTATACAGATAGAAGAATAATTATATAATATCAACAAATCTTCTTTAATCAATATGTTTATATACATTACTGTATGGAAATGTTTATATATGAATATTGTATTTATTTTTAATGAGAGATATAAACACAAAATACTAAAAAAAAAGAAGAAAATGTGTTATAAATTTTTATAAATCAAGCAAAATATATATGCATACTTGCCAACCTAACCCGTAACATTGTTAGTTCCCGCCCCTGTGTGTACACAATTTAATTTTTAGAGTAATTAACTTCAAATACATTTACGATTAACTCATTGAGCGCCACGCGAATTCTTATGGAAATCCCATTCAGGCCACACGTGCTGCTTAGAAGCGTGTTATGTTTATCGAGTTTCAATAAACCCCATTAGGCCTTAACGATATAATCCTATAAAAATCCTATTAAAAAAAAAAAAAAAAAAAAAAAAAAAAAACATGAAGTAAATTTTAAATAAATTGTCAGTAATTACTTAAAACTATGTAAGTTCTGTAGTTTTATATCATATTTTACACTGCCGGCTGACTTAGCCTAAATGGAAAGATCAGTGTCAGCCACCGATGGCTGACACGGCTCTAAAAAGACTGAAGTGAAAAAAAAAGTACGGAAAGGGGCGGGACCAGTAATCTTCCGGGATAGGTTGACCAGAATGTATATACATAGAGCAATGCCAGAAAATGTTCTTTATTTTTCATGAACCAGATGAATGGTACTTTTTTTCTGTATAGTCTATGTATTAAGTATAATGCTGCTTTAAATACTCTTTAAATGAAAAGTTTTATTACATAAAGTAATTTTCTGGCACTCTACAGCTCCCAAATGACACACAATACAAAACCCCGCCTTTTTCCAGTGCTTAAAGGGTATTAACGTTTAATATGCTTTATATTCGTTTTGATCTTTCCTTCTCCTCCTTATCTTCTTCTTTTTTCCTAAAAAAAAAAGAGTTATGTAACATTTTGACCTTTTCAAGTGAAGATTTAGATTAAGGGCAGTCAGCCTTTCTACACCCACCGTCCACTTCGGTATCTGTGTTAAAGTGTAGAATTTTAGAACATCCCATTAAGTAGTAGGATTTATTATTTTGCATATTAATTTGTTACACATTATAAAATATAAAAGCAAAAGAATATCGTGGAGATTTATGTTAAATTTTTTAATAATGTCATGAAAATAATAATAATAATAATTAATTAAAAAAATAAATTAAAAAAAAAAAATCTGTTTTAATATTTTAAAAAAGTCAATTAAAGAAAATGAAAGTACTGCAGTATGAGAACAAACTCCCATTGTCACTGTGAAACGGCCGTGGGAACCAGGTTGAGTGTCGCCGTTTCAGACAATTATACGGCAGCTTGAGTTAAAATAATTTTGAATTTTCATAAACAAATTTAAAACCATTCATCTTTTTTTTCTTTTGATAGATATTTTAATATCTATTCAAGCTATTTAATTTTCTTCGTATGAAGTGAACTATCTGATGTTTAATCAATAGAAACCAATAAAAATCTTTTAATTCATAAACTAACTCAGAAAGTTCTGTGAATTAGTCACTTTTTTTATTTTATAATTAATATTTCTGAAATTTTTTTCCGGTGTGAAACTTAATAAATAATCTATACTGGGTGGTAGATCGTGATTTATATTTTCTAAATGTATAGACGGACCCCTAATACATTTTCACGTGTAACTCTATTTAAAATTGATTTAAGGTATATAAATAGGTATGTTTTTCGAACCGCCTTGATCTCAAAAATCTGAATATGAAGTCAAAAATAGGGGTTGCCATTGATATGATTTAATGTTTGTCACATTCATTTAACATTAGCACCCCCAAACTTTGACAGCTTATAACTCTATGAAAAATTGAGCGAAATATATAAACTATACCATTTTCCGTGATGATTTGATCCAAAGAATTCAAATAAATTATAAAAAATGGGGGTTGCCATTGAAGAAAATGAAGTTAATGCCAGTTTTAATATGTAGACGACCACTTAGGCAAAATTTAACTATACCGTTATAAACTAGACGTTATTGCAAATCGATCGGTACCAGTCAAATGTTTCTATGATAATTTACGGCGAAATTAGGTGGGGGGGTGGCGTTTTTTTTTTGGTGACTGTACAATTATTCTATTAGTACTATGTGTAGTACCATGCCCAGTGACTGTCTCTTCACAAAAATAAATATTGTCCCAGACAAGAGTAACAAATTTGCTTTGAACAATACCAACAGGAAGAGAATTTTCTGAATTTAATTGCATTTCAGCAAGCTGAGTATCATACTCAAGTACAGCTGAGTGAGAAATGCAGTGGCCTAATCCATTTAAAATGTTTATCATTCGAGCTGACCCAGTAATATGCCTTACAGCCATAGCTAATGATAAATGTTTCGGAGTTTGTTTTCTGCCTCCTGAAGATATATATATCATATCTTGGGCAATTGAATGTAGTTTTCGTTTTATGTTTTCAGATGTGTTAACAAACACATCTGTTTCTAATTGATCAGTTTCACCGACACACCATGCTAAAAAGTTGAACAATAATGAAGGAATCATTTTTTCTGTGTTCACTTCATTCAAATCTTCAGCAGTGGGCTATTTTTCAAAATATCCTTCAAAATTAATGCCGCTTTATAGAGAATTGCCGTTTTTTCACTGTCATAATTGACTAGGGGTTTCGCTGATTGTTCAGCAGTTTCATCACTTTCATCAGTATCAGTTTCGGTGGAACAAAGTTTATGTTCAATCAAGACAGGTTTATCAGAAGCTAAATTACACAGAACAAGTTCAGAGAGATTTTTTTGTTTGGGCTTTACAAGCACAATTTGAGGAAAATCCCTCTGTAACCACCTCTTTAACTGACGATTAGTAACTTTTATTGTTTCAGCGGGGTTTAACTTTGTACAGTGGAGTGGAATATTTCAGATAACTTTTCCATTGATAGAATTTCAGAGTTCTTTACTATTCTACTATTCACAATGTCACAAAACACAGAATAAGATTTTGAACATGGGAGTTTTGGTTGTGTATATTCTGGTTTTTCTTTGGTATATGTTTTATAGCAACTTTTGTGATACTTAACTTCTTTAGCAATGCAATCAATACCCCGTATTTTAAGCAGAATTCTTTCATCATTCTGTTTAATAGCACTGTTCAATAATGCTTTACTTGCCGTGACAGTTTGACACAATGTAAGTTTTTCTTTTTTTCTTTTGGAAGAATGTTTTTCAAAAAGAATTTTTCCTTCATGCAAATCACACAGCTATGGGGAAATATACTCGTACGATCACATAATGGTTGATTGGATCGTTTTGGTCGAACCACGGTCGCATCTGCAGTACTTTCTTGGATATCTTCAACTCTTTTTTTAGCTCTTTCAATTTTAGTTTTATCAATAAATCTCATGTAACATTTTCCGTGATATGCATAATTATAGCCAACACAGCTTTCAAAATTACCATCATAATCGAAACCTTTTAAAGTGTTTAAATATTCCGATATCTCTTTCTCTTTACCATCAAGATATAGCCACTCTTGCATACACTGTTTTATTTTTTCAAAGCTTTTCTGCGATAATGGTATTAAATTTTCATCCGAATTATCGATAACATGAATACAACAAACTAGCGCGGAATTAGCATCCATATTAAGCAAATATTTAATGCTTTAAACAAGCATTTTCTGTAATAAAATCTACTAGTACGATATTGTAAACAAACGTTAAATGTAAACAAACAAACAGCGGAAGGATACAGAGATCATTTATATGCGTCAAAAATTTCTTTAAAAAACATATATTCACTAAATTTACGCTGTATTAATATTTTTAATGACATAAAATGAAATAAAAAAGTGCTTACTGTTATTAAAAATTTATTTTTATTATTTTTAACTAGACTTTAACTGCGCCATCTGGTGGCGATTCGGCAAGTAGCTGTAAACAGAATAAAAAATATAGTTCCTAATTTATTTGTTATTTCATAAATTATGTGCACTTTCAAGCGTGGGAACATTGATATTTTAAATAAAACTGAGTATTTATAATAGTTTAATAAAAAAATTGTGTGGTCCCTAAACGTGGCAAACGAACTGAAACAATATTGGTATCCATCCCATAGTCTAAAGATCAAACGTTAAAAAAACTTGGCTACGGTAATCAGGAAGCCTCAAAACGTGCAAATATACAAAAAACAAGCGATGAATATTTAGCTTAAAACATACATTATTTGCCATATCTCTATACGGAATTTATTTCAATTCGCGAACAGCTTTCCTGGAAATGGTAAAATATTATTAGTAAAGCACATCCACTGACCACAAATAAGTAGTGTGTTGGGTCCTCCACACGACTTTGTTCTATATTTTCCTATAAATAATCACTCAGTAAAAATAATTTATTAAAATTATTATTTAAAAAAAATTATATTCTATGATAATGCACACGGTTTCCATATAAGAGATGTAGTATAACACTAAATATCCAAAAAAAAAAAAAAAAAAAAAAAAAAAAAAGTTATATATATATCTTTATATATATATTTCTTTTGTGCGTGTGTATGTCACTGAACTCCTCCTAAACGGCTGGACCGAGTTTAATGAAATTTTTTGTGTGTCTTCAGATGGATTCGAGAATGGTTTAGATTTACAAATGAAAGTTGTAACTTAATTAGTTCTTTCTTAATTAATTTTTAACCAACAGTTTCAACAACTTTCCCACCTAGATGGCGTGAGTTGTCCATAAACACGATGTCAGAGTTTATTTAATGTTGAAATGAAAAAATGAATTTTTAACCGTATCTTACGAAGTGTTTAAAATATTTTTTCAAAGTTAATATTTTTAGAATCGTAACCGTATCTTACGAAGTGTTTCAAATATTTTTTCAAAGTTAAAATTTTTAGAATCGTAAACACGATGTCAGAATTTGTTTAATGTTGAAATGAAAAATGAATTTTTAACCGTAAGTGTTTAAAATATTTTTTCAAAGTTAATATTTTTAGCCAGAGGATTAAAATGGTATATTCTTTTAAAAAATTCGTCAATATCCGACGGAGTTATTTTATGTTAAAATGAAAAATGAATTTTTAGGCCATTATTATTTGTGCAGATGGAAAATGTACTAAAAGTTTTCCGAAAAATTTCACTAACGATACGATCACAAATGTTGACGGATATCCAATATGTCGTCGAAGAAATCCCGATAATGGCGGACAATCTTATCATCTATGGCGGTCATCTATGTCAACAACATAGACATTGACATTGATAACCGTTGGGTGGTCCCATATTCGCTCTGCTGAGCAAAACATTCAAAGCTCATATTAATGTTGAGTTCTGCAGTTCAGTGAAGAGTATCAAATACATTTGCAAGTATGTGAATAAAGGCAGTGATATGGCTGTATTTCGAGTTGAAAATTCCAATGTGAATGCTCCTCCGGTGAATAACAACGATGAAATAACACTTTACCAAATTGGCCGGTACGTCAGCTCCAATGAAGCTGTTTAGCGTATCTTTGGTTTCCCAATTCATGAACGGGATCCAGCAGTTCTTCATTTAGCCGTCCATCTTGAAAATGGCCAGCGCGTATATTTCACGAGCGAGTCCTAATTGAAATATTACATCAAGATGTAATTAGTGTTTGAAGAGTTTTGAAGTGTGCATAAAAAACTATACATTTTGCAAATTTAGTGCGGAATTGGACTATTATTTTATATAATTTTCTATCAAATTTACACGCGCGTTGATTAACAACCACCCTAACCTACAAATTTATTTGTGTAGCTAATTTATTATATTTTATTTATTTATTTTTTGAATGGAACACCTTTAATATCGGAACCCTTTGGCAAAATTTGAAATTTGGCACCGAAGTAGCTCGGACGCTTCTCGCCAAGATCTTTATTTCCACAATTGAGATAGCCATTTCAATTCATCGCAAAAATGGCTTAAAATATTTAAAGTCACCAAAGGGGTCCCATACTTTTGTGCGTGTGCATGTCTTTGATATTTTATGTATTTATTTTTTGTATGGAAAATTTGGCACCGAGGTAGCTCGGACGCTTCTCGCCAAGATCTTTAGTTCCACAATTGAGATAGCCATTTCAATTCATCGCAAAAATGGCTTAAAATATTTAAAGTCACCAAAGGGGTCCCATACTTTTGTGCGTGTGCATGTCACTGATATTTTAATTTATTTTTTGTATGGAACACCTTTAGTATCGGATCCCTTTGGCAAAATTTGAAATTTGGCACCGGAGTAGCTCGGACGCTTCTCGCCAAGAACTTTTGTTCCACAATTGGGATAGCCATTTCAATTCATCGCAAAAATGGCTTAAAATATTTGAAGTCACGAAAGAGGTCCCATACTTTTGTGCGTGTGCATGTCACTGATATTTTATTTATTTATTTTTTGTATGGAAAATTTGGCACCGAGGTAGCTCGGACGCTTCTCGCCAAGATCTTTAGTTCCACAATTGAGATAGCCATTTCAATTCATCACAAAAATGGCTTAAAATATTTAAAGCCACCAATGGGCTCCCATACTTTTGTGTGTGTGTATGTCACTGATATTTTATTTATTTATTTTTTGTATGGAACACCTTTAGTATCGGATCCTTTTGGCAAAATTTGAAATTTGGCACCGGAGTAGCTCGGACGCTTCTCGCCAAGAACTTCTGTTCCACAATTGAGATAGCCATTTCAATTCATCGCAAAAATGGCTTAAAATATTTGAAGTCACCAAAGGGGTCCCAATTTGTGGCTTAGATTTAGAAAATCCGTGCTTTTCTCACGGCCAATTATATGTTGCGTGTTCCATTGTTGGAAAACCTTCGAATTTGTTTGTGTATATTCCTCAAGGATTAACCAAAAATATTGTACATCCAATGGCATTACGATAAATTAAGTTTTTGTAGATTAAAAAAATATACCTGTTATAAAATAAATTGAATTTCAACTTTTTCACCTTTAATTAAAGCGAGTTTAAGTTTTTATTTAATACGAACTCTACATTTCACTTCGCTCATACTATACACATACTCACATGCATCGATTGATTGAATTGTGATAAATGTACATGTAATGATGTTAGATATTGTAATAACTTTTTGATAAAAATTTTCATCAAATCGGTCCAGATTGTTACAGCTTATTCAAAAGAGACGGAATTTTCATGTGAAATTCGTTGCTATCAGAGATTCTCTCTTAAATTGAAATATCTGCCGTATGAAATAAAATTTTGTGCTGTTCGACATTCAGCGGAGGTTTTAAATAACAAGTAGCAAGTAGAAAGTACCAAGTAGCAAGAAGCAAGTAGCGAAAGTTTCGGTAATTATGTCTTTTACGTTATAATAGAAATTCACAGTCACCGTTCACAGCGCTTCATACCTGTTTCACTTATATACCACATCTTTACACACGTACAATAAGTTAGTTATTTTTTTCTAGCAAAATATTCTCTAGAAATAATTTATATGACAAAACAACGTTTGTCGGGTCAGCTAGTATATATATATATATATATATATTGTTAAAAATGAAAAAAATCGATAACTTTATTTTAAATTATCGCAGATCGATGGTTTAACCATTCGTTTTAAAGGTAGTGGCGAGCTCTTTTGAAAGATACCTATCATGAAAATTTAATCCCCTCGAGGGGGGACCTCCCCTCCTGGGGGATGCGAGGCTCCTACATACACAATTTTTTTCCCCAGTTGACTATCTCTATTACGCAAAATATGTATTCGTTTCATTTGGTTTAGTGCAATCTTTACATGTTAAACTCTACTTACCTGTAATTTCCCCCATAGACGTAATGTATTTAAATACTTTTGAGCGTCCCTGTACATGAAGCATTGGCTTCATCTCAACGAAAATCTTAGTGTAACATCCCTATATGATACACATTTAAAATACCGAGTTTGGAATTTCTGCTACTATTTGTTCTTCAGATATGCTGATAACAGACACACAGACACACATACAGACATACAGACCATTTAGTAACAGCAATCGACATTGCTTCCTATTGTCGGTTGCCAGCATTCTACTGATTAGCCGCCGACAGCAGTGCGCTTTTGCCGACAGTAAACCGACATTGCCGACAGCGGCCCGACTCGATGCCCAAAGACTTGAGTTTGTTGGGTACATGTAGATTTTTGTTGGCCAAATTATAGGAAAAATGTTTTTAGTTGTGGTAGATGCTCGCAGCAAACGGATGGAGGTCTTTATTGTTTCTAATACATCTACTGAGAACACCATAAACTGTCTTTCTTCTGTTTTTGCCAGATATGGCTATCCTGTGTCCTCTGTGTTTGATAATGGGCCACATTTCACATCAGATCAGTTCAAACATTTTCTACAACGTAAATGTATAAAATGTATCTTAAGTACCCCATATCATCCCGCAACCAATGGTCAGGCAGAAAGATATGTACAGAGAATAAAGAAAGGATTGAAGTCCTTAAATTTAGAACCAGGAAATCAACAATTTAAATTAAACGAGTTCTTACTTCAATATAGAGTAATGCCTCATATTACGATAGAGAAGAACCCCGCATCATTATTTCTCAAAAGAAATATAAGATCAAAATTAAATTTACTTGTACTAAGTGTTAAGAATCGCGTTGAAAATAAGCAACAGAAAAATGCTTTTAACACGAAAAAAGTAAGAGAATTTCAGGTAAATGAAAAGTTACAGTACGTAATGACATACCAGGAGTTAAATTGAAAATAGGCAAAATAATTTCTAGAGTCGGTAAATTGCATTATAAAATTCAAGTAGGTCGATATGTGTGGAAAAGGCACATCGGCCAAATAACATATGTAGGCTCCAAAGTACAATTGGAAGAAACTACAATTTTATATTTTTAATGCAATACTAAAAATAAAATAAACTTCTTTTGGATATTTAGTGTTATACTACTTCTCTGATATGGAAATCGTCTGCATTATAATGGAAGATAATTTTTTAAAATAATAATTTTAATAATTTGTTTTTACTGGGTGAATTTAGTGAACTAGAAGAGTGGACTAGAAAAAGTCATGCGGTGGCCTCAACATACTAGTTTCGATAAATACATAGTCACATTTTTAATACTGGTATGTGACATCACATAATTGTACCGATACCTGTGAAATGTATTGTCCAATGAAATAATCTATTTAATTTCTATACTTGTATTAATGTTAAAACAGATCAGTCTTCAAAATGTAATCCCTTGTATAATATGGGTTTTGTTATCTGCAATTGTTCTTCGTGATTTATTAAAATTTAATCACTAAATCTAGGGATATTGAAGATCTTTTCTCGAGAAATCCCTAGATATGACACACTTATCCCTAAACCTCTAGATCCGAGAACGCTGTTTATGGAATACACATATACACTGGTTCTCATAATTATAAGTACACCCGTTTTTCTATATTAACTAAACACTGAACACTATTATTTAAACAAATATATTCTTTATTAATTTGAATTTCATTAATAGACGATATTTAAAAAGTTTTATCTTTTTTCTATCTTAAAAAACTTTAAATACGGTCAAAAAATGATTTTTCAGGTGCTCACAATGATAAGGACAGCTCGAATCTTAGTAATTTTTTTTTTTTTTTTTTTTTCAGTTATTCTTTTAATTAATTTTTTACGGGGTCTCTTTTTAGGGTGAAACAGTCAGACATTCTCTCTGGTATGTATTTATATATATATATACATTTTTTTTTTTTTTTTTTAATATTCAGTTTCAATACCATTTCATACAGCATAGACGATATTCTGAATGCATTTAAACTATTTAAAATTGCTTTCCACTTCATGCACTTTTCTAATATGATAAGTTAAGGGTTTTTCAACTTTTAGGCCAAGGGAACGGCAATAATACAGGTTTCTTTCTTCAAACTATTTTCTATTGCTCTAAAAGTAGAGCAAAAATGTAAGTCTTTTTGAAATATATATATATATCACCCTCCCACCCCATCCCACCCCTCTCTAAAATCTAACAAAAATCTGAGAATTCCACGTCTAAAATTTGCGGATATTCTCTTGATGTTCATAATAATAGAAAAAATTACTAAATTCGTTCTGCCTTCAGTAGAAACAGCTCCCCAGGGAATCACAGATCCACCTTTAAAATGGCTGATTCATATCTGCCTTTTAAAAATCTGCTCTGTCTTTTGCTATCTTCAGTGCAACTAATTGTTAAAAACATTTGGTTAATCAAGAATAAAATGTTTTTCATCCGAAAATGCAACATTTTATCATTTATTCAACTTTAACACAGACGTTCTTTCCTGCATTAAATGCTTATTGATTATTTCAGGTTTTTTATTCATTTTAACATATTATTAATTATTTTAAACATGCATAAATGTAGACCCCAATCTTTCGTTAAAAATTTACTAGTAAATTCAGCAGCAGTCACTTTGAGTAGAACAGTAAGAGGAATTACGAGTTTTTGGTCTTTGTAAAACAACTCTGATTCTGCATCAGATCTCTCTCCTATCGAACCAGCAGTTCAATGTTTGATCACATTTCCTTCAACAATTTTAGATCTTTGAATTTCATTAGAAATACGACGGATTCAACTTATCCCTCCACTTATAAAACACCTTTATCATACTTCACTACATGAACGTGCTTTTTTTCGAGGAATTATCATTAATGTCCGTCCAAGAAAAATTGAAGGCTTATATATGAACTAATCTAGCCCAGTAGTTAACAAATTCGCATGTCAACAGTAATTTATCCGCTAGAAAGTTAAATAAAACGAAAAAATGTTGATTGACCCTATAATTAAGAACATCTAAAAACGTGGAGAAAAAAATATTTTGCACTATTTTTTATTAATTTTGGTTCACATTAAAAAAAGTTATAACACTTTTGGTTTTTAGAATACTAGATATATTAAGTGCACTTAGTATAATCTTGTTCACAATTAGTTTTACATTAGTTATTTCAAAACATAAAGTCTCTTCTAAATAGAAAGAGCGTACTTCGTTCTCACTCAATAACGTTTCAACTCCACGGAGATCTGCTAAAAGAGCGTTCATCCGTACAAACACATACACCTGTTATATTCAATAAAATGCTAAATTTTTGTCGATATTTTTATTAAAGAAAATTATAAGTAATTCAAAGTGGTGTTATAAAGAAATAAAATAACATAATGATAGAAATTTCATACACAGCAGAGTGATTCCTTAATTACACCGACAAACGAAGCGGGTAATAGCAAAACACATATTCAAATATACAAAACATATCAAAATATGCAAAACATATGCACACATGAAGCATAAAAATGAATATCAGCTTTGCCCTATCGCAAACCTTTTTCGAGTCATTTCAAATGGAATGATAAAGCTAAAAATCTTACCCTAGCCTTCATTTTTGTAGTTTCTGCACTTACAACACAAAATCAGACACATATTTAAAAAGAGCAGAAAAAAGCCCGGCAAAGCTCCAACTTTTCTTAGAATATCCAGATTTAATGACGAGATACAAGCAGTGAAACAGTGAAAAATATGCAAAACAAACATCCGTCAAAAAATTTAATCGCAATTCTGCAAAAACCTTTCTAGCTATAATTGATAAAATTTACTAAAAATTAGCCTATTCCAAATTCAAATAAGCGTACAATGAACCATATCAGTTGATGACTGCTGTAGAAATTTAGCTGTTTGTTATAAATCGCGAGTTTTCATGTTTTCAAAGAATGAGACTCCTCCCATCACGTTTCAAAACTCCTTTAACGACTCCCATTAGTAATTCACTTTTGATTTTATTTATATGCATTAACATTCTTTGTAACATCTATAATTTATTCTGGAGTATTGTTCGTCTCGTCCAGTTTTCACAGAAGCCAGATTTTAGAGAAATTTTCGCCAATATATATATATATATATATATATATATATACTATTAAATAAGAAGAAAAATGCTTTTAAATTATATTGGTATGAGAAAAGGGCGGAGCTAACAATACTCCGGAATAAATTACAAATATTACCAGGTATGGCATAAATGTGCAGTTTATTTATTACATGGACTATAATTTATGTTATCTGTATCATAATGTTTAGGTATGCATTCATTTGAATTTTTATTTAAAAATAAATAAATAAATAAATAAAACAGATAATACAGAAATTTCTCTGTTATCAAATACACGAAGAATATCACTGTAATTAAACTACTGTACGGAGTTGATAATTACAGTAGTTTAAGTACTGAAACTACTCTAATTAAACATCCTTCAAAACATGCAAACATCCGTATAAAATGTGTTTATTTTATAAAGCATTGAAAATAAAAAAGAGGGTGTAGGCTTCCTTATGCATACAAACTGTAATCAAAGGCATGGTCTATCTGTCTCTGTTATTTTTTAATTATTATTATTATTATTCGCTTTGCAAAATAAACAAGTTTACTTAGGTATTTTAGGCCTTTTGAAAGTTTAATTCTTACTGTATTTAATCACTACTATGATTTGTATATATTTTTTTTAGGACTGAGGGCCTATTAGTCTCAAACAGCGATTTTTGCGTTGTCGTTTTCGATAGTTGGACATTTGTCGAAATCATTTTCGATAGTTGAACATTTATCAAAATCTAAAATTTATCGAAAATATTATTGAATAATTTGAAAGCGATGTTATAATTGGGAAGAAAAAAAACTAATAGCCCTCCGTCCTAAACTAAATTCTGCTTTTGCCAGAATTTCATCAAAATCTTTTTTTTTTTTTTTTTTTTTTTTAAGAAAAAGAAAAGAAAATTTATACAGTATCATTACAAACGATATCGAAAAAGTTTTTTTAATAATTTTGAATTAGGAAATAAATAGTGCGCGTGCAATAATTTGAAATAAAAATAAATAAAAATATGAATTTAATGATTTGATTTTTATATAAAACACGATCGCGTGCTATCTTAAAAAGTAGATGTAAAATTTAAAGTTTAATTTTCTTGGCAACAATTATAAATTAAGATAAATAATTTAATGAAAGTTTGTTCTTTAGATATACGTCCATGTAAGATGTCAAAAAATATACGACAAAGTATTATATCTCTTTTTTATTTATTTATTTATTTTATTTTATTATTTTTTTTTTAACAAAAATTACAAATAAATATGTATAATAATATTACGATACAGATAAGCATAAATTATTGTCTATGTAATAAATAAAAAGTAAATTAATGCAATTAAATATGTTACAAAATGAAAACTTATGGGATTTTGTAAGGCGAATTTCAAAAGTCGGTAGGAGTCTAGTTTTTTTAAAAACTTGAAAAGAAATGGTGTCTAAAAAACAAACAGTTAAAATTCTCAGGTGGTAGTCAACCAACATGGTTCATTGTAAACTTAATTGAAAGGTATTAGAATGGGCCGAATTTTTAATTGCTGATAAAATCTTTGGGCGGTTGTTTCTTTTGCATTTTTACTGTTTCATCGATTATAACTCGTCATTAAATCTAGATGTTCTAAAACAAGTGATGTCGTTTTGTAGATTTTTGTCGACTTTTTCGAAATGTGCACTTTAGTTTTGTGTAACATGTTTAGAAATTTCAAAAATAAAGGATATTTTAAGATTTTTCCTTCTGTTCCCAGTAGCTTCAAAATAGTTTGGGATAAGACATGATTAACACTTTCGCGATCATTGATGTAGATTCACGTCACTAGAAAATCTGTAACTCCGCGAGTGGGCGTTTCTTTTGCAATTTGTATGTCATTTATTTCTTAAAAATATACACAGTATTACATATTTGTACAATTAATATACTATGGATATAAATAAATACTTTGATTAGAAAGAGTATAATTATAATATGTATCCATTTGAAATATAAATCTGAATATTAAAATTTTTATTCTGAAATATTGCAACTTAGGAGAATAACGCCCACAACCGGACCTTACTATCAAAAAGACAAAAACATGCTGTCGCGAAAGTGTTAATATAAATTTTTAAGTTCCATATATGCTCTTCTATTACCTCTCTTCGTTTGTTGGTGCAATAAGGAATCATGCTGTATATGTAGATCACAAACTCATATATTAAATTTCATGCAGTTTTACTCTATAGAAGCTGAGCTATAACATTCTTGTACACAGGAAAATTTACAATATAGCAGTAATTTAAAATAAACTAAAAATAATTAGTGCAAAAAAAAAAGAAAAAAAAAAAAAAAAAAAAAAAGAAGAAAAAATCGTCAGTCTAAAGCATTGGTAAAGGCTGAAAAAAAAAAAAAAAATCAAGGGAAAAGTACTGTGAGTAGCAAAATTAAAATATTTATCCAAACACAATATTTCCATTACATCTGCGTGACAGGTTAGGAAAAGCTCAAAACGCAAAATTATACGTAAACTTTTAGGCAGGCAAAAGGATTTACGATATAGAAGAATAATATATACGAAATTTGATCGCCATTTTATGTTTCAAATAGTAGACGGGGTCGAGAACATATTTCTGCAGATAATCTCTCCTTACTTTACACATGTTTTGGTTTTAAGAGGACATTTTTTGCAACAAATTTAATATACTGTCCTTCCGGTGTCACAACTGTTGTTTCCTCGGCTCTACACACTCTATTTTAAATCCGGCGGAGATCTGTTGAGCAATTGTTATTTTGCATGTGTAACGTTAAGAACCAGTGTTGCCAGATGAAATTTTTAATTTTCCTACAAAATACACAAAAAAATCCCTTTTCCTTATACGAGAAAAAATATTTGTCTAACCAAAAGTAAATTTTCACTATGCATAGTTATTTAGACTTAAATAATAATAATAATAATAATAATGAATAAAATGTAAAATATTCATAAAAATGAAAATAATTTAATTAACTTTTCTAGCGCAATGATCGTAGCGTTCTACATTTACATACCACTATTTTTTAGCAAAAAATATTGATCTGACAATTCGCCGAATATATTCTTTAGTCCGCAATTAAATAAATAATAAATAAATAAATAATACTTTTTATTTTTTTCTTTTGTTTGACAAATAAAATTTTTAACTGTTATATATCTAATATTTAATCTATTCATATAATTTACAATTCTATGTTTATTGCATAAAAAAATTATAATTATCTAATATATTGGAGAAGTTTCGTTTTTACAATAAAAGCTTATTTAATAATAATACGTTAATAATAATACGCAAAAAAAAAAAAAAAAAAAAAAAATTGTACATCTTTAATTGCAGTTGTTTTCTTTATTTTCTGCTTTGTTTTCCTTCACATTAATTTGTAAATGTAATCTAAAAAGCGGGTAATGAGAGGGGTGGTGAAATGACGCATTTCGCAAACATTTTATAAATGAACGTTCAGTACAATGGAGTAATTAATACTGAAAATCGAATAGATATTTCAATAACCGTTTAAAGAAAATATAGGCATAAAACAAGTTTAAATGTTGCTAAATATTTAAAACAATTAACAATTTTTACGGACTGAAGAATTTTGGTTTCCATAGCACCCAGAGATTAGTAATTACTTTTTCTGTACTTCTAACAATGATCATTCTCAAAAGAATACTAATTACGAAATACTAACCAGGAAACCATCTAATAGTTTAATAATAGAAATCAATTAAATTATCTTCATTTCAGAGTGCATAATAAAACGTAATTTTGGATGAATGAACTGTTAGCCGTCGCGTCGTAAGCCCGTTCTCGAAAAATCTATCCTTAAGTTTGAGTAAAAATATAATAACGAGAAAGGAGAGGGAGGAGTCCCGTGAAAACCTGCCAGAACCCTGACTTTTATCAATTTTTTGATTATATTTTAGCGAATTTTTATACATTATATCTGAATTGGATATATCTCAAAACTGAAAAGGGTAAGTGATTAATACATCAAACAACACTGTTGTCCAGGGCCGGCGCCAGACATTTTGCCGCCTGAGGCGAACTTTATTTTGCTGCCCCTATGATATGCCACTATTTGTCTCATCATCAATTAGTGAAACGTTTATAAGAATAAAATTAACTTCCTAACTATTATTTATTATTACGATGAAAACAAAATCTCACTCATTTAATTTTTGATTTAAGAAAATTATTTATTATATGGGGATGAGTACTCCACACGCTTATTTTTCCCCCACTTTAAAAAACTACCAACTGCACTCGGACATGCAAACGCCTCCTGCTACCTGAAACCCCTGTTATGAATTTAGATCCTTCCACTGAAAGTAATGAAATAGAAAACGAAAAATACAATGGGAAACCAAAAATAAATAAATAAATAAATAAATAAAATCAATGGACATCCCTACCTCGTTGTACATGAATCTGAGAACGTCTGTAACTCGGCAATCACTACCACGCACGTAAAAAGCAAAAAAAAAAAAATCACTGGACACCCCAACTCGCTCTGCATAATTCTGAAAACGCACGTAACTTGGTTCCGCGGCAATCACTATCACGCACGTAAAAAAAAAAAAAAAAAAAAAAAAAAAACATTACTGGTTACCCCTAACTCGTTGTGCGTGAATCTGAAAACGCATGTAACTCGGTTCCGCGGCAATCACTAGCACGCACGTTAAAACCAGAAAAACATCACTGGACACCCATACCCCGCTGTGCATGAATCTGAAAACGCACGTGACTCTGTTCCGCAGCAATTACTATCACGAACGTTAAAACCAAAAAAATATCACTGGACACCCCTACCTCGCTGAGCATGAATCTGAGAACGCCCGTAACTCGCTTCCGTGGCAATCACTATCACGCACGTTAAAACCAAAAAAAAAAAAAAAAAAAAAAAAAAAAAAAAATCACTGGACAACGCTACCCCGCTGTGCTTGAATCTGAAAACGCACGTAACCCGGTTCTGCGGCAATCACTATCACACTCGTTAAAACCAGAAAAAAAAAACCACTGGACATCCCCTACCTCACTGTGCATGAATCTTAAAACGCATGTAACTCGGTTCCACGGCAATCTCTATCACACACGTTAAAACCAAAAAAATATCACTGGACACTCCTACTACGCTGTGCATGAATCTCAGAACGCCCGTAACTCGCTTCCGTGGCAATCACTATCACGCACGTAAAAAAAAAAAAAAAAAAAAAAAAATCACTGGACAACCCTATCTCGCTGTGCATGAATCTGAAAACGCACATAACTCGGTTCTGCGGCAATCACTATCATGCACATTAAAACCAAAAAAACATCAATGGACACCCCTACCTCGATATGCATGAATCTGAAAACCTCACTGTGCATGAATCTGAAAACGCACTTAACTCGGTTCCACGGCAATCTCTATCACACACGTTAAAACCAAAAAAATATCACTGGACACCCCTACTTCCCTGTGCATGAATCTCAGAACGCCCGTTACTCGCTTCCGCGGCAATGCTATCATGCATATTAAAACCAAAAAAAAAAAAAAAATCATTGGACACCCCTACCCCGCTGTGCATGAATCTGAGAACGCCCGCAACTCGGTTCTGCAGTAATCACTATCAGACACGTAATAAACAAAAAAAACTTCACTGGACTCCTTTACCTCGCTGTGCATGAATCTGAAAATGCAGGTAACTCGACTAAATTACAAATAAAATTATAAACCTGCTGCTAGTGCAGTTAGTATAATTCCACCGACAAACATTTAGGTTCTTCCTATTCAGAGCGAAGGGGTGGTAAGATAGAAACTTGCAAGAGAGTAAGTGAAAGGATGGTTAAGACTAGCGAGTGCAGTTGGTACATTTAGAGTGCAATTGTAGGCCCTTATATCGAGTGCCCTTATATCGTCCTTATGGATGTTAAAAAAATTCTTATTTAGACTTGGTGAAGAGGCTAAGCATAAAAAATTCTTTAATAAACCAAATTAAGTAATTGGGGTGATTGTCTCTGAATGAATGCCAAGTCTTGCAGAATCTTGAAAGTTTATTTACGTAATTCACGTATTCGCAAAGATTGCAGACCTATTAAACAAGTATCAACTTCAGTTTCACCAGAAAGCACAGCTTAAATAACAGCTGACAATATAAAAAGCAAAGCAATAAACTGCACCATAGCTTTAACACACAGCAGTAAGCTACAATTCAATGATAGAGACAAAATCAAGCAGAATTTTCTATTCCGCAATATCTTTGGAAGAAACTGACACACAATTACCAGATGGAATCCCTTTTATAGCTTTCTATAAAACCAGAATTTTTTAGTAACTTCCGAAATAATTCAGTTAGAGCTTAGATAATTGATGTATCTTTAATAAGGATTTTCTCGACAAGGTGAGATAAAGTCACCAAATTTGTTCCTAAGGCTATTATCTGGCCTAGTGAAGCTTTTTAGCGGTTTTTATAGGCTATTTTAACCCTAAAACAAGTTAGAAATACAGAAAATTAACATTTTATAACCTGCTACCTCTTTGAATGAAATTATATAAAAATAACTATTATTATCTTCAAATTCGTAACAATATTAAACTATTAAAAAAATTCTACCTTTGAATCTGTATTAAATATATTACTAATACAGAATTACTAACATTTCTAAAATATTCTGGAGCATTGTTCGAACCCTTCTCCTTTCCAAAGCACTTAGTAGAGTAATCTTCTCCAATATATAACCAAGTTTAAATGAAAAGAAACTTACTCATCAGGAAAAGTGATACGGAATAAGGCGGGTACTATCAATGCTACAAATAAATTAGATATTTTGGCAATTCTGATTCTGTTAATATCAATAACGTTAGAGATTATAAGTCATACGGGCATGAAATCATGTATAGTGTAATATGTAAGAGTAAATAAAGTATAAAGAATAAAGCAAACTTGATCTGATTTCCTTTAACGGATTGTTTATTATAATATCTAACTAAACATCATTTTAAAAAATCCACATTTTAAGGAGAAGAAAAAAAGGGAAAGAAAGAAAGACGTAGAAGACAATAAAACGAACTATGTAAAAGATATTTGGTAAAATTAAATAGAGAAATTATTTTATGAAAAGAAAATATACGTGATTATTTAAAACTGCACACTTGAAAATTTAATTTCACATATATTTACATATAATATTTACAAGACTACATCACTGTGAAGTATGAAAATTAAAAACGCACACTCACTGGAATTTCAAAAAAATCTAATTCCGCTATTATTGATTGAATATTTTCCGTTTAATAATAAAATTAAAGATTATAAAATTACACATCTATTTGAAAATACTCTGGTGTGGCACTCACATGATTTTCTTTTAACCTGCATTTCAATACTATAAAGACAGATTGTAGATAAGATAACAAGTACTGTATATATACTTCCATAAAAAATAATTCAAACTAGGTTTAGGAACAGGAACAGTTTTATATGGCAAATAATTCTGTATGTGAGAGGCCCTACAGCCCCCTCGACCACCCGTCTTGATATAGTATCTATATTTGTATAGAATTGAAGGCTATTATTAAATTTTAAAATTCATTTCACGATGTTCAAACAATTTTCACTTACATCACAATTTGAAACTCATCAATTTTGATCAAACATTTTAAGTAAGAAACTCATATGGACTTAAAAATAAAATATTTTATTTGCCTGCAATCATATGTTTTTAATCAATGTTAATAGCAGCTATACACAAAGATAAACCGTTAAAAATTAACTTTAGAATTAAGGGAACTTCAATGCGCGTAATTATACAAAAACAAGTTCAGAAAATTTTAACTTAAAAAATACTTTAATTACTGTACGGGTATGAGAAGTTAATTTTCATTCCTGATCAGTTCCTCTGGACATTCTAAAGATAGTAAAGCACATTTACCAATTGTATTAATTAAACGAAAACTAAAAATCATGAAGTATGCATAGATTTTCAACACATTCCAGCTGTGATTATTCGTTTCATCGTTTAATTTTCAATATACTTTATCTACAAGATCACACAATGGACAGAAAGTCAGACAATCAGATTAATTGAAATCATAATCACACTTGAAAGTTGTTGGAAACTGTTAAAAAGTACAAACATAAATGAAGTTTCCAATTTCAGCCCTTAATGTATCTGAAAAATTATTAAAGTTTTGTAAATCTTGACACTAAACATAACTACATTCTATGAAATATTTTTTAACATATGGGTAATAACAAGCTATTTTCCCTAATGATTGTGCAATGCAAAGTTATTTTAATATGTTTTTATAAAATGCCTCTCATAGAGCACAAGACAATGACATTCTTTTGTGTGTCCCTTTACACAAACCAGTTGTGCTATTTATATAACACATTAAATAAAAAACATTCCAAATTGAACTTGAAAAAACATATTATTTTGAAGAAATTCTGAAAACATTTACGGACGCTGGAGGAGGACAGAAAGGTAGGCAAATTGGCTGATAGACGGACAAAAAGACTGACAAATAGACTAACTCAAATCAAAATCACTCTAAAACATTCTTAGAAACTTTTAGAAATACTTAACACTTTCGCGTCCTCTGGCGTAGATTCACGTCATTTGGGAATCTGTAACCATGCCAATGGGCGTTAGTTTTGCAATTTTTGTGTTACTGTATTTCTTTAGAATATCTCCAATATTCATATTTGTACAATCAAACTACTATGGATAAAACACTTTGATTAGAAAGAGTATAATTATATTATATATACATTTGTAACATAAATATGGATACAAAAAACTTTGTTCTGAAATAATGTAACGTATAAGAATAACGCCCACAGGCGGAACTTTCTATCAGAGAGACAAAAACATGCAGTCGTGAAAGTGTTAATAACGAAAATACTATTGCAGAAATTTCCATTTATAGTCCTTAACGAATGTAAACATTTTTGTTAACATTTTTGTAAATCATAATGCTAGTCAAACTATATATATACACATACATACAGTATAGCATATGGCTATACTGTACAGTACTATACATACAGTACAGTATTTGTGCATATGGATATTAAATGTCAATTTCATTATGGTCTGTGTAAAATAAATGTATTAAAATATGGTTTATTGAAATACTTGTGATAGAACGCAACGTTTTGGAATCTTTTGTTTTGGCCATGCATACAAACCAGCGATGTTATTTACTCCATTTTCAAATAGAAACATCACATAATGGATAATGAACTTGAATAATATATATCAATTTCAAAGAATTTCATAAATATTTAGAGGAATTAGAAGACCAGGCAGATAGACAGACGGACAAAAAGGTAGACAGATTGGTAATTTAAATCCTAATCACATTTTAACATTAAACGAAAATGCTAAAAACGATAAATATAATCGAAAAGTCAATTTTAGCAACTTCCGATTATAGCCCTTGGTATATGTGAATATCTTTGCGTGGCCCCGTAAATGTTAATGTTAACCATACAGTATTATATATATATATGTTGTATGTGTGTGTGTGCATATGAATGACTAATGTCAATTTCAATATGATTTGTGGGAGATAGAGGTAAGTAAATGTGGTTTACAGAAATATCTCTCAGAAAACACAATGCTTTGGAATTTTTTCAGGTGATCCTGTACAAAAACCGTTGGTGGTATTTACTCCATTTTCAGTAGAGAACATTCTGTAGTGAACTTGAACAACATATCAGTTTCAAAACAATCTAAAATTCAGTTCCATGAATTTAAAAGCACAGTCTTACTACGTTCTAGTTCTTTTGGATAGCGCTGGTAAATGAATGGCGAATGATTTTCATAACATATTCAGCACAAAGTATGCTTTCATGCATATAAAAAATATATCTTCGTTTTATTTTGTTTCATTCTGGCTATAGTTGTTAAAGTGTACCTACCAAAAATTTCGTCCATGGTAAAATATTTAAAATTGCTTGGATGTCCTAGTACTCGAACTGCAGGGTGGCCATAATTAAATGCAAGTGTTTAAGAGATGCTGGAGAGAAAACTACTGGGAATATTCTAGTGAAATTTGGTATCTTCACGTTTCAGAACATGCACAAATCAAATATGCAAAAAAAAAAAAAAAAAATCGCTTTTTTTACTCGCTGTACCGTATTTCAACGCTCACCGGTGGCATATACAACTACCAAAAGCGATAGACAGAGCATAATGACATTCTAAGAGTCATATAAACAATATAAAACATCACTTACAGTTTGTCAAAATTCCATGCAATTTGCTTCAGTAATTAAATTTTTACGGTATCATGTAATCAAAAATTAACGTAAATTAAGATCACAAATTAAACAATCCATAAAGACGCTTTGGAAAACAATTAAACCATTATTTATTCAATGAAATTATCACATGATGTGCTCAATATGCGAACCACCAGGTGCAACCACATGCTGAAAACGTAAAACAGCATGGTCCACCGTTTCATTTAAAATCTCTGTTGTAACGCACATCACGTGTCTCGTTATGCTAGATTTCAATTCAGCAACAGAAGCATGTCGATTATAGAAAATAAACCATATCTTTCAGATGTTCCCACAGATAAAAATCGCAAGGATTAAGGTTCGGTGAATGTGGGGGCGAAGCGCTTTCGAAACCAATGATGATGACTCGGTCCGCACCAAAGGTATCGTGTACTTTTTAACGGGTTTAGCGATCTGAGGGGGTGCTTCGTCCTGCATAAATATCGTGGTTTCTAAACAATGTCTCTCTTGCAATGCTGGAATCAATTGTTCTCTCAACATCGCACCGTAGCTAGTCCCTGTAACACTACAGCGTTTGAGACCACTTGGAGTTAGGGTCTCAAAGAAATATGGGCCCAAAAGAAAATCACAAGTCATTCCACACCATACAGCTACATAATCGGGATGGAGGGGCTTTTCACGTTTAGCGTATTGGTTGCTCATCCCCCATATCCTGCAGTTATGCGCATTTACACTACCTGATAGTGTAAAATACGCCTCGTCTGTCCACAAGATCCTCTGTATCCAAGTATCATCCTCACTGATTTTCGACAGGACAAAGTTTGCAAAATCAATTCTTCGGGTGTCATTATGAGGTTTCAATTCTTGAAGCATTTTAATTTTATATGGATAACGCCGACGAATGTGGTGCAACACTTTATGCACAGTTGACCAGGGAAGAGATAATGTCCGAGCCACACTTCTTGCGCTCACTTGTTGCATTGCAGCATACTGGCTCCTGAACAGCTACACGTAGTAGCAATACCGTCATCAATTTGTTGCACTGTTTCCGGGTTTACGGGACGCCGCCCTCTTGTGCCTGGAATAACGCCCAATTCTCCTGTTTCTTCGAATTTAGAAATCATATTTTTCAATCCATTGACACTCATTGGATCTCTTCTTAATCGTTTCATACGCCGGTAATCTTTCAGAGTAGCTGAATAATTGCTACCATTCTGATAGAATATCTTCACTAACAATGCACGTTCCTTCTTATCAGAGTCATGATTGACCATTACTCAATGTTGTCTTGTTTTTATACTGTTGGATGGGCTTAAAATTTGCATATATGCCGTCGATAAGCATTGAAACATGGCACAGCGCCATATATCGGGTGAAAATGGCATTTTTTTTTCATATTTGACTTGCGCATGTTCTGAAATGTGTAGATAGATACCAAATTTCACTGGAATATTCCCAGTAGTTTTCTCTCCAGTACTCCTTGAACACTTGCAGTTTAATTATGGCCACCCTCTATTTTAAAGAAATAAACCGCCTCAACTAGAAGATGAGATCAAGCAAATATTAAGCTTTATATGATATAGATTTAGAATACCAAGTTTGGACATTCTGCTACTATTTGTTTTTAAGATATGCTGAAAAACTAGGCACAAGTGCATCATCGATGCAGCAAGGTTTATTTGCTCACTCCAGGGAGGAAAAGTGTTTAATTTCCTAAAATCCTTTCATAGTGTGAGATCGTACGCATAATCAATTCACACCCAGTATCCCCATCCTTAGAACAGTTACATTTGAAAGTATGTTCACTTTTTTTTTTTGTTAAGTAGAAATTTTGCAAAATTTCGTCGCAAGTTTGTTATAAACATATTACCAATGCACACACCAAAATTCCTGCCCACAGCTCCCATGAATTAATTTATGCAAAATGGAGGCTATTGAATGTGTTCCCTCGTAACCTATCAAAAATTGAAAACCATTAAAAAAAAATCCAAAATGGGTTTTGGCAATATTTTCCAGAAGATACACATTAATTTCCAACCTCTTCGAGCCCATTTGGTAGAGTTCTACTCGAAAGTTCTGGTACTGAAAAATCCCTTCCACGTCCATAAACAAACCATAAAATCGAAAATTTGTAGTTGAATCTAGTTTTGTCATGTGCAAATTCTTCACCCAGAAGTAATTTAGGTGTGTTATTCTTGCAAACGTGTTTTTGTCATCAATTCTCAAAGAGTGGGAGGGGGCAATTTCGGAAAAATCCACCTTGGCTGGATTATTAGTAGTAGCCCCATAAGTAATCTTCACACAAAAATTCCTTACCTAATCTCCAGTGGCGGCTCGTGGCAGGAGCTGCAGAGCTGCAGCCCCCCAGAAATATTCAAAGTAAATAACTTATGGAATATTTTTAAAAATAATATTTTTACAAAATATAGTATTGTTCATATAGAACATATTACTATACTTCGTTAGAAATAAAATTATTAAAAGGCTGATAAAAATAAACGAGTTTTATTCCTAATAGCCTCTCCAAAGATCGAAAAGTGGCTGCTCTTCATGCAGCTCCTGAAAAAAGGGATTTCCTTAGGGAAAAGATAGCGAAAGCCGCCCCTACTCGTTTTCTCTACCAGTTTCGACAAGTACGCAGGAGCTGTATCAGATGCAGCTCCGACCTGATAAGGGATTTTCAGTAATGCTGAAACATTTTATTGTATTTTTTTTTTTTTTTTATGGTACATAGAAATTTCTTGCTTTTCAATGACAGAAACGTTAGAGAATCAATTTTTGCACAAATTAATAATTTATTTATCGCTTTTAAGGAAAAAATAATTTTTTTTCGCTTTTATTCTAGTGTTTTTTTTTTTTTTTTTTTTTTTTTTGTGAAATTATTTCTTAAAAACACAGACGTACTAAATTTTTGATTTCTAATATTTTCCAACAACGATGTCGAAAAATATTTATATTGTATCTCTTTCTTTTTAAGTGTGAACTTTAATAATTATGCTTGGAAATTTAAGAATTCGAAAATCCGTTATTGAGATTAACTACAGCATATTTCTTATTGAAAAAGGAGAATGTTGTGTTAAAAGTTAATTTACAGAGGTGCAGAAAAATACATACGCTACAGTTTATATACAACAGTTACTAACAGTTATAAGGAAAATAATTTAAATTCATTTCAGCAGTGTTATTTTGCTTCAGACTCTTCGGGGGAAATAATGATATACCTTTCTAACCCACAACAAAATTATCCATTTAGAAAATGTTGTAGTCGTTATTTATACATACTTATTTTACAATTAAGCACAAAAGATGCAAAATGCAATACTGTCTTGGGTGTTCGTGATTTTAGTTAGTGTTATACTTTTACAACAGAATTGAATTAATGTCTTCTTAAATAAATTATCTGATTAAAATAATATTTGTAACATTTGTAGACTTTCTGCAGGGGCAAAACAGAAAATATCGGGTACATTAGAGACTATATGCAATAAATTTTGGAAATTCGTATGAAATTATAATTAGACATTTTATATCTGGATGAAATTTTAGTAAAATTAGTCATTTATGTATAAACTACATTTTTAATACAGGATAACTCAAAATGTTTGGAACGGTGACAAGTGTTTTGTAATTAGTGCAGTGTACATGGTTTTACTTTCATGTTAATTTTCAAATTAATATTTTAAAGGATGTTCGAAATAATTTAACGAAATGTGTTATTATAATTGCAATTTTTTATATAATTATCAATAATTATTATCACATTATTATTTTTATTACAAAAGTCATTAAAAAAAAATTCTGTCTTGAATTTAATTTCGGGGTAGAATTTTTTACTTAGTTTGTTATGTAGTCTTGAACTCTTATATTCTGTAATAGCCTATTCCTTATTATGTAAAATTCAAAATAGTCTACGGCTAATGGTAACGATGTTGTTTTTTCCTTTCAAAAGAAATAGGACTGAGGCCCCAATATTTCAAATATGTTCCCGCCCAGGCCCCACCGGGCTCGGGCCTATAAGCCAGCCCGTGCTGACCTCTAGTGCAGCTCCCCTATAAAATAATCTCACGAGCCGCTACTGCTAATCTCCCATTGAATTACCACAGCCGTTTTCAACCAGTAAGTGAATGTACTCTTTTAAAGAGAGAGGTGAATGGTTATATAAAATAGCGTTTGCCACCTCCCCTTCTTTGAGAAAATTCATGAAATTGTTTTTTACGTATTAGTGCATTAAGTTTCAAAGGAAAAAAAAAAAATACGGATATTTTTTTTCTTTTCTTTCTGATAAGAAGAGTTAAGTCCCCCCCCCCCCCCCCAACTCATTTTCAGAACAAATTATTTCATATACATAGATAAGAAAACTGTATTCCCGCTTCTTTTTTTTTTTTTTTTTTTTAAACTTTAACACACTTAGTGAATTCTAACTCTAAAATACAATAGCAAAATGCCGCCCCGTCTATGCGTGCGCCTGAGGCGGCTGCCTCAGTTGCCTCACCCCTGGCGCCGGCCCTGCTGTTGTCTATGCTCTTTCGATTTCTGATTCCTTTGGTTTTCATTCAGTATTTCAGTAAGGCGTGGTGTTATCAATTCAGGTGTGGTCGCACCGATTATTAGCGAAATTTCAGAATGTATAACTCAAAAACGAGCTGACAAGGGCTTTTGTTTTAGGCGTTAAAAAACATATTTATATATGCTCTTTCGATTAACATTTCTTTGAATTTTTTTTATCATTACAGAATAGGATGGTTAACTAGTAAGTAAGAAGATATTTTTTCGACATATTTTAGTTTACGTTTAGGGACCCATTTGATAAACTGCGTAACCTGCATCGCATTAACCCGTTAACGCCCGAATTAATTTTGCAAAATATTATTAGGTAATTATTTCACTTCTAAATTAATACGACAACTGACAGTAAAATATATTAACTAAAACAATTCTTCTGATAGTTTTAAATTTAAAGCCTATCCTCATTTACTGACGTTTAGTGTTCGATCGAGGAAACTTCGAGATAGAAAAACTTTGAAATAACAGATTAATTTCTTATTATATGTTGACAAAGATCTCGAAAGTAAAGCATTATAATACATATATTATTATTCTACTTGATTTAAGTTAGTATACCTGCGCAAAAGCAAACATATATGCGACGAATGAAAAATCATAAAATGACTATCCAAATTATGAAATAATAAAATTTTCAGGGATCATTTAATGTGACACTATAAACTAAACTGTCACTAAAAAGATGAAATCATTCAAAGAAACCACAAAAAATATGCGTGACATATTATTAGCCGTTTTCAAATGAAGACAATGGTAGCTACTATGTTAAATATATATTTGGATTTCAACGGAGATCTGCTGATAAAGCGTTCATCCGTATACAAACAGTTTCGTGTATGGGATTTATATAACAAATTTTCAGGTTATTACTTACAAACTTTGAATAAACACCATAAAATGCAATAAACTCGCAACAATTGTTTCGGGTCGAAAAAACCACGACCCTTCATCAGGCGAACAAAGTAAGCACGAGTGCTGCAATCAAAGCGGCAACGCACAAAATCGTTTAAAATGAAAAGAAAAAGTATATAAAGTAGAAACTAAATATAGCTACTGGTGTGAGTAGAATTGTACCAAAAAACAAGGAAATAAATAAATGGGTGAGATTAAACACATAACAATCAAAGGATAACCAAAATTAAACTAAAATCTAAGTTACGTGAGTAATTTCCAAGCATCAGAGAAGAAAGGAGTGGAAGAAATATCATTAACAAGATTTTTCGAATTTTTAAATATGTAAAATGCTTCATGAATATCCAAATGGGAGGAACAGACAGGAGATGAAATTATGTTAGTTTTGGAAAAATCAAAGCGATGACCTTGAGACCAGCAGTGGGAAGCAATAGAAGATTTGGTAATCTCTTCATTACGAACATTCCGACGGTGCTCATTTATTCTGTATTTCAAACGTCTCCTAGTTTGACCAATATAACCTAAGTTGCAGGACGAACACGGAATTGAATAAATTCCAGAACGGTTTTCGGTGGGAATGGGATCCTTAAGAGAAGATAATTTAATTTTATTGACGGGTTTGTAAATAACTTTGAAACCAAACGGTGAAAGAATTTTAGAGATTTTAAAAGAGAGTGAAGAATAAAAAGGTAAAACAACTGGGATGAGACTATGATCGTTTAATTTGGGAGCAGAACGTTTAGGATTCTTAAATTTATATAGAGCTTTATCGATGATAGATGGGTTATAGCCACGAGAGAGAGCTAGAGATTTTAAATAACTAATTTCTTTCGAAAGATTAGACGGATCAGAACAAATGTGTAAGGCACGGTAAACATAAGTGTAAAAAGCAGACATTTTTTGTTGAGGGGCGTGGTTAGAGAGAGCATGCGGCGGCAAAGAGACTGAGAATGGTTTTCTAAAAACAGAAGTTGAGAAACAATCCTTTTCTTTATTCACAAGAACGTCAAGGAAAGGCAAAGAGCAATCCTGTTAAACCTCAAAAGTGAATTGAATGCATGGGTCAATCGAATTGACCAAAGAAAGTAAATTGGACAAATCGACGTCAGGGGAGACAAGAACGAAAGTGTCATCCACATATCTAAACCAGTGAGGAAATTTATATACACCGAAGAGTTTTTCTTCAAAATAGTGCATATAAATGTCGCAAAGTAAAGGAGAGAGAGGACTACCCATGGCCATACCATCATTTTGGGAATAATAAGTACCATTAAAAATGAAGGCAGTTTGCTTGATACACAAATGAACTAAATTTACAAGCTCCTCAATTTCAATAGAAGAATAATGGAATTCACGTAGTCTTCTCTCTAAACAAACCAGAGCACCTTGAACCGGAACATTTGTAAAAAGTGACTTTACATCTAGAGAAATCATAGTATAGTTAGATGGAGAGATGCATTTAATTTTGTTCACAAAATCATACGAGTTTTTTACAGTATTAAGATTAGTAGAAGTAAGATGAGAAAGAGAGTTTGAAAGAAATCGAGCAAGATTATAAGAAGCCGTACCAATATTAGATACGATAGGTCGAAAGCAGAGAGTGGGTTTATGAATTTTCGGAAGTGCATAGAAACGAGCACAATTGGCAGCAGAAGGAATTACCATGCGTTTGGTATAATCATTAAGAATAACGGAATTTTTAACGTGGTGTTTGATTTGATCAAGATGATCATTAGAAGGATCTTTTTTAAGTTTCGAATATGGACCTGAAGTAAGCAAGGACTCAACATGGGAAATATAATCCGATTTGTTGAGTAGAACAGTTTGTCCCCCTTTATCAGATCTTGTGACAATTAAATCGGGGGCGGAGTTTAATTCAGAGAGGGCGGATTTTTGAGAAGGAGTAAGGTTAGACTTTTGCGGATGATTATTGGTGGAAATAATGTTTGATAAAATGAAACGAAGAGACTCTAACTGGCCTGGAGAAATTTTACTATTTTTAAAGGAATTTTCAATCGGAGCGATCAAATCCGGAACGGAGGGTCTCGAAGTACGCGCAAAATTCAGACCCAAACTGAGCACTTCGCGTTGAGCATTAGTCAGAACGTGCGAAGAAAGATTAACAACAGTATTCTGAGCAAGAGGAGAAACGGGAGAAGTAAAGGAATTACTTTTAAGAAGATAATTAAATTTCTTATTTAAGTTAGTTTGATGCTTAGAAGACTGAAACGCAACGTATGCGAAATTTCTTTTTTCAAAAGAAGAGAAATCATGAACAGAATTGCTAAGAGACAGATGTAAAGTATATAATTCAGACTCAATAGACGAGAGAGACTGTCGAATATCCTGAATAATAGCCCTAAGAATGGCAAACTTACTCCTATTTAAAGCATTTTTAATGCGAAGAGAAGCAGGAAGATTGTACTTGATGTCTATGAACTTAGGAATTATCCGAGCACGCTTACATCTAAGAAGAAAATTTAAATGATTAGTTAAAAAGTTAGTTAGAAATTAGTTAGAAATTAGTTATTTAAAATCTCTAGCTCTCTCTCGTGGCTATAACCCATCTATCATCGATAAAGCTCTATATAAATTTAAGAATCCTAAACGTTCTGCTCCCAAATTAAACGATCATAGTCTCATCCCAGTTGTTTTACCTTTTTATTCTTCACTCTCTTTTAAAATCTCTAAAATTCTTTCACCGTTTGGTTTCAAAGTTATTTACAAACCCGTCAATAAAATTAAATTATCTTCTCTTAAGGATCCCATTCCCACCGAAAACCGTTCTGGAATTTATTCAATTCCGTGTTCGTCCTGCAACTTAGGTTATATTGGTCAAACTAGGAGACGTTTGAAATACAGAATAAATGAGCACCGTCGGAATGTTCGTAATGAAGAGATTACCAAATCTTCTATTGCTTCCCACTGCTGGTCTCAAGGTCATCGCTTTGATTTTTCCAAAACTAACATAATTTCATCTCCTGTCTGTTCCTCCCATTTGGATATTCATGAAGCATTTTACATATTTAAAAATTCGAAAAATCTTGTTAATGATATTTCTTCCACTCCTTTCTTCTCTGATGCTTGGAAATTACTCACGTAACTTAGATTTTAGTTTAATTTTGGTTATCCTTTGATTGTTATGTGTTTAATCTCACCCATTTATTTATTTCCTTGTTTTTTGGTACAATTCTACTCACACCAGTAGCTATATTTAGTTTCTACTTTATATACTTTTTCTTTTCATTTTAAACGATTTTGTGCGTTGCCGCTTTGATTGCAGCACTCGTGCTTACTTTGTTCGCCTGATGAAGGGTCGTGGTTTTTTCGACCCGAAACAATTGTTGCGAGTTTATTGCATTTTATGGTGTTTATTCAAAGTTTGTAAGTAATAATTTTTACAACGCCAGTTTTGTGATGCTTCTTTATTAAATTTGTTGCTATTTTGGGCTTTTAGCATCGAGTAAGTAATTTTGCGAGTGTCTCCTTTTTCTTTTTCTTTTTATTGTTGTTTTGTTAATTTATGCTATTTTCTTCTCGATTTTGAGCCTCTCATTTCATATCTTCATTTTTCCGTTTGTGTTCTACTTGTTTAATTATTTCTCTATCTTTTTTTGCTCCTCCCCCTTTTTATTCGTTTTAACTCCGCCTTCTTTAAGTTTCGAGTGTTGAATTGTTAATTTATGCTCATTTCTTCCCATTTTTGAGCCTCTCATTTCATATTTTTTATCGATTGTTTTCTAATTAATTATTACATTTTTGTTTTAAAACTCCCCCCCCCCTTTCTTCGTTGAAACTCCGCCTTCTTTAAGTTTTGACTTGTTTTATTGTTAATGTTTGCTATTTTCTTCTCAATTTTGAGCCTCTAATTTCATATTTTTTATCGAGGATTTTCTAACTGTTTAGTTACTTTTTTGTAATTTGTATTTACAGTTTTGTATCTTTATACTCCTCCCCCCCCCTTTTTTTCGTTTAAACTTTGCCTTCTTTAAGTTTTGACTTATTTTATTTGTTAATTTTTGCTAATTTCTTCTCATTTTTTGAGACTGTCATTTCATATTTTTTATCGATTTTTCTATTTGATTAATTACATTTTTGTATTTTAACTCCCCCCTCCCCATTCTTTTTGTTTAAACTCCGCCTTCTTTAAGTTTTGACTCTTGTTTCTGTATATGTTTTTAGCATGAGTTCTTCAGAGATTAATCGTTTCAAACATCTTCGTTTGAAACGTTCTCGCTATCTCAATCATTTAAATTTTCTTCTTAGATGTAAGCGTGCTCGGATAATTCCTAAGTTCATAGACATCAAGTACAATCTTCCTGCTTCTCTTCGCATTAAAAATGCTTTAAATAGGAGTAAGTTTGCCATTCTTAGGGCTATTATTCAGGATATTCGACAGTCTCTCTCGTCTATTGAGTCTGAATTATATACTTTACATCTGTCTCTTAGCAATTCTGTTCATGATTTCTCTTCTTTTGAAAAAAGAAATTTCGCATACGTTGCGTTTCAGTCTTCTAAGCATCAAACTAACTTAAATAAGAAATTTAATTATCTTCTTAAAAGTAATTCCTTTACTTCTCCCGTTTCTCCTCTTGCTCAGAATACTGTTGTTAATCTTTCTTCGCACGTTCTGACTAATGCTCAACGCGAAGTGCTCAGTTTGGGTCTGAATTTTGCGCGTACTTCGAGACCCTCCGTTCCGGATTTGATCGCTCCGATTGAAAATTCCTTTAAAAATAGTAAAATTTCTCCAGGCCAGTTAGAGTCTCTTCGTTTCATTTTATCAAACATTATTTCCACCAATAATCATCCGCAAAAGTCTAACCTTACTCCTTCTCAAAAATCCGCCCTCTCTGAATTAAACTCCGCCCCCGATTTAATTGTCACAAGATCTGATAAAGGGGGACAAACTGTTCTACTCAACAAATCGGATTATATTTCCCATGTTGAGTCCTTGCTTACTTCAGGTCCATATTCGAAACTTAAAAAAGATCCTTCTAATGATCATCTTGATCAAATCAAACACCACGTTAAAAATTCCGTTATTCTTAATGATTATACCAAACGCATGGTAATTCCTTCTGCTGCCAATTGTGCTCGTTTCTATGCACTTCCGAAAATTCATAAACCCACTCTCTGCTTTCGACCTATCGTATCTAATATTGGTACGGCTTCTTATAATCTTGCTCGATTTCTTTCAAACTCTCTTTCTCATCTTACTTCTACTAATCTTAATACTGTAAAAAACTCGTATGATTTTGTGAACAAAATTAAATGCATCTCTCCATCTAACTATACTATGATTTCTCTAGATGTAAAGTCACTTTTTACAAATGTTCCGGTTCAAGGTGCTCTGGTTTGTTTAGAGAGAAGACTACGTGAATTCCATTATTCTTCTATTGAAATTGAGGAGCTTGTAAATTTAGTTCATTTGTGTATCAAGCAAACTGCCTTCATTTTTAATGGTACTTATTATTCCCAAAATGATGGTATGGCCATGGGTAGTCCTCTCTCTCCTTTACTTTGCGACATTTATATGCACTATTTTGAAGAAAAACTCTTCGGTGTATATAAATTTCCTCACTGGTTTAGATATGTGGATGACACTTTCGTTCTTGTCTCCCCTGACGTCGATTTGTCCAATTTACTTTCTTTGGTCAATTCGATTGACCCATGCATTCAATTCACTTTTGAGGTTGAACAGGATTGCTCTTTGCCTTTCCTTGACGTTCTTGTGAATAAAGAAAAGGATTGTTTCTCAACTTCTGTTTTTAGAAAACCATTCTCAGTCTCTTTGCCGCCGCATGCTCTCTCTAACCACGCCCCTCAACAAAAAATGTCTGCTTTTTACACTTATGTTTACCGTGCCTTACACATTTGTTCTGATCCGTCTAATCTTTCGAAAGAAATTAGTTATTTAAAATCTCTAGCTCTCTCTCGTGGCTATAACCCATCTATCATCGATAAAGCTCTATATAAATTTAAGAATCCTAAACGTTCTGCTCCCAAATTAAACGATCATAGTCTCATCCCAGTTGTTTTACCTTTTTATTCTTCACTCTCTTTTAAAATCTCTAAAATTCTTTCACCGTTTGGTTTCAAAGTTATTTACAAACCCGTCAATAAAATTAAATTATCTTCTCTTAAGGATCCCATTCCCACCGAAAACCGTTCTGGAATTTATTCAATTCCGTGTTCGTCCTGCAACTTAGGTTATATTGGTCAAACTAGGAGACGTTTGAAATACAGAATAAATGAGCACCGTCGGAATGTTCGTAATGAAGAGATTACCAAATCTTCTATTGCTTCCCACTGCTGGTCTCAAGGTCATCGCTTTGATTTTTCCAAAACTAACATAATTTCATCTCCTGTCTGTTCCTCCCATTTGGATATTCATGAAGCATTTTACATATTTAAAAATTCGAAAAATCTTGTTAATGATATTTCTTCCACTCCTTTCTTCTCTGATGCTTGGAAATTACTCACGTAACTTAGATTTTAGTTTAATTTTGGTTATCCTTTGATTGTTATGTGTTTAATCTCACCCATTTATTTATTTCCTTGTTTTTTGGTACAATTCTACTCACACCAGTAGCTATATTTAGTTTCTACTTTATATACTTTTTCTTTTCATTTTAAACGATTTTGTGCGTTGCCGCTTTGATTGCAGCACTCGTGCTTACTTTGTTCGCCTGATGAAGGGTCGTGGTTTTTTCGACCCGAAACAATTGTTGCGAGTTTATTGCATTTTATGGTGTTTATTCAAAGTTTGTAAGTAATAATTTTTACAACGCCAGTTTTGTGATGCTTCTTTATTAAATTTGTTGCTATTTTGGGCTTTTAGCATCGAGTAAGTAATTTTGCGAGTGTCTCCTTTTTCTTTTTCTTTTTATTGTTGTTTTGTTAATTTATGCTATTTTCTTCTCGATTTTGAGCCTCTCATTTCATATCTTCATTTTTCCGTTTGTGTTCTACTTGTTTAATTATTTCTCTATCTTTTTTTGCTCCTCCCCCTTTTTATTCGTTTTAACTCCGCCTTCTTTAAGTTTCGAGTGTTGAATTGTTAATTTATGCTCATTTCTTCCCATTTTTGAGCCTCTCATTTCATATTTTTTATCGATTGTTTTCTAATTAATTATTACATTTTTGTTTTAAAACTCCCCCCCCCCTTTCTTCGTTGAAACTCCGCCTTCTTTAAGTTTTGACTTGTTTTATTGTTAATGTTTGCTATTTTCTTCTCAATTTTGAGCCTCTAATTTCATATTTTTTATCGAGGATTTTCTAACTGTTTAGTTACTTTTTTGTAATTTGTATTTACAGTTTTGTATCTTTATACTCCTCCCCCCCCCTTTTTTTCGTTTAAACTTTGCCTTCTTTAAGTTTTGACTTATTTTATTTGTTAATTTTTGCTAATTTCTTCTCATTTTTTGAGACTGTCATTTCATATTTTTTATCGATTTTTCTATTTGATTAATTACATTTTTGTATTTTAACTCCCCCCTCCCCATTCTTTTTGTTTAAACTCCGCCTTCTTTAAGTTTTGACTCTTGTTTCTGTATATGTTTTTAGCATGAGTTCTTCAGAGATTAATCGTTTCAAACATCTTCGTTTGAAACGTTCTCGCTATCTCAATCATTTAAATTTTCTTCTTAGATGTAAGCGTGCTCGGATAATTCCTAAGTTCATAGACATCAAGTACAATCTTCCTGCTTCTCTTCGCATTAAAAATGCTTTAAATAGGAGTAAGTTTGCCATTCTTAGGGCTATTATTCAGGATATTCGACAGTCTCTCTCGTCTATTGAGTCTGAATTATATACTTTACATCTGTCTCTTAGCAATTCTGTTCATGATTTCTCTTCTTTTGAAAAAAGAAATTTCGCATACGTTGCGTTTCAGTCTTCTAAGCATCAAACTAACTTAAATAAGAAATTTAATTATCTTCTTAAAAGTAATTCCTTTACTTCTCCCGTTTCTCCTCTTGCTCAGAATACTGTTGTTAATCTTTCTTCGCACGTTCTGACTAATGCTCAACGCGAAGTGCTCAGTTTGGGTCTGAATTTTGCGCGTACTTCGAGACCCTCCGTTCCGGATTTGATCGCTCCGATTGAAAATTCCTTTAAAAATAGTAAAATTTCTCCAGGCCAGTTAGAGTCTCTTCGTTTCATTTTATCAAACATTATTTCCACCAATAATCATCCGCAAAAGTCTAACCTTACTCCTTCTCAAAAATCCGCCCTCTCTGAATTAAACTCCGCCCCCGATTTAATTGTCACAAGATCTGATAAAGGGGGACAAACTGTTCTACTCAACAAATCGGATTATATTTCCCATGTTGAGTCCTTGCTTACTTCAGGTCCATATTCGAAACTTAAAAAAGATCCTTCTAATGATCATCTTGATCAAATCAAACACCACGTTAAAAATTCCGTTATTCTTAATGATTATACCAAACGCATGGTAATTCCTTCTGCTGCCAATTGTGCTCGTTTCTATGCACTTCCGAAAATTCATAAACCCACTCTCTGCTTTCGACCTATCGTATCTAATATTGGTACGGCTTCTTATAATCTTGCTCGATTTCTTTCAAACTCTCTTTCTCATCTTACTTCTACTAATCTTAATACTGTAAAAAACTCGTATGATTTTGTGAACAAAATTAAATGCATCTCTCCATCTAACTATACTATGATTTCTCTAGATGTAAAGTCACTTTTTACAAATGTTCCGGTTCAAGGTGCTCTGGTTTGTTTAGAGAGAAGACTACGTGAATTCCATTATTCTTCTATTGAAATTGAGGAGCTTGTAAATTTAGTTCATTTGTGTATCAAGCAAACTGCCTTCATTTTTAATGGTACTTATTATTCCCAAAATGATGGTATGGCCATGGGTAGTCCTCTCTCTCCTTTACTTTGCGACATTTATATGCACTATTTTGAAGAAAAACTCTTCGGTGTATATAAATTTCCTCACTGGTTTAGATATGTGGATGACACTTTCGTTCTTGTCTCCCCTGACGTCGATTTGTCCAATTTACTTTCTTTGGTCAATTCGATTGACCCATGCATTCAATTCACTTTTGAGGTTGAACAGGATTGCTCTTTGCCTTTCCTTGACGTTCTTGTGAATAAAGAAAAGGATTGTTTCTCAACTTCTGTTTTTAGAAAACCATTCTCAGTCTCTTTGCCGCCGCATGCTCTCTCTAACCACGCCCCTCAACAAAAAATGTCTGCTTTTTACACTTATGTTTACCGTGCCTTACACATTTGTTCTGATCCGTCTAATCTTTCGAAAGAAATTAGTTATTTAAAATCTCTAGCTCTCTCTCGTGGCTATAACCCATCTATCATCGATAAAGCTCTATATAAATTTAAGAATCCTAAACGTTCTGCTCCCAAATTAAACGATCATAGTCTCATCCCAGTTGTTTTACCTTTTTATTCTTCACTCTCTTTTAAAATCTCTAAAATTCTTTCACCGTTTGGTTTCAAAGTTATTTACAAACCCGTCAATAAAATTAAATTATCTTCTCTTAAGGATCCCATTCCCACCGAAAACCGTTCTGGAATTTATTCAATTCCGTGTTCGTCCTGCAACTTAGGTTATATTGGTCAAACTAGGAGACGTTTGAAATACAGAATAAATGAGCACCGTCGGAATGTTCGTAATGAAGAGATTACCAAATCTTCTATTGCTTCCCACTGCTGGTCTCAAGGTCATCGCTTTGATTTTTCCAAAACTAACATAATTTCATCTCCTGTCTGTTCCTCCCATTTGGATATTCATGAAGCATTTTACATATTTAAAAATTCGAAAAATCTTGTTAATGATATTTCTTCCACTCCTTTCTTCTCTGATGCTTGGAAATTACTCACGTAACTTAGATTTTAGTTTAATTTTGGTTATCCTTTGATTGTTATGTGTTTAATCTCACCCATTTATTTATTTCCTTGTTTTTTGGTACAATTCTACTCACACCAGTAGCTATATTTAGTTTCTACTTTATATACTTTTTCTTTTCATTTTAAACGATTTTGTGCGTTGCCGCTTTGATTGCAGCACTCGTGCTTACTTTGTTCGCCTGATGAAGGGTCGTGGTTTTTTCGACCCGAAACAATTGTTGCGAGTTTATTGCATTTTATGGTGTTTATTCAAAGTTTGTAAGTAATAATTTTTACAACGCCAGTTTTGTGATGCTTCTTTATTAAATTTGTTGCTATTTTGGGCTTTTAGCATCGAGTAAGTAATTTTGCGAGTGTCTCCTTTTTCTTTTTCTTTTTATTGTTGTTTTGTTAATTTATGCTATTGTCTTCTCGATTTTGAGCCTCTCATTTCATATCTTCATTTTTCCGTTTGTGTTCTACTTGTTTAATTATTTCTCTATCTTTTTTTGCTCCTCCCCCTTTTTATTCGTTTTAACTCCGCCTTCTTTAAGTTTCGAGTGTTGAATTGTTAATTTATGCTCATTTCTTCCCATTTTTGAGCCTCTCATTTCATATTTTTTATCGATTGTTTTCTAATTAATTATTACATTTTTGTTTTAAAACTCCCCCCCCCCTTTCTTCGTTGAAACTCCGCCTTCTTTAAGTTTTGACTTGTTTTATTGTTAATGTTTGCTATTTTCTTCTCAATTTTGAGCCTCTAATTTCATATTTTTTATCGAGGATTTTCTAACTGTTTAGTTACTTTTTTGTAATTTGTATTTACAGTTTTGTATCTTTATACTCCTCCCCCCCCCTTTTTTTCGTTTAAACTTTGCCTTCTTTAAGTTTTGACTTATTTTATTTGTTAATTTTTGCTAATTTCTTCTCATTTTTTGAGACTGTCATTTCATATTTTTTATCGATTTTTCTATTTGATTAATTACATTTTTGTATTTTAACTCCCCCCTCCCCATTCTTTTTGTTTAAACTCCGCCTTCTTTAAGTTTTGACTCTTGTTTCTGTATATGTTTTTAGCATGAGTTCTTCAGAGATTAATCGTTTCAAACATCTTCGTTTGAAACGTTCTCGCTATCTCAATCATTTAAATTTTCTTCTTAGATGTAAGCGTGCTCGGATAATTCCTAAGTTCATAGACATCAAGTACAATCTTCCTGCTTCTCTTCGCATTAAAAATGCTTTAAATAGGAGTAAGTTTGCCATTCTTAGGGCTATTATTCAGGATATTCGACAGTCTCTCTCGTCTATTGAGTCTGAATTATATACTTTACATCTGTCTCTTAGCAATTCTGTTCATGATTTCTCTTCTTTTGAAAAAAGAAATTTCGCATACGTTGCGTTTCAGTCTTCTAAGCATCAAACTAACTTAAATAAGAAATTTAATTATCTTCTTAAAAGTAATTCCTTTACTTCTCCCGTTTCTCCTCTTGCTCAGAATACTGTTGTTAATCTTTCTTCGCACGTTCTGACTAATGCTCAACGCGAAGTGCTCAGTTTGGGTCTGAATTTTGCGCGTACTTCGAGACCCTCCGTTCCGGATTTGATCGCTCCGATTGAAAATTCCTTTAAAAATAGTAAAATTTCTCCAGGCCAGTTAGAGTCTCTTCGTTTCATTTTATCAAACATTATTTCCACCAATAATCATCCGCAAAAGTCTAACCTTACTCCTTCTCAAAAATCCGCCCTCTCTGAATTAAACTCCGCCCCCGATTTAATTGTCACAAGATCTGATAAAGGGGGACAAACTGTTCTACTCAACAAATCGGATTATATTTCCCATGTTGAGTCCTTGCTTACTTCAGGTCCATATTCGAAACTTAAAAAAGATCCTTCTAATGATCATCTTGATCAAATCAAACACCACGTTAAAAATTCCGTTATTCTTAATGATTATACCAAACGCATGGTAATTCCTTCTGCTGCCAATTGTGCTCGTTTCTATGCACTTCCGAAAATTCATAAACCCACTCTCTGCTTTCGACCTATCGTATCTAATATTGGTACGGCTTCTTATAATCTTGCTCGATTTCTTTCAAACTCTCTTTCTCATCTTACTTCTACTAATCTTAATACTGTAAAAAACTCGTATGATTTTGTGAACAAAATTAAATGCATCTCTCCATCTAACTATACTATGATTTCTCTAGATGTAAAGTCACTTTTTACAAATGTTCCGGTTCAAGGTGCTCTGGTTTGTTTAGAGAGAAGACTACGTGAATTCCATTATTCTTCTATTGAAATTGAGGAGCTTGTAAATTTAGTTCATTTGTGTATCAAGCAAACTGCCTTCATTTTTAATGGTACTTATTATTCCCAAAATGATGGTATGGCCATGGGTAGTCCTCTCTCTCCTTTACTTTGCGACATTTATATGCACTATTTTGAAGAAAAACTCTTCGGTGTATATAAATTTCCTCACTGGTTTAGATATGTGGATGACACTTTCGTTCTTGTCTCCCCTGACGTCGATTTGTCCAATTTACTTTCTTTGGTCAATTCGATTGACCCATGCATTCAATTCACTTTTGAGGTTGAACAGGATTGCTCTTTGCCTTTCCTTGACGTTCTTGTGAATAAAGAAAAGGATTGTTTCTCAACTTCTGTTTTTAGAAAACCATTCTCAGTCTCTTTGCCGCCGCATGCTCTCTCTAACCACGCCCCTCAACAAAAAATGTCTGCTTTTTACACTTATGTTTACCGTGCCTTACACATTTGTTCTGATCCGTCTAATCTTTCGAAAGAAATTAGTTATTTAAAATCTCTAGCTCTCTCTCGTGGCTATAACCCATCTATCATCGATAAAGCTCTATATAAATTTAAGAATCCTAAACGTTCTGCTCCCAAATTAAACGATCATAGTCTCATCCCAGTTGTTTTACCTTTTTATTCTTCACTCTCTTTTAAAATCTCTAAAATTCTTTCACCGTTTGGTTTCAAAGTTATTTACAAACCCGTCAATAAAATTAAATTATCTTCTCTTAAGGATCCCATTCCCACCGAAAACCGTTCTGGAATTTATTCAATTCCGTGTTCGTCCTGCAACTTAGGTTATATTGGTCAAACTAGGAGACGTTTGAAATACAGAATAAATGAGCACCGTCGGAATGTTCGTAATGAAGAGATTACCAAATCTTCTATTGCTTCCCACTGCTGGTCTCAAGGTCATCGCTTTGATTTTTCCAAAACTAACATAATTTCATCTCCTGTCTGTTCCTCCCATTTGGATATTCATGAAGCATTTTACATATTTAAAAATTCGAAAAATCTTGTTAATGATATTTCTTCCACTCCTTTCTTCTCTGATGCTTGGAAATTACTCACGTAACTTAGATTTTAGTTTAATTTTGGTTATCCTTTGATTGTTATGTGTTTAATCTCACCCATTTATTTATTTCCTTGTTTTTTGGTACAATTCTACTCACACCAGTAGCTATATTTAGTTTCTACTTTATATACTTTTTCTTTTCATTTTAAACGATTTTGTGCGTTGCCGCTTTGATTGCAGCACTCGTGCTTACTTTGTTCGCCTGATGAAGGGTCGTGGTTTTTTCGACCCGAAACAATTGTTGCGAGTTTATTGCATTTTATGGTGTTTATTCAAAGTTTGTAAGTAATAATTTTTACAACGCCAGTTTTGTGATGCTTCTTTATTAAATTTGTTGCTATTTTGGGCTTTTAGCATCGAGTAAGTAATTTTGCGAGTGTCTCCTTTTTCTTTTTCTTTTTATTGTTGTTTTGTTAATTTATGCTATTTTCTTCTCGATTTTGAGCCTCTCATTTCATATCTTCATTTTTCCGTTTGTGTTCTACTTGTTTAATTATTTCTCTATCTTTTTTTGCTCCTCCCCCTTTTTATTCGTTTTAACTCCGCCTTCTTTAAGTTTCGAGTGTTGAATTGTTAATTTATGCTCATTTCTTCCCATTTTTGAGCCTCTCATTTCATATTTTTTATCGATTGTTTTCTAATTAATTATTACATTTTTGTTTTAAAACTCCCCCCCCCCTTTCTTCGTTGAAACTCCGCCTTCTTTAAGTTTTGACTTGTTTTATTGTTAATGTTTGCTATTTTCTTCTCAATTTTGAGCCTCTAATTTCATATTTTTTATCGAGGATTTTCTAACTGTTTAGTTACTTTTTTGTAATTTGTATTTACAGTTTTGTATCTTTATACTCCTCCCCCCCCCCTTTTTTTCGTTTAAACTTTGCCTTCTTTAAGTTTTGACTTATTTTATTTGTTAATTTTTGCTAATTTCTTCTCATTTTTTGAGACTGTCATTTCATATTTTTTATCGATTTTTCTATTTGATTAATTACATTTTTGTATTTTAACTCCCCCCTCCCCATTCTTTTTGTTTAAACTCCGCCTTCTTTAAGTTTTGACTCTTGTTTCTGTATATGTTTTTAGCATGAGTTCTTCAGAGATTAATCGTTTCAAACATCTTCGTTTGAAACGTTCTCGCTATCTCAATCATTTAAATTTTCTTCTTAGATGTAAGCGTGCTCGGATAATTCCTAAGTTCATAGACATCAAGTACAATCTTCCTGCTTCTCTTCGCATTAAAAATGCTTTAAATAGGAGTAAGTTTGCCATTCTTAGGGCTATTATTCAGGATATTCGACAGTCTCTCTCGTCTATTGAGTCTGAATTATATACTTTACATCTGTCTCTTAGCAATTCTGTTCATGATTTCTCTTCTTTTGAAAAAAGAAATTTCGCATACGTTGCGTTTCAGTCTTCTAAGCATCAAACTAACTTAAATAAGAAATTTAATTATCTTCTTAAAAGTAATTCCTTTACTTCTCCCGTTTCTCCTCTTGCTCAGAATACTGTTGTTAATCTTTCTTCGCACGTTCTGACTAATGCTCAACGCGAAGTGCTCAGTTTGGGTCTGAATTTTGCGCGTACTTCGAGACCCTCCGTTCCGGATTTGATCGCTCCGATTGAAAATTCCTTTAAAAATAGTAAAATTTCTCCAGGCCAGTTAGAGTCTCTTCGTTTCATTTTATCAAACATTATTTCCACCAATAATCATCCGCAAAAGTCTAACCTTACTCCTTCTCAAAAATCCGCCCTCTCTGAATTAAACTCCGCCCCCGATTTAATTGTCACAAGATCTGATAAAGGGGGACAAACTGTTCTACTCAACAAATCGGATTATATTTCCCATGTTGAGTCCTTGCTTACTTCAGGTCCATATTCGAAACTTAAAAAAGATCCTTCTAATGATCATCTTGATCAAATCAAACACCACGTTAAAAATTCCGTTATTCTTAATGATTATACCAAACGCATGGTAATTCCTTCTGCTGCCAATTGTGCTCGTTTCTATGCACTTCCGAAAATTCATAAACCCACTCTCTGCTTTCGACCTATCGTATCTAATATTGGTACGGCTTCTTATAATCTTGCTCGATTTCTTTCAAACTCTCTTTCTCATCTTACTTCTACTAATCTTAATACTGTAAAAAACTCGTATGATTTTGTGAACAAAATTAAATGCATCTCTCCATCTAACTATACTATGATTTCTCTAGATGTAAAGTCACTTTTTACAAATGTTCCGGTTCAAGGTGCTCTGGTTTGTTTAGAGAGAAGACTACGTGAATTCCATTATTCTTCTATTGAAATTGAGGAGCTTGTAAATTTAGTTCATTTGTGTATCAAGCAAACTGCCTTCATTTTTAATGGTACTTATTATTCCCAAAATGATGGTATGGCCATGGGTAGTCCTCTCTCTCCTTTACTTTGCGACATTTATATGCACTATTTTGAAGAAAAACTCTTCGGTGTATATAAATTTCCTCACTGGTTTAGATATGTGGATGACACTTTCGTTCTTGTCTCCCCTGACGTCGATTTGTCCAATTTACTTTCTTTGGTCAATTCGATTGACCCATGCATTCAATTCACTTTTGAGGTTGAACAGGATTGCTCTTTGCCTTTCCTTGACGTTCTTGTGAATAAAGAAAAGGATTGTTTCTCAACTTCTGTTTTTAGAAAACCATTCTCAGTCTCTTTGCCGCCGCATGCTCTCTCTAACCACGCCCCTCAACAAAAAATGTCTGCTTTTTACACTTATGTTTACCGTGCCTTACACATTTGTTCTGATCCGTCTAATCTTTCGAAAGAAATTAGTTATTTAAAATCTCTAGCTCTCTCTCGTGGCTATAACCCATCTATCATCGATAAAGCTCTATATAAATTTAAGAATCCTAAACGTTCTGCTCCCAAATTAAACGATCATAGTCTCATCCCAGTTGTTTTACCTTTTTATTCTTCACTCTCTTTTAAAATCTCTAAAATTCTTTCACCGTTTGGTTTCAAAGTTATTTACAAACCCGTCAATAAAATTAAATTATCTTCTCTTAAGGATCCCATTCCCACCGAAAACCGTTCTGGAATTTATTCAATTCCGTGTTCGTCCTGCAACTTAGGTTATATTGGTCAAACTAGGAGACGTTTGAAATACAGAATAAATGAGCACCGTCGGAATGTTCGTAATGAAGAGATTACCAAATCTTCTATTGCTTCCCACTGCTGGTCTCAAGGTCATCGCTTTGATTTTTCCAAAACTAACATAATTTCATCTCCTGTCTGTTCCTCCCATTTGGATATTCATGAAGCATTTTACATATTTAAAAATTCGAAAAATCTTGTTAATGATATTTCTTCCACTCCTTTCTTCTCTGATGCTTGGAAATTACTCACGTAACTTAGATTTTAGTTTAATTTTGGTTATCCTTTGATTGTTATGTGTTTAATCTCACCCATTTATTTATTTCCTTGTTTTTTGGTACAATTCTACTCACACCAGTAGCTATATTTAGTTTCTACTTTATATACTTTTTCTTTTCATTTTAAACGATTTTGTGCGTTGCCGCTTTGATTGCAGCACTCGTGCTTACTTTGTTCGCCTGATGAAGGGTCGTGGTTTTTTCGACCCGAAACAATTGTTGCGAGTTTATTGCATTTTATGGTGTTTATTCAAAGTTTGTAAGTAATAATTTTTACAACGCCAGTTTTGTGATGCTTCTTTATTAAATTTGTTGCTATTTTGGGCTTTTAGCATCGAGTAAGTAATTTTGCGAGTGTCTCCTTTTTCTTTTTCTTTTTATTGTTGTTTTGTTAATTTATGCTATTGTCTTCTCGATTTTGAGCCTCTCATTTCATATCTTCATTTTTCCGTTTGTGTTCTACTTGTTTAATTATTTCTCTATCTTTTTTTGCTCCTCCCCCTTTTTATTCGTTTTAACTCCGCCTTCTTTAAGTTTCGAGTGTTGAATTGTTAATTTATGCTCATTTCTTCCCATTTTTGAGCCTCTCATTTCATATTTTTTATCGATTGTTTTCTAATTAATTATTACATTTTTGTTTTAAAACTCCCCCCCCCCTTTCTTCGTTGAAACTCCGCCTTCTTTAAGTTTTGACTTGTTTTATTGTTAATGTTTGCTATTTTCTTCTCAATTTTGAGCCTCTAATTTCATATTTTTTATCGAGGATTTTCTAACTGTTTAGTTACTTTTTTGTAATTTGTATTTACAGTTTTGTATCTTTATACTCCTCCCCCCCCCTTTTTTTCGTTTAAACTTTGCCTTCTTTAAGTTTTGACTTATTTTATTTGTTAATTTTTGCTAATTTCTTCTCATTTTTTGAGACTGTCATTTCATATTTTTTATCGATTTTTCTATTTGATTAATTACATTTTTGTATTTTAACTCCCCCCTCCCCATTCTTTTTGTTTAAACTCCGCCTTCTTTAAGTTTTGACTCTTGTTTCTGTATATGTTTTTAGCATGAGTTCTTCAGAGATTAATCGTTTCAAACATCTTCGTTTGAAACGTTCTCGCTATCTCAATCATTTAAATTTTCTTCTTAGATGTAAGCGTGCTCGGATAATTCCTAAGTTCATAGACATCAAGTACAATCTTCCTGCTTCTCTTCGCATTAAAAATGCTTTAAATAGGAGTAAGTTTGCCATTCTTAGGGCTATTATTCAGGATATTCGACAGTCTCTCTCGTCTATTGAGTCTGAATTATATACTTTACATCTGTCTCTTAGCAATTCTGTTCATGATTTCTCTTCTTTTGAAAAAAGAAATTTCGCATACGTTGCGTTTCAGTCTTCTAAGCATCAAACTAACTTAAATAAGAAATTTAATTATCTTCTTAAAAGTAATTCCTTTACTTCTCCCGTTTCTCCTCTTGCTCAGAATACTGTTGTTAATCTTTCTTCGCACGTTCTGACTAATGCTCAACGCGAAGTGCTCAGTTTGGGTCTGAATTTTGCGCGTACTTCGAGACCCTCCGTTCCGGATTTGATCGCTCCGATTGAAAATTCCTTTAAAAATAGTAAAATTTCTCCAGGCCAGTTAGAGTCTCTTCGTTTCATTTTATCAAACATTATTTCCACCAATAATCATCCGCAAAAGTCTAACCTTACTCCTTCTCAAAAATCCGCCCTCTCTGAATTAAACTCCGCCCCCGATTTAATTGTCACAAGATCTGATAAAGGGGGACAAACTGTTCTACTCAACAAATCGGATTATATTTCCCATGTTGAGTCCTTGCTTACTTCAGGTCCATATTCGAAACTTAAAAAAGATCCTTCTAATGATCATCTTGATCAAATCAAACACCACGTTAAAAATTCCGTTATTCTTAATGATTATACCAAACGCATGGTAATTCCTTCTGCTGCCAATTGTGCTCGTTTCTATGCACTTCCGAAAATTCATAAACCCACTCTCTGCTTTCGACCTATCGTATCTAATATTGGTACGGCTTCTTATAATCTTGCTCGATTTCTTTCAAACTCTCTTTCTCATCTTACTTCTACTAATCTTAATACTGTAAAAAACTCGTATGATTTTGTGAACAAAATTAAATGCATCTCTCCATCTAACTATACTATGATTTCTCTAGATGTAAAGTCACTTTTTACAAATGTTCCGGTTCAAGGTGCTCTGGTTTGTTTAGAGAGAAGACTACGTGAATTCCATTATTCTTCTATTGAAATTGAGGAGCTTGTAAATTTAGTTCATTTGTGTATCAAGCAAACTGCCTTCATTTTTAATGGTACTTATTATTCCCAAAATGATGGTATGGCCATGGGTAGTCCTCTCTCTCCTTTACTTTGCGACATTTATATGCACTATTTTGAAGAAAAACTCTTCGGTGTATATAAATTTCCTCACTGGTTTAGATATGTGGATGACACTTTCGTTCTTGTCTCCCCTGACGTCGATTTGTCCAATTTACTTTCTTTGGTCAATTCGATTGACCCATGCATTCAATTCACTTTTGAGGTTGAACAGGATTGCTCTTTGCCTTTCCTTGACGTTCTTGTGAATAAAGAAAAGGATTGTTTCTCAACTTCTGTTTTTAGAAAACCATTCTCAGTCTCTTTGCCGCCGCATGCTCTCTCTAACCACGCCCCTCAACAAAAAATGTCTGCTTTTTACACTTATGTTTACCGTGCCTTACACATTTGTTCTGATCCGTCTAATCTTTCGAAAGAAATTAGTTATTTAAAATCTCTAGCTCTCTCTCGTGGCTATAACCCATCTATCATCGATAAAGCTCTATATAAATTTAAGAATCCTAAACGTTCTGCTCCCAAATTAAACGATCATAGTCTCATCCCAGTTGTTTTACCTTTTTATTCTTCACTCTCTTTTAAAATCTCTAAAATTCTTTCACCGTTTGGTTTCAAAGTTATTTACAAACCCGTCAATAAAATTAAATTATCTTCTCTTAAGGATCCCATTCCCACCGAAAACCGTTCTGGAATTTATTCAATTCCGTGTTCGTCCTGCAACTTAGGTTATATTGGTCAAACTAGGAGACGTTTGAAATACAGAATAAATGAGCACCGTCGGAATGTTCGTAATGAAGAGATTACCAAATCTTCTATTGCTTCCCACTGCTGGTCTCAAGGTCATCGCTTTGATTTTTCCAAAACTAACATAATTTCATCTCCTGTCTGTTCCTCCCATTTGGATATTCATGAAGCATTTTACATATTTAAAAATTCGAAAAATCTTGTTAATGATATTTCTTCCACTCCTTTCTTCTCTGATGCTTGGAAATTACTCACGTAACTTAGATTTTAGTTTAATTTTGGTTATCCTTTGATTGTTATGTGTTTAATCTCACCCATTTATTTATTTCCTTGTTTTTTGGTACAATTCTACTCACACCAGTAGCTATATTTAGTTTCTACTTTATATACTTTTTCTTTTCATTTTAAACGATTTTGTGCGTTGCCGCTTTGATTGCAGCACTCGTGCTTACTTTGTTCGCCTGATGAAGGGTCGTGGTTTTTTCGACCCGAAACAATTGTTGCGAGTTTATTGCATTTTATGGTGTTTATTCAAAGTTTGTAAGTAATAATTTTTACAACGCCAGTTTTGTGATGCTTCTTTATTAAATTTTCAGGTTACATTTTATTTTTTAGTAAAAGTTTACACCTAACGCGAAGTGGTGTGAAAAGAAATAAAAATTAGAGTCTAATAGAAAATTCATACATAGGGCGATTCCTTATTGCACCGACAAACGAAGGAAAGGGGGGGGGGGGACTAATAGAAGAGCTCATATGGAGCATAAAAATATATATCATCCTCCTCCTATCTCAAATTTTTTTCAAGTTGCTGCAAATAGAATAAAAAGGCTAGAAATCTTATTATATTCGTCATTTTTAAAGTTTCTAAACTTAATACACAAAATCAGGGAAATACTTAGAAAGAGCAGAAAAAAAGTCCACAAAGCTTCAACTGTTGCTAGAATATCTAGAATTAATGACGAGTTACAAGCGCTGCAATTGTGACTTCGTAAAACCGTTCTCGAGAAATCTACATACTAGCCAACACTAATTAATTTTCCGTAGTATTGTTAGCCCCTCCTTCTTTTTTCACACCAGTATCTTTTTAGAATATTTTTTTACTTATTAAATCCTAATTGCATTTGGAGAAAAAAAAAAGAAGTTATTGGTGGGGAAAAAAGGGCGGGGCTAAAAATACTACGGAATATTAATTAGGATGTTGGCAAGTATAAATGTATCTATAATGAACTAAAAATATACTTGCCAATCATCTCATTATTAACCGTACAATTTTCAGTACCCGCCTTTTATTTCATGCCAGTAATTTTTTAGTGTAATTTTAGTCTTATTTAATCGTAACAAAATTTAGAGAGAATAACTCTAAAAATATAGTTGTGTGAGAAAAGGGACGTTTTGTCAGGGGGCGTTAACAATTATACTGTTATTAATGAGATGGTTGGCAAGTATGAATCTATATTTAAGTTTAGGTAAAAATATAGCATACTTGCCAACCATTTCATTATCAAATGTACAATTTTTAGTACCCGCCTTTTTTTTCACACCAGTAATTTTTTAGAGTAATTTTAGTCTTATTCAATCGTAACAACATTTGGAGAAAATTGCTCTAAAAATGTAGTGCTGTGATAAAAGGGTCTTTTTTTCAGGGGGCGTTAACAATTGTACGATTATTAATAAGAGTAAGCAAGTATGATATAGTAATGAGGAAAAAAGTGGGAGGAATCCCGTGAAAACCTGCTAGAACCAACACAATTTTTAGATTCTATTTCAACGTAATTTTAGACATTATATCTTGATTGAATATATCTCAAAGCTGAAATGGGCAACTGATTATTCCATCAAAGAACATATTTGACTCTTTCGATTTCTGATTGCTTTGGATTTTATTCATTATTTCAGTAAGGCGATGTATTATTGATTCAGGCGTGGTTGAACCGATTATTAGCGAAAATTCAGAATTTATAACTCGTACAAGAGCTGACGAAGGCTATTGCTTTATGCGTCAAAAAACATATTTATTCAAAAACACATTATATGCAAAATGCATATAATGTGTATTATATGCATTATGCAATATTACATTTATGCAAAAACATATTATATTTTTGCTCTTTCAAATAATGCTTGTTTAGAACTTTTTTTTTTTTTTTTTTTTTTTTTTTTTTTTGTAATTACACGATGGGCTTGTTTCCTGGTAAGCAGAGCTCAAAGTCTCCGCCTCTTTTTTTTTCTGGATACTTTTAAGTTGCCTTCAAACTCTGGCAACAGAAGTAGAGCGACAAAGTCATAAATTATCCATTGTCCGAAAGTGACCCTTGAAATTTTGCACACGTTTAAGAATAAATGAAAGACATTACTTTTTATTGCTCTTTTACAAAAGAGACCCAAGTCCCCCTGCAATTATCGCACTAGGATGTTTGTGGGCGACGACTCAAATACCACATCAAAGGAAAATGAAAAGAGGCCGCCGTTGTCGCTCTGCTGTTACCAGAGTTTCAAGGCAGCTTCAGATATGATAAATTTATGCCCTCTTTGCTACCACCAAAAGCGTAGCTTGAGGGTGTAGAAAGTCTTCAACTCCCCCAATATTTTAAAAAATAGGATAGTCCAACGAGGCTTTTGGGCGCTATTTTAAGTTTTAATGTTAATTTGAAATTGGATCATATTTTGGTTAGTTATCATTATATATCAAAAACACTAATCAAGAAACCATCTTATACTGTAATAATAATTTAAAAAATCCAAATAAGCATCAATAGAAGGAGCACATATAAACATGTTTTCTGAAGCATAAAACAGTTGCCCTCGTCAGTTTTATAAATTATGAAAGTTCGTTAACACTTTTGCTGCCGCTGAAATAGATTCACGTCATTTGAAAATCTGTAATTCCGCCAGTGGGCGTTCCTTTCGCAATTAGTATGTTATTTATTTCTTAAGCATATACCCAATATTCATATTTCTACAATGAATATACTATGGATACAAATACTTTGATTGGAGAGATTATAATCATAATGTATATCCTTTTATAATATAAATGTGAATACAAAAAGTTTTGTCCTGAAATGTAGTAAATTGGGAGAATTACGCCCACAGGCGGGCCTTACTCTAAAAAAGACAAAAGCATGCGGTCTCGAAAATGTTAATGATCGGTGAATCCACACCTGAATCGATAGAACCGCGCCTAACTGAAATAATGAATGAAATCCAAAACATGCAGAAATCGAACGAACATAAAAAAACGTTTTATTGCATACATAAATGAGTTGCCCATTTCAACTTTGAGATAGATTCTGTCAAGATATAATGTGTGAAAATTCGCTAATGTAGAATTCAAAAATTGATAAAAGATGTAGTTCTGGCAAATTTTATCTGGTTTCCTCCTACTTCTCCCTCGTTACTAGATTTTTACTCAAACTTAAATATAGATCTCTTGAGAACGGGCTCACGAGGGCAAACAGTTTACTCGTCAAAAATCACGTTAGACTATGCCCTCTCGAATGAGCATCATTTAACTGATTTCTATTATTACATTACTCGGATGGCTTCCTGGTAAGATTTTTATGTATCACTAAGTGCCTTACCAGCTAGTTCCAGGGGTGTTTGCGTTCCGGGTTTTTCCTTTTATTTCCCACCAGTAATCACAAATTGTAATTTTGGTTAAAACTACTTGCTTAACTTTATTAGTAAACTACAGAGCTGCCAACCTAATCCGGCAAATTGTTAGTACCGCCCATTTTTCTACACCACTTAATTTTTAGAGTATTTGTTCTCTTTATTCATCGAAAATATATTTGAAGAGAATTACTCTAAACATTAAGTGGTGTAGAAAAATGAACGGTACTAACAATTTGCCGGATTAGGTTGGCAGCTCTGAAACTATCAATAATATAATTGTTAAACAATTCTCGTAGTAAATCCGGGGACACAAACACCCCTGTAGTTCAATGACCATTAAAAATGTTCGCTTTAAACTGTCTAACTGTATCAATCTCCTGCTAATTGGGGCCTGCGGCACTTTACTACTAGCTGCACGATTGTAAAACAGCTGTTTGCTTACCATGGGAACGTCTCTTAAAAATTCTCAACGTATTTACGACACACAAAAATTCTGACCATTGCAAATTCTTTTCGGCGGTGCCTATGCCCTTTCTTTCTTCGTTTTAGACACTTACAACAGTCTGTTCGCTTCTATAGAAAACACTCTGGAAAATTCTGATAGTATTCGGGATTCTCAAACAATATTTTAGTAGCATACTCCAGCTCAGTGGCGCCCATCCCTCTAGGAAATGCTGTTGTAGGTTCAAATACCTATAACAGCATATTCACTTACCGTGCAACGATCCTTCAATTTTCCAAACTTAGAAAATTCACGCTGTGCTCCAAAAGTGGCGCTCATATCTCACTCATCAACTACAACTGACTTAAAACTATGCAAAATCGATTCCTTTATTGAAAAACGTAAGATTACGATTCTTCCAATACCTTGCTCGAATAAAAGGATTTCAGCAAGAAAAACGATTTTTAATAAAATTGCCTAATTAATTTAAATTTGTCTAAAATATTATTATTTTTTAATTCCATTGTACTATAAAATATCAATATTTCAGCGAGCTTGTCTTTAAATAAATGTGATGAGGAACGCAAAATTTCGAGCATGATACATGGTAAAAAAAAGAAAAATGTATGTTATGTCTATTGCATAAAGTCGAAATTTGATCAAGTTTGATTTATTTCTCCCTAACATTTTCTGTTTCTAAGTGATATTTTAAGCAAATTATTTAATTTACTTTTACTGCTAAATGGTTTTGAAATATATCTAAGTTCATAGAATGCAACTGTGTTTCTTAATATGAAATAGTGCGAGGGAGCTGACTTAACGTCCCATTATAAGTACACATTGAGCAGTTAGTGACTGTTTGGTATTCAACCCCCTTCCCCTCAGTAGTTGTCCGGGGAAAAGCCATCACAATTTTTACACAGATGCAAATATTTTAATCTGTTTCGGAGTACTTTTAACCCCGCCTTTATTTTGCACCACTTTATTTATAGAAAAAATTTCTTCAATATATAACTTCGATAAAATAACAAAAACTTGTCCTTAAAAAATAAGTGGTATAAAAAATAAAAGACGGGGCTAAAAATACTCTGGAATAATCTAAAATGATGGCACTTATGTTTTTATCATCTGCAGAAGGTATGACTCTCCTGCTTCGGTGTTCCCATTATTTGTACGGAGCATGGAGGACATTGCAGCCTCGATGGATTTTACGTGCACCAGACAAAAATGTACAGGGTTTCTTCAGCTGGCTCGAATATCAATTCCGTAATCTTTCATTTACCAGACTTCCAACCATGCTACCGCAATACTGTGAAATAGCTCTTTAACTGAAGTAAGTTTACCCTACTAAATATGCTAGTTTATCCGTAATGTTATTAAGCACCGCCTTTTTTTCACACCAGAATATTTGTAGAGCAATAGTCTTCTTATTTAATCATGAGAACATATTGCTGAATATTACTCTACAACTATTCTGGTGTGAGAAAAAGGCGGGGACCTAATAACATTACGGATAAACTAGAATAGTTAGCAGTTCTATACAGTGCAGCCACATATCCTAAAACTGGCAGTGAGGACACGTCCAAAATGTTAGAGGGATGCCAGCTTGACCGACAGTTTGAAATTTGGAAAACATCCAGCAATTCCGCGCTCTGTGCTATTGCTCATTTTCTCTGAGTCAGATAACTGTCACCCCTATTTTAGCATTAGACTCGTTAAGTTAGCACTTGCTTCCATGAAATGTAGTCGAAGAACAGGTTTCTAAGAGAAAAGAAGATTTTAACCGTCTGCACACGAAGCCTTTTTTGCATGGGTATACCAGCAATACGAATCCATTTTCCAGATATTTGGTGATCCGCATATAAACCTTCATAATTTTTCCGGTACTCATCTTATATTTTTTCGTTCTAGAAAATCCTTCTTAAAAGGGCATTGCTTGAAAACAGAATTAGAATTGTGTAAGAGATCTATTCAAAAATATAGAAGTACAGCAGGGTTCATAGTTTCCGCTTTTTAGCTAGTCTAGCTAAATCTAATCTAGCTTAATATAAGATCTGGCTGTCCTCATGTTATGCTGGCAGCGTAATAAAAGGCTAGCATAATGCACCTTTTACGAAGGCTGCACCTTCTTTTTTGTCAGTGGCCTCTTTTATCTCGACCACTTTGTATTTTCCAAATGTGCGGGCCTGAAGTGTGATGGAAAATTAACCTTTTGCATTCGAATCCTCTTTTAGTAAGTGTAATGAGCTACCCGACAATAGTTTTAATAAAAAATGCAAAATATGAAACATAAGAATTATAAATATAAACATTTTATTTCTATATTTGATGTTTATTTACATATTACAAGCATTATATATGAATATTGTGATTTATTATTTTCCATCCTGTGATATTTTGCAAAGCATTCTTGGCCATTTACCAATGACCAAGGCAAGCAACGCCCAAAGGCACTTAATAAAAAGTGCGGATGAAGTCTCTCTTTCTTAACGAATTATACACCTTTTATAGCACTTTTAGTTGTAGAACATTATTGGTTGATATAAGATATATAGTAACTTAATGGGTCATGGCGCCTCTCGAGCGCCGTTCGAGTGCAAACGGTTAAAATCTCTCTTAACACTTTCACGAAAACTGACGTAGATTCATGTCATTTGAAAATCTGTAACTTCACCAGTGAGCGTTTCTTTTGCAATTTGTATGTTCTTTATTTCATAAGATTATGCCCAATATTCATATTTGTGCAATCAATACAATATGGATACAAATACTTTGATTAGAAATAGTGCAATTATAATGTATATCCATTTGCAATGCAAATGTTAATACAAAAAGTTTTGCTCTGAAATATTGTAACTTGGGAGAATAACGCCTACAGGCGGACCTTGCTTTTCAAAAGACTAAAGCATGCGGTCGTGAAAGTGTTAAGAAACTCATCCTAATCTTGAAGTGAGTACTTAAAAAGAGGCGTGGACTCTCATGGAGGGGAAATAGTGATCAACTGATGGAAAAGAAACTTTCATTGAGCTGATGGCGAAACAATTATCGATTAAACATATCCAATTTCTTAACATCTTTTTTCCCTTCAAAAAGGTTGCACTGTAGTCACTAAAGTGGACTAAATTTAACATGAGTAATTAGAAAAATTAAACTTATTACTATTAGCACCAGTCGAATTGATGCCGTAATTAAGTACGTGCTAGTAATTGAAATTCCTTACCCTTACCTGAAAAAAAAAAAAAAAAAAAAAAAAAAAAAACAGAGTATACACAGTGATGACACCATTTCCCCGACAGGAGGGCACGTATAGAGAGAGTTTTTTATCTTTCGACGATGCTGCGTCATTCTAATTCTCACCACTGAAAACATGTATGTATGTTCGGTTTATGGCATCGGGTGTTGCCTTCCGACAGAATCCACAAGTCTGTGCCAGGTCTTCAGGTCATGGGTCCACTCTTCTTCCAGACCCCTATCCCTCATCGCTTTTTTTACATTATCCATCCAAGTCTTTCTTGGTCTTCCTTGTTTTCTTTTCTGATTTGGTATATAGTTAAAAGCGATTTTAGGTAATCTTTCATCGTTCATTCTTTTAATATGACCAAACCAGATTAAATGCTTTTTTTGAACCTCATCTAATATGGTTTTTTTCATCATTTCCCTGATTCTCTCATTTCTCACTCTCTCCATTCTTGATATCCTGCATGATCTTCTCAAGGCATCCATTTCAACAGCAGCCAATTTCTTTTTTTTTCGTCTCCATAATTGTCCATCCCTCTGCTCCATACTACAATATGCTTTTTACAATGGAGCATACACAGCACTATTCACTCAATGTACGACACTATTTTTTCCCCATAAAATTAAATATGTACAGCGTGCATGAACATACCTAAGACGACTACCGATCGTGCCATAGAAAATTAGTCCTTTAGCGAGGTTCGGTTTTCCGCGATTTTTTTCTTACAAACTAAACAAATTTTTCAGCTTAGCATCAATTCTGAGTACAAAGAGGTCTCTAAATATTTACAGATTACCACATCAGTTTCTTGAAAGAAAATATTAAACTTTTAATTTTAAACCATAGCTAAGTGCAATATTTTTATTTTGTTACATAAAAAGATTACTTTACACATTTAGAAGTCATTGGATTTAAAATTCTTAGCTAAATAATGGTATAACATAAAATTTCTTATACAAGAAACGTGAATAATTAAAACATAATAAAATTTTTAATGATTAAAATATAAAATATCATTCTAAACTTAAAATTAGGGTTATATAGTAATCAAAGAAAGAGGCGTAAAACTTGACATTATATAATTTGTAAATATCAAATTTCTAACTTCTTCACTTAGCTTTTCCAAAGTTATCTTCGAAATCTATAAAAGGAAGGTGATAAAAGATTTTAAGTTTGCCTCAATATTGTTTAAAATGAGAAGTTATATAGTGATTAAAATGTGATGCAGAAATGTAGTGTAACCATGTTTCTAAGGACTAGCATCGAGGACAATTCAAAGTCTTAGAATGGTGTTAACTAAGGCGCCTATATGATATGAGCTGGCGCAGAGTCCTCCATTATTTAACCCATCTGGGAAAAACCTGGCGATAGAAAAAGCTAGGTTACTTGATTAGCGTTGTTATCTTCTTTAAACTTCTATACAGATCATGTGAGCTAGAACTTTTTATCACGAAACAAGCAAGTTGGCAATTTTAAGAACGTCTCCAACGTTCTCAAAATTTGAACTCTTCACGTTACAAGAAATGTAATTTTAAAGTTAATTTTAAAAGAATTTAAAAACAATAACTTAAAAAAGCAGTATATCCATATTAAATTTGTCAAACAACTTTGAAAATAATATGGAAAAAGCCTTCTCAGAAAGGTGAGTCGAAATTTCTTCCAGAGCGGTCAAACTGCTTCCAAATCGGATTAAGTTGACTAATCACAGACAAGGATTATTTCATTCTCGCCGCGAGATTCTATTTGAATTTTCTAGATAAACAAAGATGGCTTCATCTCCCTTCGAGTGTGTAAACGTGTGTTTTTGTTTTGTTTTTTAAGAAAAGAGTATTTATTTCCTTTTTTTAAATAAATACCGTATGCATTTTCTATATATTAAACCCGTTTTATTACCGAAATTCAATCTTTGCCTGTTACTAGCATTTTAAGGCAGTAAATGTAAGTGATTTTCTGCCTTAAAGTGTTAGATGCTAGCATTTATTTTTTATACAACTGTGAACGAGGAATTATTTACCATGGATAAAGGAGCGTTGGATGTAATACAGGTAATATGTATACTGAAAGTTGATAGGCGTGTTATAGGTCACCGTCGCACGAGCTACATAGATTTTTATGATTCTAGAGCACTTATAGTCTTTTTTTTTTTTTTTTTTTTTTTTAAACAAGGACACAAAGAAAAATTCGTAATCATTATGGCCCATGATTTAAAATTATTTAAAAGGCAATGGCATCTAAACGCCTTATTAGATTAACTTTTTTATGGGTTAAATAATTTAACATTATTAAAACCAATTTCAATTAATTTGAGTCCATAGACCGTATTGTATAAGAACCATGTTTTGTACCTTTGTAATGTATTTATATAAGTCCTGCATTCACAAAAATTTATATAGTTCTTGCGACGTTGATATGTAACATGCCTGTTTAAATTTACATTAATCGATTATTGAGTTTAATGTTTACGCATTTCAAATATTTTTAAATGGCGTTATAATAAAGACTCTTCTTTATGTTCCTGTAAAAAACTACAAATCCCAGACTTTTGTAAAGCGTTTAGACACTATCGTGTTCACTCACATACACTTAGATACATCAACAGAAAAATCGCAAATGCAGGAGGCCTCAGAATGTATAAATACATTACAATCCCATATTTATAGTACATGTTTGGAAAATAATGAGGGCAAGTTTGGAAAATTAAAACAAAACAAATATTTTTCTTTAACCATTAAAAAAAAACTGAATAACCAAAGATGTCTTTATTTCAATTTAACGGTAAAATTTTTTGTTATATCTTTTATCATATTAAAACAATTTACACTTTTTATTTATTTATTTTATTTTATTTTTGAGGGCGGGGGGGGGGGTAGTGCACGTTAATTTATTTGAAAAAAAAATAATAATAATAATAAATAATAATAATAATAATACTTTATTTGTGTTTAATAACTATATATGATGAATCCTAAATGGCTTTTTCCTTATTTTTATTTAAATACAAGGAGAGGACTATTCCTTTTAGACAAAACAAAGGTTTCCTCTCTCACCATATTATTGTACACCATCATGGAAAAAAAAAATAATAATTATAATAATAATAATAAATGAAATACTTCGCATTTAAGTACATTTTAAGAGAAGAAGCTTTTTGTGCTAACTTAAAGTGTTGTCACGCCTAAAATAATAATAATAAAACAGTTTTATTCGGCTGTCTTTGTAACACTTTAAATATTTTTAAGCTTTTAAAGAATCTCATTTACAAATTAAAAAAAAAAAAAAAAAAAAAAAAGTAAACAAACTTAAGCCTAATTAAGTTAACCACAGAAAGACATAATTCATTCATTCACAAATATAAAATAAGTAGACATATAATAGATGTCCTGTAGGACAACAGAAGGCAGCACTGCATATTTTTAAACGCTTTTAAATAATTAAATCTTGAATAAAAGAATGTCTAGCACAAAAATGCTCAATGCTCATGATTTGAAATAAATTAAAAATAAAAATTACTTGGATATTTAAAATAGATAAATATGGTTTATGTTTATATTTAATTAAAAAATTTAAAATATAAAACTGGAAGAAAAATATCATATAAGAATAGAAATAGAATCATTTTACCGAATCCTTCAATGTTTAACTCATCTGTAAAAATCTTGCAAATGTTTAATTGCTATCTATAGTAACAGTATTCGCCGAAGTAACTTTATTAGATAACGCCGAAGTTTAACTTTATTAGTAAAGAAAGATGGCACACATATTTTTTGGAAAGACGGATATTTGCCTTAAAAACATTAAAAAAAAAAAAAAAAAAAAAAAAAAACTCTACGACAAATTGTTTCACTGTAATCTAGCATGACGTCAGAATGAAAATAGCGAATCAAGAGCGCCGAATTTTTTCAGTGACCGAACTTGTGTAAGGAAATTTAAAATGCATCCAGAAAAGCTTTACTGTTTATTTACTTATTTATTTTGTAGTTTTTATTCTATTCTAAGCAACGTTCAGAAGTTTTTTATATAAACTATTTTTGTAAAGTTAGTGCATTATAGACGGGAAATTTTGATCGAATTCCAAAAAATAAAGTAAAATAAATAAATAAATAAAAAGACCCACCCTTTAGCTTTCTCTGAAACTATACATTACTTAAAAAAATAATTTTGTATATTTGTGTTTGACTCTTCATTTGGCATCGGCATGTAAAATAGCCAACGATATTTACTCTTTCGATTGCTGACGACAAAATTGCAAATATTTAATCACAAACTTGTTAATTAATATGATGTTTTACAAAAACGTGTAGAGGCGGGGATTATTGTTTAAAATGCAGGGATGGAACACGGGCGCAGAATTCATACCACTATGAATGTAAGAAAACTTTTTACTTGTTAAATCAACGATATTACAAGTAGAGAAATTTCTTAAACAGATTACGGTATGAATTCTGCGCCCGTGTTCCATCCCTGAAAATGGGAATTCTTTTAAAGAGTATCTCTTTTTTTCTTGACTACTAAATATCTTTCCTCAGATTTTTACCATTAATTTACTGTTTAAATATCGTTATCCATTCTTTAATATATTGTATATTATAGGTTTGTACGCTTCAAATTTTAAATATAACATTTTATAGAAACACTTTAATGAGGGGCTTACTATTCAAAATTAAATCATACATACCCAACAGAAACAGTTTTTTTTTTTTTTTTTTCTTGAATGTTAAACATTTTCTTAGTTTTCTGACCCCTACAGTGTGCCGGCGACAGTCGAAAATTTCCCCCTGATTCTTCAACCACTATATTTATATAACAATTTTTTACTTAATTAATTGTGAAAACTTACTACGAGAAATTTCGAAAGAAAAATACTGGTGGAAGAATCAGGGGAAAAATTTCAATTGTCGACCCCCAGCTTCTTCTTCTTCTTCTTCTTTTTTTTTTTTTTTTTTTTTTTTTTTTTCATGCTTTTAACCTGCATTCCACAATTTTGAAAAATAATATTGTAGGGTTCGTATGAACTTAAGTTATTTCATTTAAAAAAAAAAAAAAAAATACCTAATAAGCCGTTTCATTCTTTTTTTTTTTTTAAATAAACGATAAAAAAATTATTTCATAAATTCTATTTAAGAAGAAAAAATATGTCATAAAAAAAAAAAAAAAAAAAAAAAAGTGATACTAAATAAAGGCAATTATAAAAATACTCCAGAATAAATTAAAATTCTGGCAGCAGTGAATGAAGCACATTATTTTATTTTATTTATTTATTTGTTTTTCTTAAATTTATTTAATTGATTTTTAAAACATTGAAATAGTAAAATGCTTTAAATTGCTGTAACTCTGTTTTATAAATTTTATGAAGTAAATTTACTTCCCACTTTATAAATCACCGTTTATATTAAACCGTCAGGCGGTTTGAAAAATTTTCTACTAACAAACATACAAAAGTGAGTGGTAAGTTGATGCAGAGTTGATGCAGGGGGCAGGGATGGAACACGGGCGCAGAATTCATGTCATCATTTCTTCATTTCTTCAAAATGCTGAAGAAATGTCTGTATACCGTTTATTATATTGAATCGTCAAGTGGTTTGAAAATTTTTCGATTAACAAACATACAAAAGTGGGAGGGAAGTTGACTACACCGGTACTAGGACATGCCATTTAACTGCAAATGCATCAGTCATTCGGTAGTCAGTGGGAGATACAGAGTTTCATTTCCTACAATTCTGTTTCCACAGTAGTATATCTACAATTGAAAAATAATGTGTCGAAAACAATGTATAAAAAATATCGTTTAAAATAAATTACTCGTAGTTTGAAATTTCTAAAAAGCACTTTTAAATGTTTTATAATTGAAATAAAAAAATCCACCTTTTTTTTTTTTTTTTTTTTTTTTTTAAATAGGTCACTATAAAAAACCAGCTGAAAATCCCTACTACAGGGAAATTTTTTTTCAAATAATCTACCAAACGATCATCCATTTGCAGTGTCATCATTTCTCCAAGTAATCAGTTTTTCAAAATGCTAAAGAAATGTTTGTCTACGGCAGCTCCAAAGATCGAAAAGCAATAAGAAAAAAAATATTATCATTGATTGGTTGATTGAATTTTACGTTGCACTAGTGCTGCGCAATGAGCTATTCTATTAGTGACGGTCTGGGACTCCTGGACGCCAAAATGTTATGAGTAGCAAAATAAAAATATTTCCCAAACATAAAATTTACATTGCTTGATACGGTAAAAAAAAAAAAAAAAAAAAAAAGCTCAAGTCCGAATTTTATGCTTCAATTGTCAGGCAGGCAAAGCAATTTATAATATAAAAATTTAATATACACGACATCTGATCGTTAATTTGTATTTCAAAAAAGGACATACCCCAGCAGGAAGTCATCTGCTTTCTTTGCCCATGTTTTTGTTCTTGAGAGAGAAGATGCTTTTGGACATATTTAAATTTACGTTTACAGTTAGTTCCGTTTGATCTAACATTCACGCAGCGTTAGGCATACGTTTTAAGTCCTACGGAGATCTGCTGGAAGAGCGTTCACCCGTATGTATAAAAGAACTTTACGTTTTAAAGACAACGCTGAAGGTTTAAAATATATTTTATAAAACAAATTACAACCAATGCAGAGTGGTGTAAATAAAAATAAAATTTCCTAAAGGTAGGTATTTTCTATTCAGGGTTTTCCCTTATTGCATTTTGCATTGATAACCTGAGGTGAGGGTGGGTAATAGATAAGCTCTTATGAGCATAAAAGAAAAATATATTGCTCTCCTCTCTCACACATTTTTCAAGTTATTGCAAATAGAATAAAAAAGAAATAAAAAAATTTTACAATATTCTTCATTTCGGAAGTTTCTAAATTTACTACACAAAAATCAAGCAATTTTTTAGAAAGAGCAGAGAAAAGCCTCACAAATTTTCAACTCTTGTTAGAATATCTAGATTTAATGCCGAGTTACAAGCTCTCAAATTCTGAAAAAGATACAAAACTAACATCAGCCAAAAAATTTAGTCGGCAATTCTGCAAAAACCTTTCTATGCCACATTTAATAAAATTTAATAAAAGTTGGCCCATCCCACTATTTTTCGAATAAGCTTGCAACGAACTCTACCAATTGACACGACTGCCGCAAAAATTTAGTTCTTTGTCTATTATAAACCGTTCGAATTCATGTTTTTAAAAAGCAAGACTGCTGAATTCCTTTCAAACTCCTCTAACAATTCCCATTAGAAATTCAGTTGTGATCCTATTTATATGCATTCTTTTTAAGTTTATTTATTACATAGACAATAATTAGAAAATCTGCATAGAAAATCTTAACTTTGCCAGTGGGCGTTTCTTTCGCAATTTGTGTGTTATATATTTCTTGAGAATACACCCAAAATCCATATTTTTTCAATCAAATATACTATGGACACAAATACTTTGATAATGAAGAATATAATTATAATGTGTATCCATTTGTAATATAAATGTAAATGCAGAAAATATTGTCTGAAATACTGTAATTTTGGAAAATAACGCGCACAGGCGGTTCTTACTGTTACAAAGACCAATACATGCGGTCGAGAAAGTGTTAGCACTTCAAGAACTAGGTGTTTTGTGAGATTTTCAACAAATGTGGGTGCAGTTTTAAATTTTAAATTTTAATGACCATTTTTTTCATTAAATAACTACATAAAAAGATGTACATAGTTATAATGCTGTCTTCAGTCGGTGTATTGAAAGTACTAAATGATAAGAATATTGTGATAATAAGAATATTGTGTGTGATTTTGAGAAATGTTGGATCGTAAAATATTTAAAAATTAATAATGTAGGACGAGTTACAAATAACGAAATCATTAGACTAAACGGTTGCCGATAAAAATCATACATGTTAATAAGTGTTAAATTACAGTAGAAAATGTCCGCTTCTTAAAGGGTAAATTTATTTCCGTTCATGGGTTTCTATTATTCATTTTATCTGGTTGTTAGATACATCCTCTTAAAGTTTATAGATCTACCTTTCTACTGCCTGTGTGAGTTCAAAAATACCCAAAACACTTGGCTCTTAAAGGATTAAAATTGAATTTGGGGACATGGGTTCGTATGCAATTTTGAATCCTTACGATGTGCTAAATTCTAAATTCTTACGATGTATATAACTGCAAACCTATACGATGCTTTTGCTACAGGAAATTTTCAATAGAAACTTTGAAAAGTTATTGTGATATTTTCTGCGATTAAATAAGATGAAATTTTTCATAGTGATATAGTGGTGTTAAAAACGGTACAATTCGATACCTATGTTTCAATAACAAACATACCAGAGGGAATTGAATAACGGACATCTGTTTCAAGATACACTAATTTCTAAATTTATTCACGGATGGAAAAGTTTCGCTCCCCCCCCCCCCCCACCCAATATTTTCCTGCAAAAAATTTAAAGTGTGAAGTTGTAATAATAAGCGTAAAAATAAAATGAAAATTCGGATATAGAAATGGAGAAAGTGGAAGGGAAAGGGAAACATTTTCATTCCTGTTTATTTGTTGTTTTTGGTAAATTTGGTAAACACAGATGGACAAACACATGAGAGATAGCTACAAGTACATCTCTACTTCATTTGAAAGTTTTAAAGGCTTTACTGATAGAAGAAAAAATTCTGCATTTATTTAACAAATAACACTTTTGTATAGGAAATTGAGCAGCTAAACCATCGAATTTATGACAGTTCTTGAACAATATACGAGTTCCCTAAAAAGCATTACCAAGCATCCCTACAGTTTTAAACAAATGAAAAACATCATGTGAACCCCATAGTTAATAAAAGAAACTCAAACTGTATCGTTACATGATTTAACATTCAATGTACTTTTTTTACACTCCGCAATCGGAAACGCCGGTTTCCTCCAAAAGCATTCCGATAAGCATTTTATACACGAGTACCATCTTCTCGGAAAGGTGACTGGAAATTCCTTCCAGACCGACCGAAATGTTATCGAAATCGGATTGACCAATCATGGTCAAAGGTTATTTCATACTCACCATTTGGATTTTAGATAAATAAACATGGCTGACTGCGAGTGCGAATGACGTGAACGTGTGTTTCTAATTTATTTAAATAAAAAAAGAAGAGTTTTTCTGCACACTTATTTGTGAATACTATATGTATTTTCTATATATGAAATCAGTCATTACTGAAATTGACTTTTCGCCAGTTACTACCTTTTTTACGGCAGTAAATGAAAATAATTTACTGGCTTGAAATTTAATAACTAGCACTTAATAACTGGCAATTTTTATGAACAAGAGTCGTGAGCATCACCTATTATGATAGTGAAACGAGGCTTAAGGTCTCTAAAACGGAAGATTAGCAAAATAATAATAATAATAATAATATTTCAATATTTATTTATTTATTTATTGTTATTTTATTTCATCACTTTTTTATTTATTTATTCCGTTGATCATTTTTAATTTAAATATTTCAAAACAGAACAAATTTACGAACCATACTTATACTTATAATAAATGTACGATTTAAAAGTAAATTAAACTAGTTGGCATAGGTGGACTCTGCTCAGTTCCCCATCATATGTATGTTCTCATAAATTTCTTGCACAGGACTTATCATATACATGTTAAGAGAAATGAATTTGACCAAACGCTTGACACAGTGACAGAACAAAATCCTCGCCTAATAGGCTACCACCATTCAGTTCGATATCTTATTCTAATCTATTAATTTATTTTATTGGGATCAATTTCGTAGTTTATTTTCATGCTACTATTTCCAATGCAACTTTCCTAAAAATGCGTATTTTTAAGAAATATCTCCCCATTTTGTTATTTTGATAAAATCTTAAATTTCGAATAACTCATGAAATTTTCCTATTAGAATATTTGTAGTCAATCATGTTCATACAAGTATCATAAATGTTATTTTGAAATTGTCTGATATATTTATGATCCTAAAAATGGACGTTTATGCTCGATTTTGCCGTATTCTGCTATTTTAAGTAAATCGTAAATTCCAAATAACTTACGAATTTTTTTAATTGGAAAAATCATACTCTATGGGATTCATATCAGTATCCTAATTAATATTTCGAAAGTGGTTTGACATCTTTACGAGGAAAATATCCCTCAAAATTGACGTTTATGTGAAATTTTGCTCTATTCTGACATGTTAAGAAATTCGTAAATTTCCAATAACTTACGAAATTTTTATATTGAAAAGATCATAGTCATTAATACTCATGCCAGTGTCCTAAATATTATTTCAAAAGTACTCTGACATCTTTACGATGAAAATATCTCTCAAAATATACGTTTATGTGAAATTTTGCCCTATACTGCCATGTTAAGAAATTTGTAAATTTCCAATAACTTGCGAAATTTTCAAAGTAGCATATTTATAATTACTGATGTTCATTCCAGTATCAAAACGGATATATTGAAACTGGTCTGACATTTTTACAGTTAAAAGTTTCCATTTAATGCACGTTTAAGTGAATTTTTGTCCTATTCTCCCATGTTAAGAAAATCGTAAATTTCGAATAACTGCTGAAGTTTTTTAATTCGAATGTTGCAAATGAATAGGGTTCTTGCCGGTGTTGAAAGTAATATTTTAAAACTGATCTGACCTCTCTGCGATAATTTGTTCTTGCGATATCGTGTACACAGACTAACAAACTAACGGACTAACCCACTAACAGACTAACAACTAACAGACACCCTACAGACAGACATCATACAAATTTTGTCTTTTTCGGATTCCTCACACCTGAAAACGTGTAAAAAATCAAAAAACCGAGGTCGAAAAATTTCACGATTACCTAAGTTCCCCATACCTATATAATGAAGAACTAAAATACTTATCTTAAGAACAATTTCTTTTCATTATAAACGTTACCATTTAATGATTAAACCAAAATCAGCCGTTCTTAAGAGCAAAGTATTTATGATAATTTCTTATTGTACTGGAAATTTTTAATACTTTATTCATATATGTAATAATTTGTAAATTAAATATTCAAAATGAAATAAGAACAAATTTTAATTTTTTTAAAGAAACATATAAATGGTTTAACATAGCAAAACAGAATTACCAATTTTAAGAACATAGCATTTTATATTGTATCATACATTAATAACAACCAAAAATATTACATATGAATCAAAATATTAAATCGTAAATTTAAAAATTCGAGAGAAAAAAAATAAGAAGAAGAGCGTCTTATTTAAGTTTTAACACAAAATCATAGCTGCCAATGTTTTAATTTATTCCGGAGTACTTTTAGCCCCGCTTCTATTTCGTACTACTTTTTTTTTTTTTTTAAGTATTTTTTTCTTATTTTATCGAAGTATTTTTTTCTTATTGTATTGAAGAAAATTTTTCTTTAAATAAAGCTGTACGAAATAAAGGCGGGGCTAAAAGCACTCCGGAATAAATTAAAATATTGGCAGCTATGCACAAAAGATATGCATGCATTAAAGAAAACTCAAGTTTCTTTTCGCGGGAAAAATATTCACAATATCAAAATATTATTCAAATAATAAATATGTAATCGCTTCCTTTAATAAACTTGAATTAAAGTTTACACATTTATTATTATCATTTTCAATCGCTGGATAAAATTAACTTATTAATAGATTACTAAATTTTTTTTTCTTTATACGTGCCAGATAAAATTAACTGATCAACAGAAGATTACCAAAACTTTTTTTTTCTTTATATATATGCCGTGATGTGCCGCCAAGTTTAAGATATTTTCTAGAAACGAAATAACAATTTTTTTTCCTATTAATCAGGAAATCACGCATCAAACCGCATGAATTCTAGATGCACTACCAACTCAATCCACAGCACAGATTCAAATTCTTGTGCATTATATGCTCTGACTCTATGAAACATAAATGCTTCGGACAGAGTTAAGCTAAATGCTAGATCAGCGGTTCCCAACTTTTTTAGTAGTGCGGACCACAAATTTTATAAGAAAAGACTTTGAGGCCCACTAACTACTTAATATACAAGTAAAAAATATAATGGCAAATAGACATCTATATATGTTATATATATATATGTATATACTGGACAGATATATCAGTAATTAGTAAAAGATACTGTACAAGAAGAATTATTAATAATAATAATAGTATAACTTTATTGTATTTACTTAGCTGTTACCTCTGTAATAAATTTCAAAAACAAGTGATCAAAAAAAAAAAAAAAAAAAGATTTTTGACGTCGTTTGTCCTCCACGAGTGAGTCAATATCTGTATTGAAACTGGATAGTTTTAGCCTCATATCTCAATATTCAATTTATTACTATATTTATTTTTCAAAAAAAAAAAAAAAAAGAAAAAAAGTTGAAAAAGCTCGTTCACATAGATAGGTTGTTTAAAAGCTCATCAAATGTCTCAGTGCAATTTTTGCAATAGCTGGGTAATCTTGCCGAACGTTTATCCAAAACGTGACCAATGGTGTTATTTTAAAAGTGATTTTAGAATCTGGTCACATGATAGTTCTATTAACGTGTCTTTAACTCTTTAAGATAATTTAAATTTTTTTAGAGAATTTTCTTCAAAGGGATTTCTGATCAGTTAGATTTCATCTGATGAAATCCCTGAACAACAGCCAACGCATTTTCCTTATTGACTACTACGACCACGGAAATCTTGACTAACACCACATCTCACTAGTGAATCGTCTTGAAAAATTGGTGTTTGAACTCAATATTCCACGGCCCAGTACCGCACTGCCCGCGGCCCACTTATGGGCCGCGGCCCATGGGTTGGGAACCGCTGTGCTAGATGCATTGCGCTAGCATTTAGCTAGCGTCTGTCTAGCTACAATGCTAGACAGACTTAAAAAAAAAAAAAGTGGTGGTGTGTAGGGGGAGCGGGAAGGAGGGAGATGAAACACTTTATTAAAAATGTAAAATATACAGCAGTGTGGTAAAAGGCTATGTTTTCCCTCTGATACTTCTATCAGTGTGTCTATATATTATTATTATTATTATTATTATTATTATTATTATTTTCGGAATTTCTAATAGTAAAGTTGCACGATTAATTAAGTAGAAAAAAATTTCATGTAATTATGCTAGTTAAACAAACAAACAAAACAATAAAATAAAAAAAAAAAAAAAAAAGAAGAAGTGCAGGCCTGCAGCTAACTTTGACATGGGCTGTACACCCCGCCTACTTTCAGATTACTTTCATAGATGGAAAATTCTCACCTTTTTTTTGCTAATATTTTCTTCATACCAAAATCTTTATTATATTTTGATTGTAATGTGTCGTGATACAAAAATGTGGAATTATTAGAAATTATTTTGATTTTTTATTTATTTATTTATTTATTTATTTATTTATTTATTTATTTTTTTTTCGATTTAAAAAAAAAAAAAAAAAAAAAAAAAAAACTACTTAATGAAATGATCTGAAAATTCAGATACGCAAAGAACACTTAAAAAAAATCACATTTTCCACTATCGATTTAGTTCAAAGTTCAATTAGAGAATCAACCACAAATTAAAGAGAATCGCAAATATTTTGGATCACTCTGTATTATAAAAGCTATAAAAGCCTACAAATGACTTGAAACTTAAACATATTGTTTCCCATACTATGTACAACATTTGCATGTCTTGTTTCAAGAATTGCACAATCATTTAGGCAAATATAAAAAAAAATTCAAAAATTATTAATTTATTTGTCAAGTTTCCTTCTCATAACTACATAACCGCCAACTTTTTTCGCTACCAGAGTTTTTTTACAAAAAGTTTTATTAATCTTTTTAGCAGTTTTCTTCGATTAATCATAATACCTGTGTTAAAAATCCGTACAAGTTGACACCTGTGTAACTAGAACGGATTTCCATAAAGTTTTTACAAAACTTGACGAAAAATTGACAAAACATTGTTGAGAAACATTATTTTGAAACGTAAAATTCACACATGTAACATTCGCTGAGATATGAGCATTTATACTAAATATTGTTTGACCGCATACGCGAAAGAATGAAAATTTTTTTATTGTATTGGTTGAAAGCTAGATATAGTGGGCAAATTGTGTCAAAAGTTCATTTGAATAGAGAAAAAATTAAACAAATTGGCGGCAAAAGAACGAGCTAGATTTTGGGTATTTTCCAGAGTTGAAATTTCATAAGGGTTTTTTCCCATGGCGCGTAATTTATTTGATGATCCAATTATTTTAACCATGTTGCAAAAGTTAATTTTTGTGAAAAACGCCTTATGAACTCACAAATATGAGTAAATAAATAAAAATATGTTACAGTTACAAGCCTATAAAACATTTTTGACATACAAGAGCGTTTTCAACATGATTGAAATGATATAATGTTCAAATTAATTACGCAGCATGCGAAAAACGCTGGAAAATGCCTAATATCTAGATCGTTCTTTTCAGGGTAATTTGCTTAATTTTTACTTTATCCAGACAAACTTCTGACTGAAGTTGTCCAATATATCTAGCTTTCTACCTATGCAATAAAACATTTTCTATATTTCGTGCATGCGCAGTAATTTTTTTTTTACGATAAATGCTCGTATCTCAGCGAATATTAAACATGTGGATTTTATGCTTCAGTATAATGATTCTCTCATGTTTTGTAAATTGTCTGCAAGTTTTGTAAAATTTTATGAAAATCCGTTCTAATTATTTTAGAAGCACAAATCTTGCCAAAAAATTAATAATTTTTGAAAATAATAATAATAATAATAATAATAGTAATAAATAAATAAATAAAAATTACATCAATAAGTGTGCAATTATCGAAACAAAACACAGAATTATATAGTATGTACAACAATTTATTAATGCATCTTTTTCTGGGAATTTAGTGGGAGATGCACATGCTTCAATTAACATTATGTTTCAACTGTAGCTTATTTACAAATGAAAAATAATGCGGTGAAAATAATGTATTAAAAATATCTTTTTAATATAAAACAGTTTAAAGTTTTTTGCATCTTTACAACGGTCTTTTAGAAATGTTTATTATTTAAAGGGAAAATTTCTACTTTTTTTTTTTTTTTTTTTTTTAATCCTATTTTAAAAACCAAAAGAAATTAAAATCCCGTAGGAAAAAATCTTATGCAAATTACCTGACAAGCTAGCATTTAATTTTGGAGTTTCATCACTTCTGCATGTAAATATCTTTACGTATTAAAAAGAAAAAAAAAGGTTAGTTTAGAGCAGCGCCACAGGTGGAAAAAGGAAAAATTGGAAAAGTATTAAGAGTATTGCCAACTTAGCACCCCGGAAAAATTATATATATATATATATATATATATATATATATTAACTTTTCTTTATAAGTGCGGTTCACTCATTAAATAAAATAAATGTTTCATTAAATTTTTCCGATAGCCGAAAGGTGCTAAGTTGGCAACTATGATTATTAGTAGCAAAATCAAAATATCTAGCCAAACACAATATTTATATCGCGGACCAGATTAGAAAAATCTCGATTTCCAAAATTATATGCGAACTTAAGCAGGCAAAGCAATCTATGATAAAAAAATTTATTATACAGTGCAGCCACGTTTCCTAAAACTACCAGCGACGACGCGTCCAAAATGTTGGAGGAATGCCAGCTTAGCCAGCAGGGTGTGATTTGGAAAACATCCAATAATTCGCTCTCTGTTATCATTTATTTTCTATGAGCCGAATGACTGTCACCCCTATTTTAACAGTGGACTCGTTGAATTAGCGTTTGCGCAGAGGTTTCCATGAAATGTAGACGAAGAATATACGACGTTTGATCGTCATTGTACGTCAAACAACCAACAATTGGGTGAACACATTACCATAGAGACTGTGGTGCACACGCTTTGGTTTTCAGAAGGCATTTTTTACACCAAATTTAAAACTAGCGCTACTTTCCCAAATCGGCTCTCGATGAAAGAATGCTATTAGGCCTCCTTGGGCATGCGTGAGACTAGTCTATTATTTTCACACGGGGGTGTATGATGGATTGACTTGCATGTCTTATACAGCCAGCTTGGAAACTGTGGAATGTGGAAATCCGGTTGATGTATGCACTTCCGCGGATTAAAAATTTTTAATCTGTGCTGCCGGTGATAAGAGAGATAGCTTAATTTGCTTTGATAATATAACTAAAACTTGTTTAATTCTGAATCTTTGTAATAGTTTGTTGCACTTTCGATTTTTTTTAAGCTATTGCTTAGCTTTTATCGCGGGCTTTGAGCGCGGCGACCGAATTAAGAAATTCCGTAACGAAAATAAACCTAACACAGTTCGGCAGACTTCGGCACGGTTTCGGCAATGCTGCTCCGAAATCGGACGAATACGTAAGCAGCTGTTTATGAGAAAGTATATAGGTGTATAGGTATCTATCATCTATGTACAACAGTGAATAGCTGAGGATATTTTCGATTGTGTAAAGTTATTACGCGGGGCGAGAAGGGGGGGAGGGGAGGAGGGGGGCAAAAAAATAAAAATACAGTTAGATCGTTCAAAATTGGTATATAGAGGTTTTCGATACTTACAAATCGATTGCGGATATTTTCGAATTTGTAAAATTATTAGGAGGGGCAGTAAGGGGGTGGGGCGTTAAGGGGGCCTATGGGCAAAAACAAATAGAAATACAGTTAGGCCGTTCAAAATTGGAACAGATAGGTTTAAGAGGCCTGCAAGTCGAATGGGGATATTTTCGAAAGTGTAAAGTTATTAGGAGGGGCGAGAAGGGGGGAGGGGAGAGGGGGAGCAAAAAAATAAAAATACAGCTAGATCGTTCAAAATTGGTATATAGAGGTTTTCGATACTTACAAATCGATTGCGGATATTTTCGAATTTGTAAAATTATTAGGAGGGTCGGTAAGGGGGTGGGGCGTTAAGGGGGGGCTATGGGCAAAAACAAATAGAAATACAGTTAGGCCGTTCAAAATTGGTACAGATAGGTTTAAGAGGCCTGCAAGTCGAATGGGGATATTTTCGAAAGTGTAAAGTTATTAGGAGGGGCGAGAAGGGGGAGGGGAGAAGGGGGGCAAAAAATTAAAAATACAGTTAGATCGTTCAAAATTGGTATATAGAGGTTTTCGATACTTACAAATCGATTGCGGATATTTTCGAATTTGTAAAATTATTAGGAGGGGCGGTAAGGGGGGGGGGCTATGGGCAAAAACAAATAGAAATACAGTTAGACCGTTCAAAATTGTTACAGATAGGTTTAAGAGGCCTGCAAGTCGAATGGGGATATTTTCGATTGTGTAAAGTTATTTGGAGGGGCGAGAAGGGGGGGAGGAGAGGGGGGGCAAAAAAATAAAAAAAGTGTCAGACCGTTCAAAATTGGTACATAGAGGTTTTCGATACTTGCAAATCGATTGCAGATGATTTTGAATTTGTAAAATTATTAGGAGGGGCGGGTACGGGTGTGGGGCGGTAAGGGAAGCTATGGGGCAAAAACAAATAGAAATACAATTAGGCCGTTCAAAATTGGTACAGATAGGTTTAAGAGGCCTGCAAGTCGAATGGTGATATTTTCGATTGTGTAAAGTTATTAGGAGGGGCGAGAAGGGGGAAGGGGAGGGGGGCAAAAAAATAAAAATAGTGTCAGATCGTTCAAAATTGGTACATAGAGGTTTCCGATACTTACAAATCGATTGCGGATGATTTTGAAATTGTAAAATTATTAGGAGGGGCGGGTAGGGGAGTGGGAGGTAAGGGGGGCTATAGGGCAAAAACAAATAGAAATACAGTTAGGCCGTTCAAAATTGTTACAGATAGGTTTAAGAGGCCTGCAAGTCGAATGGGGATATTTTCGATTGTGTAAAGTTATTAGGAGGGGCGAGAAGGGGGGGGAGGGGAGGGGGGCAAAAAAATAAAAATAGTGTCAGATCGTTCAAAATTGGTACATAGAGGTTTTCGATACTTACAAATCGATTGCAGATGATTTTGAATTTGTAAAATTATTAGGAGGGGCGGGAGTAGTGAGAGAATGTGCGTTCTGCGCCAAGAGGTGCAGAGGTGTGAGGTGCTGAGGTGCTGATATGCTAATGGAACGCAACATTCCCATTCACTACTACCTATTCGTATAATACAAGCTTGAAACTAACCTTCTATAATATATAACATAGCAATTTAGATATTGCATCATATTATAGTATTTAAAAAATAATTTTTAAAAAACTTATAATCAATTATAAAGTTTGTAATATTTAAATTAAGCCATAAAATTACTTTTCCTAATATATTTTTTCCGCTAAAATTTTCATAAATCAATTTCCCCATTTCTTTTTTTTCTTTTTATGATATTTCAAAATAATTCACACACATTCTAAAAAATGCTGACTTTGAAATAAAACAGACACAGTTTACAGTTAATAAAAAACCTTTATTTTACAATATTTACAAGTATTTTATATCTAATAAGGTACATCATAATTTCATCAATAAAATTAAGTTTGCAATATTAAATCTTAATCAATTTCGCAATGTCCATATGCTAAACTTGTTATTCCATCTTCAGCAATGTATCGTTTGTCATCAAAGGGACTGAGACTGATTTTATTTTGACAGATTGTATATAGTTTGTGTTTTTCTTGGCCTATTTTTAATTGTTTTTCTATGCTTGTTTTCTGTTGCAGTAAGCACTGTAAATAGTCTTCATGACTAATTTTATGGCTAACAACCCTGGTTGACACACCTTTAGCTCTCTTTTTTTCACTTTTACTTGATTTGATAGAGTACATTTTAGCCTTCAGTCCTACAAATTCCAATGCTATTTCGCCACTCAATTCATCTTTAAATTTCCCTATAACTTTTTTATTATCATCGGAATAAAGGGGGTGAGTTTTGGGATAGTCAGAAAAGTCAAATTCAGATGAATAATTTTTCATGTCTTTATATATATCATCGGTAGTAATATGGTATGTAAGCGAGTCTGTATCTGTAAATAACAGTACAGCTTGGTTGTTATACATTGGTTTTATGTAATTATAATGAAAAGTATACATTAGGAGTTTTGATAATTCGAGTATTGTAAACCCAACGTAAATGGGTCGGTTCATCAGAATGCTTGTTTTAAGTCTTTCTACAGCGGTTAAATCTTCATCATACGTTTTAAACGATTTAAAAGTAGGTGACGCTATCAATTTTAATGCTCTCTTAGAGGTATTACAACAAAGTTCTATATTGCGTCTTTTTCGCAAGTTTTCCATAGTCTTGCCATATACACTATTATTAAGGAGTTTAAAAAAGTCCTTTTCAAAGGATGATGTTGCTTCTTTCCTTTTATTGGTGTTAAATAGTATATACTTTTTCAACCATGGTGCTTGTTTAAATTGAATGGCTTTATGCACTGCTGTAACTTTTAATCCCAGTTGCAGATAAAGTTTTAAATTTCGGTAATGCACAACATAATTCTTTTTATTACATAAGTTAGGTATTAACTTGGGTGTACCAACATATTTTCTGTTTTGCAGCATACTTTTAGCATAAGGCGATAGCATTTCTTCATTCAAGGTTAATCTTTCAGGGGCAAGTGGATAATCGTTATGTAATGTATGAAGGTGGTTAGGATAATGCAGATCAATTTCAAATATATACACTATATCTGATTCATCGTCAAGGGATAAAATCCATTCTTCATTAATATTATGTATATCAACCCATTCAAAGTTGCCATAAGGTAGGTACTGAGACATAGCCCAACCGTAAAGGTTGTTTGCATCCCAGTACATGATATAACTATTAGGCTCATTTGGGTTATAGTCGTTCATATAGGGGTTATTTGCTCTAGCCAGTCTTCGACTAATCATGCTAATACCACCTCGTATCCCTTTTTCTATAAGCAGCAACATGTTAATATCTGTTAAGAGCTCTAAAGGTGTTTCAGTCATTTTTAGGCATGCTTGCCATGCAAGTCCTGGAGTTGTAAAAAGATGCGCGCAATCAATTTCGTAGTATTGCTGACAAAAAGTTCTAAAATTTTGAAATACATCCGCGAGTAACAAAACATCAGTTTTTACGTATAAATTATGATAATCACCCAATGTCTTCATATTAAACGTGTTCCAAATAGTTTTGGCGTGTTGGTAATCGTCATCATCGATAATTTCATCATTCAATGTATTATAAAAGGCGCATGCTGGAGGTAGTTCGGTTTCTTCAAACTTATCAAAAGAAGTAAAGTACTCGTAGGGATAGACTCCTTTCCTCGTTAGCATATTCAACGGTGTATTAACAGGGAAATTCTCTTTCAAAATATTAAACTGGGATGAATCAAGATTTTTTACTAGTTTTTCTAGCGATGTAGGTAGGAATTGAAAGCTGTCTAAAAAGACTAATTGTACAGGATCCTTAGGTTTCTTCAATCTGAATGTAATATAGTTTTCCAAACTTGTAGCAATAACCTCTATCTGATGATTGTTATACTTGCCTAGTTTCGTCATAATGTGATGTCCATCGTAGTTTTTTAAATTATGAAAGATAATCGGTATTTTTTTAGATAATTTGAAATTCAAGTTGCAGGCGTTATGGGCTGCACCCCTAAATTCTCCTGAAATGTGACAATGATCTCTTCGACGATCCTCAGCTAACTGTTTATGGCATATATAACATACTTTAGCTTCTTGAAACTCCTTTTCCTGTGCTTCCGTTAAGACTATAGGCTTGATTTGTGATAAAATCTTGGTGAGTTCTTCCTTTTCAGTCATCATCTTTTCTAAAAAGTGTTCCACAGCGTCTTCTCCTCTATATACTTGAATTGGTTTAACGGAGCGTCCATCTGGCCCGATAATAACATATGCATATCCACAAGGTACATGATAGGCAATTTTTTCACTATGTGAATTATCAGATGACGGTGAAACCGAACTAACAGGAACAAGAAGGCTTTCGAAATCTGCATAAATACAGTAAGCGACAGGATGTTGTAAGTGCGTACCTGTAAATTTTAAAATGTTATTTTCCTCAGAGGGCATTTTAACAACCTGCACTTCATGTTCTTGACAGTACTGAATGTGGGTTTTCAATAAATCCTCTCTGCTAAATCGGTGTAGACATCTGAAATAGTAATGGGCTTTTAAACGATGTTGGGTTAAATCACCAAGTAGACGCGAAAAGTTTCGAATCAAGCAATAATGTTGCCTTTCTTCATCAGAAATTAATAATAAGTTGATAACATCACAATCATTTTTTGGCGAAATATAGAGTGGACACACTTCATTGTCTTCAAAGCCAAAGACATTGATCCGTAGATCATTTAATTTTTCAATAAGGGGTATCTTTGTTAATGGCACGGGACATGTCACATTACGTAGTTTAATGGTATTTTCATACGGTAGGTAGTGTGATACACGATGAGGATGTTTACTACGATCTATATTCATTTTATAGGCGATCAAACACCAAACAAGGCATTTTTGATCTTCGTTTTTGATATTTAGCACAGCCTTTTTCAAAGCAAGTTTCTGTGGTAGTTTAATATAGCTACTAGCAGCTAACGGATGGTATTTGGCCATTTTTAGTTCCAGATAATGAATTTTCTTAAAAATCCATCCAGATCCTCTTTGGATAAATTCATCTAGGGACTTATTAATCTTTGCATATCCTTCACGAATATGATGTTCAATAGTATTATCTAAAAGGTCAGTAAAACAACAACTTCTAAAAAAATTTTGAATTTCTTCCATTTCGTCATTACCTCTTTTACGTTCCAAGGTCATTTTAATGACCATATACCACTTCAAAGCATTTTTTTCACGTATCTCATTCAAAAGTTTTTCATATAATGCACCCTGTATATAGGTTTGAAATACTTCCATATCACATTCATTGCTTTCGTTTGGATAAAAAAGCTCTGTATTAAACGCATTTAAAGTGTTAATCTGTTTTTTAACTCTTTTAGACTTTACGACAGGTGCAGCTATCTTCCGTTTTCCAGTAACAAGTTCATGCTCTTGTCGCTTATGGCATGTTAATTCTGCTTTCATATCAAACATTTTATCACATTCACTGCATGAATATCGTAAACTTTGGTGAAATTTTAAGTGCCTCTGCAAGTTATCCTCGCGCGTAAATACTTGCTCACAATGCTGACACTTTATCGATGTTACTTCATCTTTACTGCGATGTCTTAGCATATGACGATTCAGTAACCATGTCCTTGAAAATGTTTTCTTACATATTGTACAACTCTGAAAATTTTTTAAAAAAGGGTGCTTTAGAATTTTCATAGACATAAATAGTAATTATAAAAAGTTTTCTTGTCCTAATTTTAATAACTTGGTTCTACTTTTTACCAATGCAATATAAAAAATCTAGTTACATTAAAAATGTTTACTATCTTAATCAATTTTCCTAACATAGTTTTACAAATTTTTACTCATGAAATGTTTACTATCTTAATCAATTTTCCTAACATAGTTTTACAAATTTTTACTCATGAAATGTTTAATTCTTTACAAATGTAAAAAATTTTCTTATCATGAATATTTACTAACATAAAAATATTTTATACCTAAGAAAAAAATACAAACCTCACCTTATTTTTATCACTCAAAGGGCTTAGAAGCACGGGATTAGCAACACTCAATGTATGAAATTTTAAGTGTCTCTGCAAGTTATCCCGGCGCGTAAATACTTGCTCACAATGCTGACACTTTATCGGTGTTACTTCATCTTTACTGCGATGTCTTATCATATGACATTGGCTAATTAAAGCTTCAATAAAAATCAGAGCTTTTGATTGGCTAATGAAATTCACATAACGTTAAAAATATTTGCATCTCCAACGCGCTTAATTTCATAACGCTAATAGTATGAATTAAAGCTTCAATAAAAATCAGAGCTTTTGATTGGCTAATGAAATTCACATAACGTTAAAAATATTTGCATCTCCAACGCGCTTAATTTCATAACGCTAATAGTATGAATTAATGCTTCAATAAAATCAACGTTGTGATTGGTTGAAAAAATCACGTGACCTCGAAAAATATTCGCATTCATAAAATTCTTAATTTCATAATTCTAATACTATTAATTTAGTTTTTTAAAAATCATTGCTTCTGATTGAATAAAAAAATGTCTACATAAAATGTCTACATGTAAAACTTTCTAAAAAAAAATAAATAAAAATAAAATTCATATAACCTCAAATAAAATTTATGACACCTCGAAAGTATCTCTATAAAAAACACTTTATTTTATAATGATAATATTAGGAATTCAAATCTCCCACATGTAAAACTTTCTAAAAATAAAAATAAAATTCATAAAACCTCAAAATAAAATTCATATATCCTCAAAATATTTGTATCTAAAAAGCACTTAATTTCATATAGCTATTATTATCAATTTAAGTTTCAGCTCTCTCACATAATATGAATATTGAAAAAATGTTAGTTCTCGTTACGTCAGAAGATACTATCACCGTATGATAAAACAACAGATAATTGTTATCTATCATTTTACCCTGGCTCGCTTGGAAAGCAAAAACGTGGCGCTTTCTACTCTGAAGGCAAGTCTTATTAATGTCTTATTAAACATATATTATTTATTAAAATTAGGAATATAGTATCAAGATATTAATTTTAAATAAGCTTTATAAATTTCATTTATCAAAATGCTTAACTTATAAGAATTTTTGACGAATATTCGAAATGAAAACTCTTTTAGTAGTCTTTTTAACTTCAAAAGTGAAGAAAATTTCCACTTGTTTTAATGTAAGTCCAAATTTACTAAACAACTTAGTTAAACAAAAATGTTAATAATTTATTCCATTAAATAAAAAATACAAATTTTAATTATTCGTTTTATTAAAAATGAAATTAGATTAATATTTTTATCATACATGCATTTTAAAAATCTTTATCGTAGAAATTCAATTATATTCTAGATACATTTAAAAATTGTAAGTAATTTCATCATAATATTATTTTAAATTATAAGTATTAAAAATAAATAAAAAAAACAAACTCATAAGAATCTATATTTCATCACACTTGAAACAAAAACATATATTAAATTTTCTTAATTTTCAAAATTTAGTCTAATTTCATTAATGCACCCATTCTCTATACGAGTGTTCGACATTCAAAGATGGTAGACATTTAAAGTTTTCCAAAGTTTTCTCCAAAACTTGTGTAAATACAAACTAGAAGCACTCATCCTCAAATCGAAGATTCCCACACGAGAAACATCATATATTTTTATCGATTTTATTAATGTGGCACACTTTAAACAAAAAATGGTAATAATTTATTTCATTAAATAAATAAAGAAATAAAAATTATCAAAATTAATCCTGTTTTATTTAACAATTAACATTCATTGTGTACAATTGTGGACTTGTTTTTTCATTAAATTCATTACTTAAACATCTGAAAAATAATTAATTTCCTTAATTATGCACTAAAAATCTACGAAAAAGATTTGTTTTTTCATTAAATTCATTACTTAATCATCTGAAAAAATAATTAATTTCCTTAATTATGCACTAAAAATCTACGAAAAAGATTTGTTTTTTCATTAAATTCATTACTTAAACATCTGAAAAATAGTTAATTGCTTTAATCAGTTTAGTTCATTAAACATTGAAATATTAATAATACATCGCTTAATTGCCTGAAAACTGCAATTAAACATTTTACATATCCGAATTATAACTCCATTTTTTATTTTAAATACTAATTAATTTCCTTAATTAATATTAAATATGGCTATTAAACAACACCTTAATTAAGAAAATACAAAATTTTAATCTTTAAAATAAAAAATTTCTTTAAAATAAAAAATCTTTAAAAGAAAACAGAGTACTGCGGCAGAGAAGGTAAGGAGGGACCGGAAGTGAGGATCCCTCCTCCGTAGATAAGAGTCTGATCCCTCCTCCGTAGATAAGAGCCTGCACCGTAGATAAGAGCAGTACTCTCTTTTCTTCTCTACTGGATATGTTTGGTGCTGACATCTATTGAGAAATTATTGAACTTCTTTTTTTCAAAAATTTTGTTTTTCAGCGTTCGCCGGCAGCTGGATTCGAACTGAGGTCCTATGTTTCAGCAAGCGAATGCTCTGACCGTTATGCAAGCAACACTTGTGAATGGGATTCTTGAATATTCAGTGTATCGTATTCAGTTCGACTTGGATTTTTAAGGCAAGTTATTTTAGAGATGAATGTTTTAATTGGGATTTTATGAGACATAATTGATTAAAACTTGTAATTTTTAAAAGTTAGTTAGTATTTGGTTGATTTAAAATGTAAGTTATTTTATGATAATATAAGTATAATATAATAAATATTTTGTCTTTTAAAGAGATTGATCGAATAAATATATTTTTTAGTTTTATAAAATTGTTTAAAAGTTAGACAGTATTTTTTCATGAATGGTTTTACACTAATATTTTTAAGGAAAAATTGTGGTATAATTTAAATGCATACAAAGTTTAATAAAATTATTGCAAATTAAGGAAATAAACTATTTTTAATAAACTATCATAAGAAATGAAATTTTCTCTAATGTGAAATATTGGCAAATGTGCTGCCATCTGTCCGAGAATTTAGAACTATATCTTGAAATTTTTTATTTTAAAGATTAAAATTTTGTATTTTCTTAATTAAGGTGTTGTTTAATAGCCATATTTAATATTAATTAAGGAAATTAATTAGTATTTAAAATAAGAAATGGAGTTATAATTCGGATATGTAAAATGTTTAATTGCAGTTTTCAGGCAATTAAGCGATGTATTATTAATATTTCAATGTTTAATGAACTAAACTGATTAAAGCAATTAACTATTTTTCAGATGTTTAAGTAATGAATTTAATAAAAAAACAAATCTTTTTCGTAGATTTTTAGTGCATAATTAAGGAAATTAATTATTTTTTCAGATGATTAAGTAATGAATTTAATGAAAAAACAAATCTTTTTCGTAGATTTTTAGTGCATAATTAAGGAAATTAATTTTATTTTTCAGATGTTTAAGTAATGAATTTAATGAAAAAACAAGTCCACAATTGTACACAATGAATGTTAATTGTTAAATAAAACAGGATTAATTTTGATAATTTTTATTTCTTTATTTATTTAATGAAATAAATTATTACCATTTTTTGTTTAAAGTGTGCCACATTAATAAAATCGATAAAAATATATGATGTTTCTCGTGTGGGAATCTTCGATTTGAGGATGAGTGCTTCTAGTTTGTATTTACACAAGTTTTGGAGAAAACTTTGGAAAACTTTAAATGTCTACCATCTTTGAATGTCGAACACTCGTATAGAGAATGGGTGCATTAATGAAATTAGACTAAATTTTGAAAATTAAGAAAATTTAATATATGTTTTTGTTTCAAGTGTGATGGAATATAGATTCTTATGAGTTTGTTTTTTTTATTTATTTTTAATACTTATAATTTAAAATAATATTATGATGAAATTACTTACAATTTTTAAATGTATCTAGAATATAATTGAATTTCTACGATAAAGATTTTTAAAATGCATGTATGATAAAAATATTAATCTAATTTCATTTTTAATAAAACGAATAATTAAAATTTGTATTTTTTATTTAATGGAATAAATTATTAACATTTTTGTTTAACTAAGTTGTTTAGTAAATTTGGACTTACATTAAAACAAGTGGAAATTTTCTTCACTTTTGAAGTTAAAAAGACTACTAAAAGGGTTTTCATTTCGAATATTCGTCAAAAATTCTTATAAGTTAAGCATTTTGATAAATGAAATTTATAAAGCTTATTTAAAATTAATATCTTGATACTATATTCCTAATTTTAATAAATAATATATGTTTAATAAGACATTAATAAGACTTGCCTTCAGAGTAGAAAGCACCACGTTTTTGCTTTCCAAGCGAGCCAGGGTAAAATGATAGATAACAATTATCTGTTGTTTTATCATACGGTGATAGTATCTTCTGACGTAACGAGAACTAACATTTTTTCAATATTCATATTATGTGAGAGAGCTGAAACTTAAATTGATAATAATAGCTATATGAAATTAAGTGCTTTTTAGATACAAATATTTTGAGGATATATGAATTTTATTTTGAGGTTTTATGAATTTTATTTTTATTTTTAGAAAGTTTTACATGTGGGAGATTTGAATTCCTAATATTATCATTATAAAATAAAGTGTTTTTTATACAGATACTTTCGAGGTGTCATAAATTTTATTTGAGGTTATATGAATTTTATTTTTATTTATTTTTTTTAGAAAGTTTTACATGTAGACATTTTATGTAGACATTTTTTATTCAATCAGAAGCAATGATTTTTAAAAAACTAAATTAATAGTATTAGAATTATGAAATTAAGAATTTTATGAATGCGAATATTTTTCGAGGTCACGTGATTTTTTCAACCAATCACAACGTTGATTTTATTGAAGCATTAATTCATACTATTAGCGTTATGAAATAAAGCGCGTTGGAGATGCAAATATTTTTAACGTTATGTGAATTTCATTAGCCAATCAAAAGCTCTGATTTTTATTGAAGCTTTAATTCATACTATTAGCGTTATGAAATTAAGCGCGTTGGAGATGCAAATATTTTTAACGTTATGTGAATTTCATTAGCCAATCAAAAGCTCTGATTTTTATTGAAGCTTTAATTAGCCAATGAGAGATTAGTAAGTATTTACCCGATGCTATAAATTGAAGGTGATTGTAATTTTAAGTCATTTGCATGAAAAATTTTATGAATGTTGTCTGGATTATCTCTTGTTCTTAAAAAAAAAAAAAAAAAAAAAATGAGTCAAGTTATGGAACCAGCAGATAAGAAAATGGTTAGTGAAACATCTAATATGAATCACCCTGAGGTGTGTGTTAATCTTTTTACATTTTTAAAGACTTTTTTTATTATATTTTAAAGATTTTTATCTCTTTTAACCTAAGTTTTATTTCTTTTAGATGTTTAATGACAAGTCTCCTGCAGTGAGTGTTGTTAATTGAATGTTCCCAAGTCCTTTGAGTGATAAAAATAAGGTGAGTTTTATGTATTTTTTCTTAGGCATATAATATTTTTTATGTTAGTAAATATTCATGATAAGAAAATTTTTTACGTTTGTAAAGAATTAAACATTACATGAGTAAAAATTTGTAAAACTATGTTAGGAAATTGATTAAGATAGTAAATATTTTTAATGTAACTAGATTTTTTATATTGTATTAGTAAAAAAGTAGAGCCAAGTTGGTAAAATTAAGATAAGAAAACTTTTTATAATTACCATTTATGAGTATAAAAATTCTAAAGCACCCTTTTTTTAATTTTTTTCCAGACTTGTCCAATATGTGAGAAGACATTTTCAAGAACATGGTTACTGAATCGTCATATGCTAAGACATCGCAGTAAAGATGAAGTAACACCGATAAAGTGTCAGCATTGTGAACAAGTATTTACGCGCCGGGATAACCTGCAGAGACACTTAAAATTTCATACATTGAGTGTTGCTAATCCCGTGATTCTAAGCCCTTTGAGTGATAAAAATAAGGTGAGGTTTGTATTTTTTTCTTAGGTATAAAATATTTTTATGTTAGTAAATATTCATGATAAGAAAATTTTTTACATTTGTAAAGAATTAAACATTTCATGAGTAAAAATTTGTAAAACTATGTTAGGAAAATTGATTAAGATAGTAAACATTTCATGAGTAAAAATTTGTAAAACTATGTTAGGAAAATTGATTAAGATAGTAAACATTTTTAATGTAACTAGATTTTTTATATTGCATTGGTAAAAAGTAGAACCAAGTTATTAAAATTAGGACAAGAAAACTTTTTATAATTACTATTTATGTCTATGAAAATTCTAAAGCACCCTTTTTTAAAAAATTTTCAGAGTTGTTCAATATGTAAGAAGACATTTTCAAGGACATGGTTACTGAATCGTCATATGCTAAGACATCGCAGTAAAGATGAAGTAACATCGATAAAGTGTCAGCATTGTGAGCAAGTATTTACGCGCGAGGATAACTTGCAGAGGCACTTAAAATTTCACCAAAGTTTACGATATTCATGCAGTGAATGTGATAAAATGTTTGATATGAAAGCAGAATTAACATGCCATAAGCGACAAGAGCATGAACTTGTTACTGGAAAACGGAAGATAGCTGCACCTGTCGTAAAGTCTAAAAGAGTTAAAAAAACAGATTAACACTTCAAATGCGTTTAATACAGAGCTTTTTTATCCAAACGAAAGCAATGAATGTGATATGGAAGTATTTCAAACCTATATACAGGGTGCATTATATGAAAAACTTTTGAATGAGATACGTGAAAAAAATGCTTTGAAGTGGTATATGGTCATGAAAGTGACCTTGGAGCGTAAAAGAGGTAATGACGAAATGGAAGAAATTCAAAATTTTTTTAGAAGTTGTTGTTTTACTGACCTTTTAGATAATACTATTGAACATCATATTCGTGAAGGATATGCAAAGATTAATAAGTCCCTAGATGAATTTATCCAAAGAGGATCTGGATGGATTTTTAAGAAAATTCATTATCTGGAACTAAAAATGGCCAAATACCATCCGTTAGCTGCTAGTAGCTAAATTAAACTACCACAGAAACTTGCTTTGAAAAAGGCTGTGCTAAATATCAAAAACGAAGATCAAAAATGCCTTGTTTGGTGTTTGATCGCCTATAAACTGAATATAGATCGTAGTAAACATCCTCATCGTGTATCACACTACCTACCGTATGAAAATACCATTAAACTAGGTAATGTGACATGTCCCGTGCCATTAACAAAGATACCCCTTATTGAAAAATTAAATGATCTACGGATCAATGTATTTGGCTTTGAAGACAATGAAGTGTGTCCACTCTATATTTCGCCAAAAAATGATTGTGATGTTATCAACTTATTATTAATTTCTGATGAAGAAAGGCAACATTAATGCTTGATTCGAAACTTTTCGCGTCTACTTGGTGATTTAACCCAACATCGTTTAAAAGCCCATTACTGTTTCAGATGCCTACACCGATTTAGCAGAGAGGATTTATTGAAAACCCACATTCAGTACTGTCAAGAACATGAAGTGCAGGTTGTTAAAATGCCCTCTGAGGAAAATAACATTTTAAAATTTACAGGTACGCACTTACAACATCCTGTCGCTTACTGTATTTATGCAGATTTCGAAAGCCTTCTTGTTCCTGTTAGTTCGGTTTCACCGTCATCTGATAATTCACATAGTGAAAAAATTGCCTATCATGTACCTTGTGGATATGCATATGTTATTATCGGGCCAGATGGACGCTCCGTTAAACCAATTCAAGTATATAGAGGAGAAGACGCTGTGGAACACTTTTTAGAAAAGATGATGACTGAAAAGGAAGAACTCACCAAGATTTTATCACAAATCAAGCCTATAGTCTTAACGGAAGCACAGGAAAAGGAGTTTCAAGAAGCTAAAGTATGTTATATATGCCATAAACAGTTAGCTGAGGATCGTCGAAGAGATCATTGTCACATTTCAGGAGAATTTAGGGGTGCAGCCCATAACGCCTGCAACTTGAATTTCAAATTATCTAAAAAAATACCGATTATCTTTCATAATTTAAAAAACTACGATGGACATCACATTATGACGAAACTAGGCAAGTATAACAATCATCAGATAGAGGTTATTGCTACAAGTTTGGAAAACTATATTACATTCAGATTGAAGAAACCTAAGGATCCTGTACAATTAGTCTTTTTAGACAGCTTTCAATTCCTACCTACATCGCTAGAAAAACTAGTAAAAAATCTTGATTCATCCCAGTTTAATATTTTGAAAGAGAATTTCCCTGTTAATACACCGTTGAATATGCTAACGAGGAAAGGAGTCTATCCCTACGAGTACTTTACTTCTTTTGATAAGTTTGAAGAAACCGAACTACCTCCAGCATGCGCCTTTTTTAATACATTGAATGATGAAATTATCGATGATGACGATTACCAACACGCCAAAACTATTTTTAACACGTTTAATATGAAGACATTGGGTGATTATCATAATTTATACGTAAAAACTGATGTTTTGTTACTCGCGGATGTATTTCAAAATTTTAGAACTTTTTGTCAGCAATACTACGAAATTGATTGCGCGCATCTTTTTACAACTCCAGGACTTGCATGGCAAGCATGCCTAAAAATGACTGAAACACCTTTAGAGCTCTTAACAGATATTAACATGTTGCTGCTTATAGAAAAAGGGATACGAGGTGGTATTAGCATGATTAGTCGAAGACTGGCTAGAGCAAATAACTCCTATATGAACGACTATAACCCAAATGAGCCTAATAGTTATATCATGTACTGGGATGCAAACAACCTTTACGGTTGGGCTATGTCTCAGTACCTACCTTATGGCAACTTTGAATGGGTTGATATACATAATATTAATGAAGAATGGATTTTATCCCTTGACGATGAATCAGATATAGGGTATATATTTGAAATTGATCTGCATTATCCTAACCACCTTCATACATTACATAACGATTATCCACTTGCCCCTGAAAGATTAACCTTGAATGAAGAAATGCTATCGCCTTATGCTAAAAGTATGCTGCAAAACAGAAAATATGTTGGTACACCCAAGTTAATACCTAACTTATGTAATAAAAAGAATTATGTTGTGCATTACCGAAATTTAAAACTTTATCTGCAACTGGGATTAAAAGTTACAGCAGTGCATAAAGCCATTCAATTTAAACAAGCACCATGGTTGAAAAAGTATATACTATTTAACACCAATAAAAGGAAAGAAGCAACATCATCCTTTGAAAAGGACTTTTTTAAACTCCTTAATAATAGTGTATATGGCAAGACTATGGAAAACTTGCGAAAAAGACGCAATATAGAACTTTGTTGTAATACCTCTAAGAGAGCATTAAAATTGATAGCGTCACCTACTTTTAAATCGTTTAAAACGTATGATGAAGATTTAACCGCTGTAGAAAGACTTAAAACAAGCATTCTGATGAACCGACCCATTTACGTTGGGTTTACAATACTCGAATTATCAAAACTTCTAATGTATACTTTTCATTATAATTACATAAAACCAATGTATAACAACCAAGCTGTACTGTTATTTACAGATACAGACTCGCTTACATACCATATTACTACCGATGATATATATAAAGACATGAAAAATTATTCATCTGAATTTGACTTTTCTGACTATCCCAAAACTCACCCCCTTTATTCCGATGATAATAAAAAAGTTATAGGGAAATTTAAAGATGAATTGAGTGGCGAAATAGCATTGGAATTTGTAGGACTGAAGGCTAAAATGTACTCTATCAAATCAAGTAAAAGTGAAAAAAAGAGAGCTAAAGGTGTGTCAACCAGGGTTGTTAGCCATAAAATTAGTCATGAAGACTATTTACAGTGCTTACTGCAACAGAAAACAAGCATAGAAAAACAATTAAAAATAGGCCAAGAAAAACACAAACTATATACAATCTGTCAAAATAAAATCAGTCTCAGTCCCTTTGATGACAAACGATACATTGCTGAAGATGGAATAACAAGTTTAGCATATGGACATTGCGAAATTGATTAAGATTTAATATTGCAAACTTAATTTTATTGATGAAATTATGATGTACCATATTAGATGTAAAATACTTGTAAATATTGTAAAATAAAGGTTTTTTATTAACTGTAAACTGTGTCTGTTTTATTTCAAAGTCAGCATTTTTTAGAATGTGTGTGAATTATTTTGAAATATCATAAAAAGAAAAAAAAGAAAAGGGGAAATTGATTTATGAAAATTTTAGAAGAAAAAAATATATTAGGAAAAGTAATTTTATGGCTTAATTTAAATATTACAAACTTTATAATTGATTATAAGTTTTTTAAAAATTATTTTTTAAATACTATAATATGATGCAATATCTAAATTGCTATGTTATATATTATAGAAGGTTAGTTTCAAGCTTGTATTATACGAATAGGTAGTAGTGAATGGGAATGTTGCGTTCCATTAGCATATCAGCACCTCACACCTCTGCACCTCTTGGCGCAGAACGCACATTCTCTCACTACTGGCGGGTACGGGTGTAGGGCGGTAAGGGGGGCTATGGGGCAAAAAAAATAGAAATACAGTTCGGCCGTTGAAAATTGGTACAGATAGGTTTAAGAGGCCTGCAAGTCGAATGGGGATATTTTCGATTGCGTAAAGTTATTAGGAGGGGCGAGAAGGGAGGAGGGGAGGGGGCAAAAAAATAAAAATAGTGTCAGATCGTTCAAAATTGGTACATAGAGGTTTTCGATACTTACAAATCGATTGCGGATGATTTTGAATTTGTAAAATTATTAGGAGGGGCGGGTAGGAGTGTAGGGCGGTAAGGGGGACTAGTGGGCAAAAACAAATAGAAATACAGTTAGGCCGTTCAAAATTGGTACAGATAGGTTTAAGAGGCATGCAAGTCGAATGGGGATATTTTCGATTGTGTAAAGTTATTAGGAGGGGCGAGAAGGGGGGAGAGGAGGGGGGAAATAAAAATAGTGTCAGATCGTTCAAAATTGGTACATAGAGGTTTTCGATACTTACAAATCGATTGCGGATGATTTTGAATTTGTAAAATTATTAGGAGGGGCGGGTAGGGGGGTAGGGCGGTAAGGGGGGCTATGGGGCAAAAATAAATAGAAATACAGTTAGGCCGTTCAAGATTGGTACAGATAGGTTAAAGAGGCCTGCAAGTCGAATGGTGATATTTTCGATTGTGTAAAGTTATTAGGAGGGGCGAGAAGGGGGGAGGGGAGGGGGGAAATAAAAATAGTGTCAGATCGTTCAAAATTGGTACATAGAGGTTTTCGATAGTTACAAATCGATTGCGGATAATTTTGAAATTGTAAAATTATTAGGAGGGGCGGGTAGGGGGTGGGCGGTAAGGGAGGCTATGGGGCAAAAACAAATAGAAATACAGTTAGGCCGTTCAAAATTGGTACAGATAGGTTTAAGAGGCCTGCAAGTCGAATGGGGATATTTTCGATTGTGTAAAGTTATTAGGAGGGGCGAGAAGGGGGGGAGGGGAGGGGGGGGGGGCAAAAAAATAAAAATAGTGTCAGATCGTTCAAAATTGGTACATAGAGGTTTTCGATACTTACAAATCGATTGCGGATGATTTTGAATTTGTAAAATTATTAGGAGGGGCGGGTAGGGGGGTAGGGCGGTAAGGGGGGCTATGGGGCAAAAACAAATAGAAATACAGTTAGGCCGTTCAAAATTGGTACAGATAGGTTTAAGAGGCATGCAAGTCGATTGGGGATATTTTCGATTGTGTAAAGTTATTAGGAGGGGCGAGAAGGGGGGGGGCAGGGGAGGGGGGAAATAAAAATAGTGTCAGATCGTTCAAAATTGGTACATAGAGGTTTTCGCTACTTACAAATCGATTGCGGATGATTTTGAATTTGTAAAATTATTAGGAGGGGCGGGTAGGGGGGTAGGACGGTAAGGGGGGGCTATGGGGCAAAAACTAATAGAAATACAGTTAGGCCGTTCAAAATTGGTACAGATAGGTTTAAGAGGCTTGCAAGTCGAATGGGGATATTTTCGATTGTGTAAAGTTATTAGGAGAGGCGAGAAGGGGGAGGGGAGGGGGGGCAAAAAATAAAAGTAGTGTCAGATCGTTCAAAATTGGTACAAAGAGGTTTTCGATACTTTCAAATCGATTGCGAATGGTTTTGAATTTGTAAAATTATTAGGAGGGCGGGTAGGGGGGTAGGACGGTAAGGGGGGCTATGGGGCAAAAACAAATAGAAATACAGTTAGGCCGTTCAAAATTGGTACAGATAGGTTTAAGAGGCCTGCAAGTCGAATGGGGATATTTTCGATTGTGTAAAGTTATTAGGAGGGGCGAGAAGGGGGGGAGGGGAGGGGGGCAAAAAAATAAAATTAGTGTCAGATCGTTCAAAATTGGTACATAGAGGTTTTCGATAGTTACAAATCGATTGCAGATGATTTTGAATTTGTAAAATTATTAGGAGGGGCGGGTACGGGTGTAGGGCGGTAAGGGGGGCTATGGGGCAAAAACAAATAGAAATACAGTTAGGCCGTTCAAAATTGGTACAGATAGGTTTAAGAGGCCTGCAAGTCGAATGGGGATATTTTTGAAAGTGTAAAATTATTAGGAGGGGAGAGGGGGGGCAAAAAAATAAAAATACAGTTAGATCGTTCAAAATTGGTATATAGAGGTTTTCGATACTTACAAATCGATTGCGGATATTTTCGAATTTGTAAAATTATTAGGAGGGGCGGTAAGGGGGGGGGGCGGTGAGGGGGGGGCTATGGGCAAAAACAAATAGAAATACAGTTCGGCCATTGAAAATTGGTACAGATAGGTTTTAGAGGCCTGCAAATCGAGTGGGGATATTTTTGAAAGTGTAAAGTTATTAGAAGGGCCAGGAGGGGGGCAGAGGGGCAAAAAAAAATAAAAGAAAAAAAATTTGTTTTCTTATCGGTCACCACGCTTAAAAAGTGTAACTTGAATTAATATCAAAGAAAAAACTTGAATTAATATCAAAGAAAAAAATACTGCATAAATAAAATAAATAAATAATTATAATTGCATAAGTTGATAAAAAATGCTATGCAATAGCTTTACCGCGGAAGTCCCCGAGTGCCACAAGTTTTTTTTTTTTTTTCTGACAGAAACAAACGTTGTTATAATCACGTGAATATTTAGAAAATTATAAGATTTACTGATTTATTATTGAAACTTCAATGAAATATTGTGGATATTCCTTTCAAATAATGATCCTGATAATATTTTTATTTAAAAACTTATGAATAAATGTCGCGTGTGTTTTTAAAATATAAGTATATACAGTAAGTTTATTTTATTCTAATATAATATGTAAAATAATTTTTTAAATAAATAAGGAATATGCATACAGAAATTTATTTTTCTTCCCCTTAATTTTAAAGATAATTATTAATTCATTTAAAATATTTTTGGTTACTAATTATAATTGTTACTAAGCACTATTTTTTAAATATTTTCATTTTTTTTCCCCTTTGTGTTAAATCTTTGATCTCAGTTAAATAAAACTAAAAGTGCTTTAAATAAGCATATATCACAAGTTTCCTTTCTAAATTTCATTATTAAGACAAACAGTTAACCCCAAATTCCTGTTTCCATTTCAATGTGTCTGCTAGTTCATATATTGATCTTGGAAATTAATACTTTATTATTTAAAGCATAGGTATTTCAAAACTCTGAATCAGTGTAAGTGAACACCAGATTAATAAGAATTTAGGAACATTTTAAACTTATTACAATATAAACTAGTAAGCCAGGCTGGAGCTAGAAAATTATTTTGAAGGGGATTGAAGCTTCAGTACAGAATATCGAGTATTAAAAATGATATATAACTCAAATTTTTCACAAATCTTCAAACCCCCTCTTTTCCCTGGCTGTAGCCTTTCTACTTATATTAAAATTACCTGTGTGTATGCGAGTCAATTTGTTTTATCATATATTTGAATAGAAAGGGGGACTGATATCAACTAAATTTTGTATACGTTAGTATCATTAAAAATCTGATTCGGTGTTTTTCCGTTTGAGGACTGATATTTCACAATCTAGCAAGTTTATTTCATGGATCTGTAATAAACTGTCTAATTATGTCTAAAACATTTAACTAAAGTAGAAGCAATTGCAAAAAGTAATTAAAATTATTATAACAAATTTATAGAATGTAACAATTGGAATGTATATATTAATAGATTCAAACCAAATAAATTTACAAATATTTATTATATATTTTTTAAAATTATTACAGATTTTTTCTTTATGAATTGTGTAAAGGACAAGGCCATACCGAAGGGGAGGGAAATTCTGTAGATTGTCGAAAATTATAGAGTTATTCTTCATTTTTAAAACTCCTTATTATGTTCTGAAGTCTGAACCCTCCTCTGAAATTTTTTTCTGGCTGTGGCCTAGGTGAGTGAAGAAAATCTTGAATGGCTTAGTCCCGAGATAGCACTATTCTTAGTTCTTGCCTTTTACCAAACAGCATGGCAGCTATGAAGCACAAACAAATAAGTTTCTTTGTATATGAAACCTGATTTTGAATTATATTATGTTTTCCAAAATCTGTGGAAAGTGATGTCATGGTAAAGACAATATATATTTTCACATGTAGAAAATGAATATGAAAAAACATTGTGAAATTGGCATCATTTTAAGATTTTATCAAATCTTAAAATGATAATTATTAAAGATTACGATTTGATAAATTATTAATAATTTATCGAATCTTAGAATTTTATCAAACTTGTGGGAAATGACATAATGGTTGTGAGGCAATATATATTTACATGTGAAAATGAAAGTAAAAGAATGTTTTTTGAAATTGACAGGACTAAACTATTCAAGATTTTCTTCTCTCACCTAGGCCATAGCCAGAAAAAAATATCAGAGGAGGGTTCAGACTTTAGAACATAATGAGGAGTGTTAAAAATGAAGAATAGCTCTATAATTTTCGACAATCTATAGAATTTCGAAGGTGTTCCCTTCCCCGCCCCTTGGGTATGGCCTTGTCCTTTACGCAATTCATAATCATAAATAAAGAATCTGTAATAATTAAAAAAATATATAATAAATATTTGTAAATTTATTTGATTTGAATCTATTAATATATACATTATTCTTACATTCTATAAATTTGTTATAATAATTTGAATTACTTTTTTGTAATTGTTTCTACTTTGGTTAAATGTTTTAGACATAATTAGACAGTTTATTACAGATCCATGAAATAAACTTGCTGGATTGTGAAATATCAGTCTTTAAAAAAATACCCAATCAGATTTTGTAATGAAACACATTTATACAAAATTTAGTTGATCTCAGTCCCCCTTTCTATACAAAAATATGACAAAACAAACTGACTCGCATACGCACAGGTAATTTTAATATAAGGAGCAAGGCAGGGAAAGGAGGGGGATTTTAGCTGATTTGTGAAAATTTTGAGTTATATATCATTTTTAATACTCGATATTCTGTACTGAAGCTTCAATCCCCTCCAAAGTTTTTTTTCTAGCTGCAGCCTGGCTTACTATTTTATATTATAATAAGTTTAAAATGTTCCTAAATTCTTATTAATCGTCCACTTACACTGATTCAGAGTTTGGAAGTACTTTAAATAATAAAGTATTACATTCCAAGATCAATATATAAGCTAGCAGACGCACTGAAATGCAAACAGGAATTTGGGGTTAACTGTTTGTCTTAATAATGAAATTTAGAAAGGAAACTTGTGATATATGCTTATTTAAAGCACTTTTAGTTTTATTTAACTGAGATCAAAAATTTAACAAAAAAAAAAAAAAAATGAAAAGGTTTAAAAAATAATGCATAGTACCAATTATAATTAGTAACCAAAAATATTTTAATTGAAATAATAATTATCTTTAAAATATGTACTTAAGAAATGTTAACAAGTGTAATATTAAAAGACAAGATAACGAGAAAAATATGACTAAATGAGAATATAACAAGTGTAATAATATATAACAAGATAACGATAATAATATAACGAAATAATAATATATAACAAGTGTTAGTCCTAATCAAAACAGTAACGAGCTGCAACTCCCCCACCTCCAGTCCTCATTTTCTTCGTTACCACCTGCACGTATAATGAACTCGCTCGTTTCGTACAGAGCCGATTTCTGAAAGAAGCCCTAGCAAAATTAAATTCAATGAAAATATCTAATCATATGCTTCAATTGGTGCGGAAATCTGCTAAAAGCCGATCATCCGCTTTTTAAAGGGAGTTACCCAGTTTTTCTACAGAATAAGAAAGTTGTATAAAAATGTTTATATATAAAAAGATTACTAATAATTGAAATTGGTGTAATCTAAAAAGAATTATTTCATTAGCAGTCATTACCACTTTAGTTGCCAATATTTTACTTTATACTGGAGTACGTTTAGCCCCGCCTTTATTTCGTACCACTTATTTTGTAAAGTATTTTTTTCTTAATAGAGCGAGGTTATGTATTACAGAAAAATTTTGTATATATTAAGTGGTGCGAAATAAAGGCAGGGCTAAATGTACTGCGGAATAAATTAAAATATTGTCGGCTATGCTTTAGAATACCATTAGCAGAGCTACCAACCTCATCCTGAGGATTGTTAGCATCGCCCCTTTTTCCACACCAATCATTTTTTAAAGTACTTTTCGTCTTCATTCATCATAAACATATTTGAAGAGGATTATTCTAAAAATAAAGTGGTGTGGGAAGAGAGGCGGTACTAAAAATCATTCGGATTTGGTTGACAGCTCTGAATTGGTTTTAAGATTGATAAATCAGTATATATTGATCCTTATGCATAAAAGTCGATTTAACATACTTTATTTCTCAATAAGCATCTTGCAAATAAAGTTTGGCGCTCTCATATACAATAGAAAATTTAATATATTTCTCCCTTTAAAGGGAGAAAATTGAAGCATAGCAGCGTCATCTGTCAACCGATATCCCCTTACATTAAGTCAGCGTACTTCTTCACAATAAACATTTCACAAAACAGCTGCCTCTTTTCTATTAATAAATATATAAATAAATAAATAAAAATATTTGTTTCA
>OZ005662.1:81925901-82148901 GCA_963930645.1 Salticus scenicus | reverse complement strand
AAAAGTCAGAATTTAACTGATTTCATTCTAGAGAAGGCCTGTCTTTTTATAGTCTTGGCGAAGGTTTGGCGCAAGAAATCCATATCTCGAGAGGTCGCAGCGGTTATATATTTTTAGGGTCGTTTTACTATACTTTCAACACAATTTTCGAAAAGGTGATTTTCCTGAAAGTGTTCATTTTGCAGTAGCATAAAAACTTACCTGAAAATTCTGGAGAAAGTATAATAAAATGATAGTAAAAATATAGAAAGTCTGCGACCCATGATATCCCATTCTGAAAAAGACTGATTAACCCTTTCAGTCGCAGTGTTCCCGCTGATGGAACACCTAATTTTAATTCTCAAGTGCAAAAACTCCTCCCGAAAATTTTTTTAGCAAAAATTTACATTTATAACATAGCAGAAAAATGCCCTTTTTTTTAACTTGAAAATTTTAAAATTTCTTCTATTTCAATTATGTTCGTAAATTCCGGTGGCAGTATAATTTAAACAATTCGAATTACCTTGCACCGCAAAGGGTTAAAATTCTCCGGAATAAATTGAAATGTTGGGATCTATGCAACTTTTACGAGTTTTTGTTGTCGATAATGTTTACTTATAAAGTGATTTATTTATTAAATTAAATATTATTTGAATTTAATAAGGTTTACTTACAGATGTTTCAAACCGAAAATTTCTCGAAAAGGAAAAATGCTACTTTTTTATTTTTTACCATGTTTTTATTAACTTCGATTCTTGTGTGTTTGTCAGGGACAAATCTTGCAATCGATTTTAACTAACTTCCCGACAAGCCAGACATTTGAAACTTTCACAGTAGCTCAGGTGACAACACAATACTTCGAAGTCAGATTTTCGAATTTTCGAATAGTTTTCTTTTAATTAATTAAAATGTGAAAATGATAAGCTCCTAATAGCAATAAAAATAGCCATTAAAATATTAACTATAATTTAATTGTTGCCAAAAAAAATTTACGAGTTCATTTTCTTTCGACCTAAAAATAAATACATTTAATTAAACGTGAGCGTTAAAAAATTGTTAAAAGTTAAATTATTCATATGGCAAAAATTGACGTCGTTATCATTTTAAAGATTTTCTACACAATGATAAAGTGCTAATATAGTTCATGATGCAAATATATGTTGTTCGGAAAGGATTAATATTTTATTTTTAAAACCAACTTTTTTTTTTAAATTCAAATTTCCGGTAACTCTTTAACCAATCACATTAGAACGTCCATCTTTGGAATATCGATAATAAGAATTTTCTCGCCAAAAGTCGCCAAAAAAGTCGCCAAGGGCAAAAAGTTGTCAAATTTGGCGCCAAATCCATTACCTGCCTATTGGAGCTTTTTAATGCGTTTTAAAGAGAAGTTTAAGCTATTTAAAAACATGGTATATATATATATATATTTTTTTTTTTTTTATCTTATAATTATTTTAAATATTTATGATCAGCTATGTGTCTAAAAGCCATTTTTAAAATTACTTTAGTAATTTTTAAAATAAATTAAGTAGTGAACCTTAAAGGGTTAAATTTGTTGGTAATAGAGATGATACCGATTTTGATAATGATAAACTACCACTTTCGCTGAATTTGCTTGCCATTGTCACCTATTCGCCAAGAATACCACGAAAGCCCTCTTCTGTAGAAGCTGATAGACCGCTCTTACATTCTTGTGGTTGTAAGTTTATTTTTATTACAACAGAGGTCTTCATGAAGGACAGCGGATTAATCGTTTGTAATAATAGTCGTTTGTGTTTATTTCTTTATTATTTTCCGAACAAAGGAAAGAATTGTACTCATGTAAAAAAAAATCTGACTTCGCAATTTTGATGTTCGTTTAGGATTTGAGGTCCCCTAACTTCACTTCTACTATTTTTACGATGATGTATGTATGTGTATGGGAGTGCATGTGTGTGAGTGAACACGATAGCGCCTAATCGCTTTATTCGAATGAGCTGAAAGTTGGTACGCATGTTCTAGGTCACACTCGCACAATGTGCATTGATTTAAGTGAATGTAGGTCTAGTTTATTTACAGGGATAAAAAAAAATATTCTTTATCATTATGGGTTTGGGGCCCAAATTTTTTAAAGCGCGATAGCGTCTAAACGCCTTATTCGATTAAGCCGAAATTTTATACTCATGTTATAGATCACTGTCGCACAAATTGTGCAGATTTTGGTGAATCTAGCCTTTGTAGATTTTTACAGGGACACAACAAAACTTTACTCATCATTATAATCTATGGGGTCAGATTATTTGAAGTGCAATAGCATAAAATTAAACAATGGAGAAAAATACTCAAACACCTATTATAATTTTCACTTTTGTGTATTTAATAATTTGTCTTACTTTAGTTTATCTGTACATCCATTAATTATTTATATCTTGACTTTTTCTTGGGGGAGGGGAAGCTTCTAAATTTTCATATTTTGTGCCTTGATTCTAATGTGATTGTGTATAGAACAGCATATTATCGAATATTGTTAAGTATTTTTATTTCTCTAGGAAACTCTACGTCTGTATCCAATCGTCCCAATATTCGGAAGATATGTTACTAAGGATGTAGAATATGGTAAGTTTCTCGAAGTAACTTTGCAAAATACTAGAAAATACAATAGAACCACGTTAACGTAAACATTGTTAACGTGAATTACTTTTAACATGAACTGTTTCCACAATGCCCGTCAAAATGAAGGTTATTTTAGTTATACGAAGATTATAGTTCAACTTTCACGAGTTGGCCCTTCGTCCCTCCTTCTTTTCGAAGAGTTTACTTTAAGGAAGGGGTGCACAAAGTGAAAAGAATGAATGGGTGGGGAAAAAAGAAGGTTGCCATGAAAATAACACATCAAGCCAATAATTTAGTTTTCGCTAGCTGAAATTCGTTTTGCCTATTAAAAGGAACATGTGTTAATATTTAAAAATTAATGACACATAAACTAAAAGGAAAAAAAAAAAAAAAAAAAAAAACTTTTCAATAATGTCTGAAATTTCAATAAGCACTAATACCTTTTTTGCATAAAGAAGTTTCGAGCAATAAATTTAAATAAGAAAAAAAAATCGTGCTGTTTGCATGGATTATAAATTATTGTCTACGCATTTTATTTTGTATTTTAGGAAAAAAATAATTTTCGTTGAAAACATTTAAAAAATAAAAATGAAAAAAGTTTTTACGCTGTACTTTTTTTTTTTTTTTTTTTTTTTTTTTTTTTTTTTAAGAAAAGAAAAACATTTTTAAAAATACTGAATCAATAAATGGGGAATTTTATAAAAATAAATTGAGCTGTACGCATAATTTACAGTATTATGTACAATAGCTCTCAGAATATTTGCATACACATCAGATACGAATATGAAAGATAATTTCTTACATTACTGTTAGAATGGCTTTTAATTTCTATGTATTTTGTCTAAAAAAAAAAAAAAAAAGAAAAGAAAAAAAAATAATAATAATTACAGTAGTGCTTCTTTATTTAAATTTTAAATATTTTTCTTTGTTTTTTTTTTTTCTTTTCTTTTCTTTTCACTTTTTTTCTAAGAGAAAGAAAGCAAGAAGAAAGAAAGGTTGGTAGATTGGTAGTTTTATTTATGGTGCTAGGTCCAAATTAGGACATAAGGAAAGAAAGAAAGAAAAAAAAATGAAGAAGAGAAAAAAAAGACTGCAAACCGAAATTTTGAAATATCGTTTAGACAATCATAACAATCCTCATCGTATTAATTATTAGTTATAATGTAACAAATATTTTTTAATGATATAACATATTAGAAAGCCCAAAAGTTCCCCTAATTTGGAAATAAGTAAATAGATAATAAACAGTATTTTCGCCAAAATGTCGCAAAACTCGTAAAGATAGCAAACCACCTCCCCTTTCACCCTCAACCGATTTCAAGGTAATAGAATCGTCGCTGCCTACGTCACGTTTGATTGACAGGGGCCAACTCCTGACAGTCGCACTATAGTTACTGATAGCGGGTACTACTGATAACATGAACAACTTTTTATCCCCCTTGAGGTTCACGTTAACAAGGTTCGACTGTAATATTTTAATAATATTTAGGGCCTTATTCACCAAATTCTTAACACTCGGATTAAACCTCGGATCAGTGGTAATCGCTCGATCATACAAAAATCGGTATTCTCCAACAAAAATCTGCGGCAGATCTGTAGAACAGAGGTTCACTGGTGTTTGTTTACATTTTGGCAATATTATCCGTGCGCCAACGAACCAAGGAAATGAATTTATCTTATGGCAACCTTACAAAACGTTTGTTTACGTTCGAAATGAAAGAAATATGAATGCAGACGACTATTTAACGTAATTAAATAAAATTATCGAAGAAATTTCATAAAATGGCGATGGTTAATTAACTTTTTAACTACAATATTTTAATAAATAAGCAAATACTTGACAAAATGCACGTTTTGTCATCGAAGTTTTAAGAGCAAATTAATTTTAAAAACACAATAAATGTAATTAAATAAATGAAAATTCAGAATAAAAAAATAACTTTAAAAGTAATTAAAAAAGCATGAAAACTTACAATATATGCAACATGAATTTTATTTATTTATTTATTTATTTTTATTTTTTTCCATTTTGAAATTTCTGTTGACTCTATAATACGTAAATCACATATCAAATATTTCACTTCGCGCTCAGTTAATTCGTAGCATTCGAGGATTCTAAAACCGCATTCAAATGAATCGAAACACATCGGTATAAAAATTATGAGAATATACAAATAAAATAAAAAAAACATATTTTCAAGTTATCAAATGATACGCTTTCATTTTTCCAGACACATATCGTTTCGAATTTTTCATTAACACTTACATTTCAGCGGAGGGGAAAATTCCCTAGTTTTCATAAACTTGACCAACAAGTGATTGAGTGAGTGAGTTTTACGTCGAACTAGTGCTACGTTGTGGGCAATGAGTACTGCAACCAAATATCCCCATTTTCTACAGACAACGTTTACTTTATTCGCATTATTATAATTTTTTAAAAAATTATAGAATCTATTTAATATTCAAATTTTATTTTTAGTGCTTATTAATTAAAAATGAAAAAAAAAATATATAAATAAAAATACATGCATAATTAGTTAATTGTAGCAATTTAAAGCTTCTCTGTTTTAAAAGTTCACGGATCCGGCCACTGTAACGACGGAGGATGAATTGGGACGTACCCCTAAGGTATATGAACCAACAAAGAAACATGGCTGTATAAAGCTATGAATCTGAAAACGCACGTAACTCGGCTCCGCGGCAATCACTATCGCGCATGTTAAGACCAAAATTTCCTATCATGTAGCTCTAGTGCAACGTAAAATGCGCTCGAAACAAATGAATCAATCAAATATCGCCTAATTTCCCATAATGAAGCTCTAGTGCAACGTAAAATATACTCAAAACAAATGAACCAATTAAATATAGCCTAATTACCCATAATGTAGCTCTAGTGCAATGTAAAATACACTCAAATCAATAAAAAATAAATGAACCAATCAGATCTTTCCATACTGCGTCATAATAGAATTGTTAAGTTATGTTTACAAGGATAAGCAGTTTCTCGCTACGGAAGTTCGCCAAGCAGAAAGTGAACCTCTGTTCTACGGATCAACCAATTTGGCTGTTCACCGGCTACTTTAATTCTCGGGTTTGCTGATCCATGGTTTAATCCGAGTGTTAAGAAGTTGGTGAATAAGGCCCTTAGTGCGACAGATCGTACTATTTCTCTCAGACAGCGATTTTCTGTGTTCGTCCTTTCCAATATTACACCTTATTTATAAACTAGCAAACATTTTTTGTGTAGAGCACCGTTCCGTCTAATTATTTTCGTCAACAGGTGGAGCTGCGCTCTGCAAAATTGAAAACAATAAATTACAATTTCCGTCCAGGCGCTCTGCCAATATCTAAGGCGATTTTACGCAAGTTTTTTTTTTTTTTTTTCTGAAAAACAAATTAAATGTTATGTGTTTCGTCTGGATTATCCAGCATTAGTTTAATTTTTAAACAACAACTGCAAAATCGTTTTAGATATTGGCGCAGCGCCACTTATTAACGAACATTTTAACTCTCTCTCTCTCTCTTTTTATTTCTTTTTTTATTTTATTTCTTTTTATTTCTTTTTTTGTATGTGTGTGTGTGTTTGTGGAGTGCAGAGCCACCTATTTATGAAAATACTTAGGTGGCACTGTGCTCTAAGAAAATCGAAAAAGAAAAAAAAAAAAAAAAAAAAAAAGAACGGAAGAAAGAAAAGAGTTACATTTTTTGTTGCGCTGCGCGATTTTTGCAGATTTTTTGTAAAAAACTAAATAAATATTATGTGTTTTGTCTGGATTGACCGAAATTAATAAAATAAATCTTCAAAAATCGCCTTAGATCTTGGAACAGCGCCACTTATTGACAAAAATTTAAACTCTTCTTCTTCTTCTCCTCCTCCTCCTCCTTTTTTTAAGCTATTGTATAGCTTTTATCGCGGGCTTTGAGCGCGGCGACCGAATCAGAAAATTCCGTAACGAAAAAAACCCTAACACAGTTCGGCAGACTTCGGCTGTATGAAGCTCGCACGAATCGAGACGAGCTGCTCCGAAATCGGACGAATACGTAAGCAGCTGTTTGTGAGAAAGTATATAGGTGTATAGGTATCTATCATTTATGTGCAACAGTGAATAGCTGTACGCGTACAATTTGTGTATAAAGTGTCTTTAATATGAATAAACAAAGTGCATTTATTTGTGTATAAAGTGTTTTTAATATGAATAAACAAAGTGCATTTATTAATGAAGAAAGTGATGAAAAAATAGTGAAAGAAAATGAGTGAGTACTCTATATACATATATTTTATTATTATCACAAATGCAGTATTTTTTAACACGCTTTTATTAGCTTCACCTGTATGTATGTATGTATGTATGTATGTATGTTTGTTTGTTTGTTTGTTTGTAACTTCTCTGGGAGCAAACAAAAAAATTATATTGTGAAATAAAATATTTTTGTAAAAAAATAGAACCGACTCCAAAAAGCAACTACTATTAAAAAAAAATTGTATGAAATGAAACTAAATTGCGCCAAAAAGTATAAAATAATTTCCTTCGCCAAACAACCTATAACACTACAATTAATCATAACTTTTGAAGTCGGCGCAAAATTAAATAAAATTTAATTAGTTTTTAAAGGTTTGTTTTTAGATCGGTAGCAACAAATGCTGTCGTCTCGAATGATCCATTTTCATGTTTCCTTTATTATTGTATTCACTGTATACAATTGGTCCATTGGTAGCATCTACACAGAACAGTGGACATTTTTCACAATGCAGAATTTACGTTTCTACGAAGTTAGAGTTTTCTTTGCAAATTTGGTATAACTTTGATAACTATCATCCTTGGTGGCTTTTGGATTTGGCGTTGAAAACGTATTGCAAAAATATACACGCAAGATGTATATTTTCATAATACATTTTGTACGAAGTATTGTTTCATATTCTTGATTACTCTCTTAATATACCTTATCAAATTAATCATGATATCCCAAAGAAATTAAATATGTTTGCCAGATAATTTTGCGATTTTTCTTTCACCAAGGACGTCAGATACCAGCATCTTCGCCAACTTTTGCTGCTTACAAAATCTTATTTGTTTTCTTGAATCAAAATAGTTTTCGGCTGCGTTTTGCAGGTGACAATGTGAGATATGTAGTTTGAATAGGATTCGATTTTTGTATTGAATAAAGGTATCAATTTTTATTTAATTTTGCGCCGACTTCAAAAGTTATGATTAATTGTAGTGTTATAGGTTGTTTGGCGAAGGAAATTATTTTATACTTTTTGGCGCAATTTAGTTTCATTTCATACAATTTTTTGAAGTCGGTTAAAAAAAATACTTCCCCTTCGTGAACGATATGGCGTAGAGGTAAGGCGCCGCGCTACGAACCTAAAGGTCCAGTGTTCGATCCCCGTCAGGAGAAATTTTTTTTAAATGGTTTTTGTTAATTCTTGTTTAATTTTAAATTATTTTAATTAAAGATTTAAATGGATGTAAATATTATGGTGTATCACTCACACGATTTTCTCTTACCCTGAATCTTAATACTAAGATAGATATTTTGTGCTTTTTAGTTCACATTTCTATAAAAGCGTGTTCTTTAATTTTTTAAAACTATAATATATATATATATATATATATTTAAGCTATTGCATAGCTTTTATCGCGGGCTTTGAGCGCGGCGACCGAATCAAGAAATTCCGTAACGAAAATAAACCTAACACAGTTCGGCAGACTTCGGCACGGTGTTTCTGTGCGTGCGACTAGACGTATGCGTGTAGACTAGCTGCTAACTGTTCATAACTGATTCTATCTCTTTTAGACACAATGCTAGTGAGACAGCGTGCTTTTTGGCCGCGTCCACGAATGAGTTCGAGCCCGCGACTAGTTGAACCTTAACGTGTATGTATATGGTACGACTGTACGAAGCTCGCACGGATCCAGACGAGCTGCTCCGAAATCGGACGAATACGTAAGCAGCTGTTTGTGAGAAATTATATAGGTGTATAGGTATCTATTATCTATGTACAACAGTGAATAGCTGTACGCGTAAAATTTGTGTATAAAGTGTTTTAAATATGAATAAACAAAGTGCATTTATTAAAATCCCCCCCAAGGCACAACTTTAACATGAGAGGCACAACTATGACATGTTCCCTCCCCAAGGCACAACTTTGACATGAGTCCCCCAAAAGGCACAACTTTGACATCAGTCCCCCCGAAGGCAAAACATTGACATGAGTCCCCCCCAGGCCCAACTTTGACATGAGTCCCCCCAAGGCACAACTTTGACATGAGTCCCCCCCCAAGGTACAACTTTGACATGAGCCCCCCAAGGCACAACTTTGACATGAGTCCCCCCAAGGCACAACTTTGACATGAGTCCCCCAAAAGGCACAACTTTGACATGAGTCCTCCCAAGGCACAACTTTGACATCAGTCCCCCCAAGGCACAACTTTGGCATGAGTCCCCCCAAGGCACAACTTTGGCATGAGTCCCCCCCACAAGGCGCAACTTTGACATGAGTCCCCTCCCCCGGAACTTGAATTAATATCAAAGAAAAAAAAATACTGCATAAATAAAATAAATAAATAATTATAATTGCATAAGATGATAAAAAATGCTATGCAATAGCTTTACCGCGGCAGTCCCCGAGTGCCACACGTTTTTTTTTTTTTTTTTTTTTTTTTTTTTTTTTTGATTTTGCAGAGCGCAGAGCCAGAAAGTGATAAAAATAATTTGGTGATACTGTGCTCTGTGAAAAGCGAGGGGAAAAAAAAAAAAAAAGTGTTACAATTTTCGTCAAAAAGTGGCGCTGCGCTAAAATCTAAGGCGATTTTTCCAGATTTTGTGTAAAAGACAAAATAAATTTTATGTGTTTCGTCTGAATTGACCGAAATTGATAGAATAAATTTTCAAAAATCGCCTTAGATATTCAGGCAGCGTCACTTAATCACGAAATTTTCAACTAATTTATTTCTTTATTTTTAACACGCTTTTATTAGCTTCACCTGTATGTATGTTTGTATGTTTGTAACCGCTCTGAGAGCAAAAAAAAAAAAAAAAAAAAAATCTATATTGTAAAAAAAGGCTTTCCCTACGTGAACGCCGTGGCTGTGAGGTAAAGCTCCGCGCTACGAACCTAAAGGTCTAGCGTTCGAGCCCAGTCAGGGGAGATTTTTTTAAAATGGTTTTTGTTTAATTCTAAATTATTTTAATTAAAGAATTAAATGTATATAAATATTATGATGTTCACTCACACGATTTTCTCTTACCTTGCATTTTAATACTAAGATAGATATTTTGTGCTTTTTAGTTCAAATTTCTATAAAAGCGTGTTCTTTAATTTTTTTTAAACTAAAATATTATTATTTTTAACACGCTTTTATTAGCTTCTCCTGCATGTGTGTTTGTATATATGTTTGTAACTGCTCTGGGAGCAAATAAAAAATCTATATTGTAAAAATAGACTTTCCCTACGTGAACGCCGTGGCTGTGAGGTAAAGCTCCGGGCTACGAACCTAAAGATCTAACGTTCGATCCCAGACAGGGGAGATTGTTTAAAAATGGTTTTTGTTTAATTTTAAATTATTTAGCAAGAAATTAAAACTTCTTCACACACCATAAATTTTAAATCAGCACAACCGGTTTCGAAAGGACGTAGCCTTTCTACATCAGGTGCAAACACGTGCAACTGCCTTGGAGGCAAAAGCAAGACTGAAAACAGGACAAAATCAAGAGGGGGAGGAGCAACACAAACAACCAATAGGAAGCAACATGCAGGGCAGGACCAATCAGAGAGGAACACAAGTACATACACACCACAAAAAGAGGAGGGAGAAAAGGAGAAAACAATATTTTTTTTTTTTTTTTTTTTTTTTTTTTTATAAATTTCAATAAAATTAAACTAATAAGTAAATTTAATAAAATTTATCCATTAATTATTATTATTATTTTTTATTATTTAATTAGAATTATTTTATTTTATTGAATTAAACAAATTTTTCCAGGCTGTAGACAGCAAAGTGGAATCAGATTTCTCATTGACAATTTTATCACGATTAAGGTAAATAGCTAAATTTTCCAAAAAATCCAGTTCGGAAACGCGTTTGGCATGAAAGATAATTTTGGCACTCTTAAAATTAAAACTATGATCAAATTCCCAACTGTGCTTCGCAATAGAAGATTTAGAAATTTCTTGATTAACAACATACCGAGAATGTTCACGTAAACGACATTCAAGATTTCTTTTAGTTTGACCAATATAAGATAAATCACAGTTATTACAAGGGACGTTATAGATACCCCATTTTTGAAGCTCAGGAACAGGGGATTTGGTTGAAGGGAATTGGAATTTATTGACAGGTTTAAAAATAACGTGAAAATTGAAACGCTTCAAAACTTTGGCTAATTTAAAACATAAGGGGGGATAAAAAGGTAAGACAACAATATTATCAGGTTTAATTTTATCATCAATGGAAAGAGTAGAATTATAATTTGGCCTACTGAACTTTTTGAGAGCTTTATCAATTATAGAGGGCCTAAAACCTCTTTTAATAGCAACAGACTTTAAATAATTCAGTTCTTCTTTAAGAGAAGAAGTATCAGAACAAATTTTAAGGGCACGATACACGTAAGTGTAAAAGGTGCCAATTTTTTGTTTAGCCGGATGATTAGAGAGAGCATGGGGAGGGTTAGAAACAGAGAAAGGTTTCTTGTACACAGAGGTTTTAAAAGAGGAATCGTACCTAGTAACTAAAACATCAAGAAAGGGAAGTTGATTACAATTTTCTAACTCGAAGGTAAACTGAATATGGGGATCAATAGAATTAGCAATATTAAGAATGGCAGAAACATCAAACGGATTTTCAACAAGAATGAAAGTGTCATCTACGTAGCGTAACCAGCATTTTAAATTTAACATCTTTAATAATTTTTCCTCAAAATAATGCATATAGATATCGGCAAGAATTGGAGATAAAGGATTACCCATACTTAAACCATCACACTGTTTATAAAATTTGTTATTAAATTCAAAAGTAGTTTGGGAAACACAGAGTTTAGTAAGATTGACAAATTCTTTGATTTCAATGTCAGAATAATGAAATTCGCGTAACCTTTTTTCTAAACAATTAAGCGCACCTTCAGTGGGGACGTTAGTAAATAAAGACTTCACATCAAGAGATAACATTGAGAAATTTACAGGATTCAAATTATTTAACTTCATAACAAAATCATAGAAATTTTTTATAGTATGACTATTAGTGCTGCATAAAGGAGAAAAAATAGAAGCTAGAAATTTAGAGAGGGGATAAGTAGCAGTACCAATATTCGAAACAATAGGTCTGAGTGGAACATTATTTTTATGAAAGGCTACGTCCTTTCGAAACCGGTTGTGCTGATTTAAAATTTATGGTGTGTGAAGAAGTTTTAATTTCTTGCTATTATCTGTACACCAGTTTTTTGAATTTATTTTTGGTAAATTATTTAATTAAAGATTTAAATGTATGTAAATATTATGGTGTGTCACTCACACGATTTTCTCTTGCCCTGCATTTTAATGCTAAGATACAGTCGGTAACAAAAGTGTCCGAACACTAGCAAAAATTCCTATGTAAAAAAAGTACACTTCATACGGTTCTGTTAAGTAAGTCCTTATCAAATCATGTTCTTAGACTGACTAAGAAGAGGATTCGACAAGGATTTATTTAACAAAACCGTATGAAGTGTACTTTTTTTACATAGGAATTTTAGCCAGTGTTCGGACACTTTTGTTACCGACTGTAGATATTTTGTGCTTTTTAGTTCACATTTCTAGAAAAGCGTGTTCTTTAATTTTTTAAAAGTATCATTTTATTGTTTAATTATTTATTCGATATTCGCAGAGCGCATCACTTGTGCGCATACTAGTCAAATTTTATTTCGTTTGGAGCCATAGAATTGGCTCTAGAGCCTTCTGAATAGAGGAACTTTAACTATTACAACCCTGTATATTTCACAATTTTATTTCGATTTATTTTGTTATCTTTAATGGGCTCTTCCCAGCGTCGTCTGCTCAATCACGTGATAGAGGAAAAAGAATAGTCGAATTCTGAGAATCGAATTCAATTAAATATTGTTCTTAAGAACAAAAATTTTAATATTTAATATAAAATAAAATAAAAGTAATATTGTGCATTTGTAAACATTAGAATAATTGTATTTGTAAATTTAATAATTTTTAAAAAACATTTTATGTGTTTATTTATTTTTACCTATAAGAATCGATTTTTGTATATTGTAGTGTAACTGTAACATTAACTGATCTAACAATAAATAATAGCTTCTTGTGGAATGTTTACGGATTATAAATTGAAATTTTAAAATGTTTTCATTTATTTTAATTGCATAAAGGTGTTACAACAAGTTAATTAACTTAGTTACTGGTCTAAATGGATTTACGCAGTGCGATATTGCACTGTCACTGATTTAAGTATGAAAAATCAGAGTATTTAAACATGGTCTTCATGAACATCATTAACAGGTATAAACTAAATGATGATTGTAAATGTATACAGCAAACAAAAGATGATGAATAATGATATAAATGGATTAAAATGATGATGTGTAAAAAATAACACAGATTAAATACGATTGATCAAAAATAAGAATAGAAAATATGTTATTTCAGCAATCGCTCTATAGGTAAACAAGACTTAGTCTGCTATTTGTTTTTCGTCTATCATGTGACCTCTGACGTCAGGTGGGAAGAGTCCATTGATTATGATACCTTCTCCTTTATAATTCAAAACATTCTCGTGTTGTATACTTTCTTTTCAGGAAAATATAAAGTTCACAAAGGAACGTCACTTGGGTTTATTCCTTACCTATCTCACAGGAATCCTGATATTTATCCTAATCCTGAAAAGTTTGAACCTGACAGATTTCTAAATGCAGAATCAAAAGCAGCGTGGAGCTACATTCCATTTTCTTTCGGAAGTAGAATTTGCCTTGGTAAGGTGTTATCTAATAAGGGAACATTCAAAAGGTGTCGTCTTCAAAAAATATTGAAATATATATATATATGTGATTCTACTCTTCATAAAACACCAGAAAGTGGAAAAATTATTGGCTGAAATGAGTTACAGCGACCACAAAAAATTATCAAAATTAAGCATATTTGGCGATTTCACACTGTTGGGCGATTGATTTTGAGTAGTTGGCGGAGAAGCAAAACACGCGGTTCTGTTCATACATGACAATCTCGGTGCTAGCGAACGTATCGCCTTTTAGCGCTAAATCGCCAAAAATGCTTAATTTTGATATTTTTTTGTGGTAGCTGTAATTCATTTCAGCCGATAATTTTTTCACTTTCTGGTGTTTTATAAAAGTAGAATCACATATATTTTTTTGAAGACGACACCTTTTGAATGTTTCCTTGTAAGTATTAGCAATTATGTATAAATTTTAAAATATCAAGAAATGTTACATGAAAATGTTACGTATATATGTAAATGCATATTTTTACTTTATTCTATATTCAACAGAAGAAAGTATTGGATTCTTAAAAGCTTTCGTCTTCCGGTTTTCGATGTATTTACACGTTTTGTAGGGTCCAGAACACGATTTGAGCAATAATGATAATGATAATAAACCAAATGGAAATTGGTTCATTCTTTTGTTAGTTACAGTGCCAGCACAAACCAACACACATACATAGACAGACAATGGCTTCTTCATATTTATGATCTACTAACTTTCTCCTATATTCAACAGAAGAAAGTATTGGATTCGTAAAAATTTTCGACTTTCGGTTTTCTACGGATTTACGTGTTTTGGATCACCTTTAGAAAATGTCTGTCTATGTATGTGTGAGAAAAAAATTTTGGCGACTATATCTCAGGAACAATTGCACAAAAATACATATAAATTTATATGTAGATGCACCTTGAGCTGAAGTAGTGTCTGTTGTCTATTGTGTCAATCGTTCAACAAGTGGCACTGATAGGCAGCGATTTCCATAATTTAAAAGATGGATATATATATAAGGAACTACTGCTGCACAGAATCGCATATAAATTTAGATGCAGGTGTACCATGACATATATTAGTGTCTATCAACTTTGGGTGCCAGTTGCGCTACAAGTGGCGCAACAAGTGATTTCCGAAATTTAAGGGAAAGGTATATCTTGATTTCTATTGCATATAAGCAAACAAAACTTGATATGTGAGAAGACCATTATGAGACATGCTGATTGAATTTACATGAATATCGGCCAATAGGTGACGCTGATATAGTGCAATTTTTCCCGCGAACGAAAATGTAATATATCAACTTTTATAGCATATAACTGTACCAATTTTTTTTGCGAGATAACCATTATGAAAACGAATTTTTTTAAGATATTACATAGACAATAAAATGTCTTTCTTTGGCTATTTGCCATAGGTTTTCTCTAAGATTAAGATCGTCTGCATTCATCTACATTGATCATGTAGATAATTTTAATAGATGCTAATTTTAATAAATTATCCGTAATGTGTGAATTTGTATAGGAACATATTGAAGAAAATCTTGTGGTGACCCCAACGTATTAGTTTTTTTTTTTTAATAATTGAAATATGTTGTATATAGGTTCTTATTTTAATGCGGATAAGGTAAATGAGAAGCCTATGTTTAACTTCAATTCAATATTATCCATAGAATAATGATAAAGGAAGAAGGAGCATGCCAATACTCTAATGCTTACAAACCCCTTCTAGTGAAATGCCAGCGAAAGCTACTTTTGCTCCTCTCAACTTTGAAGTAAGGCACCCATCCTCCACGCGTTTATCGCTGTTTGTTGTGGGTGCTGCCTCGCAGACTGATTGAGAGAGAGACGAGACGATTCAAAAATCTCGCCAACAAGTCGCCAACCAATCAGATGGAAGCACTGTTACAACCGTATACCCGGCATTCCTGGATTTTACAAACCAAAACCAAAACATGTACGCACCTTCTTCCTTTATTATTATTCTATGATATTATCATGCTCCCAGTTACAGTCGGTAACAAAAGTGTCCGAAGACTAGCGAAAATTCCTATATAAAAAAGGTAGAGTTAATACTCTTTTGTTCAATAAATCCTTGTCTAATCATGTTCTTAGACTGACCAAGAACAGGATTTGGCAAGGATTTATTTAACAAAACTGCATTAAGTGTACTTTTTTTACATAGGAATTTTTGCTAGTGTTCGGACACTTTTGTTACCAACTGTACCAGGTTGGTTTCTGTTATTGACCGAATATAAAATAGTATGTTGTGGCCACCACAATAATTTCTTCTATATTTTCGTATACAAATCACTCAGCATAAATATTTATTAAATCTATTATTTATTAATGTTATCTACCATGATGAATGTAGACGATTTTCATCTTACAAGGAGAGGTCACGACATTGAAAATTCAAACTGAGATGAAATTGCAAAGAATTGCAATATACTATGAAGGCAGCAACATATTAAAAGCAGTAGCGCGCACTAGCCAAACAATTTTAAGAAAAAAAGCCTTTAGTTTCAGCCTTAAAAAGCCTTTTTTTTTTTAGTTTCAGTAATTTTTGAGTACAAGTTATTTCTCAAAGAAATCAACGCTTCCTTGTCGTGTATAATCCTCATTTTACACAACTTTTAGGGCTTTTTATAGAACATCTAATCACTATTGCTTGCGATAAAACTCCTTTTAGATTCAAAACAATCTAAATTTTAAAGGAAAACAAAAACTTTTAAAAAAAATTTCAAAAAAATTTAAATTAATATGTTGTATCCACCACGACACTTTCTTCTATAATTTCCTATACAAATTCACGTAGTACATGTTATTTATTAAAATTATTATTTATCAATATTATATTCCATGATGATTGATTTCAGACGATTTTCATCACAGAGAAATATAACTCTAAATGAAAATAATAATAATAATAATAATAACCACAAATTTGTTGAAATGCACGGGCTTCTTTTATATCTATCAGGACTGCGTATTTCAAAAGTGAACTATTAGTACCGTTACATATATCTATAATAATAAATGGAAAGGTTTGTCTGTCTGTCTGTCCGTCCGTCTGTCTGTCTGTCAGTCTGTTCTTTTATACGTTCAGCCCCTATTGAACGCAGAAATACAAGAATTGACATACGGATGCTCTGGAGCCTTTCCGAGGGCCTCTTCAAAACAGAATTTAAAAAATTTAATTAGGTGATATTTTTTTTTCACCCGATGATATTTTTTTTTTTTTTTTTTATTTTTTTTATTTTTTTCTTAATAATAAAAGTTTGAGTTGAGAAGGAATTTTCGTGCGCAGCGCACGTATATCCTCACATGTGCGCGCATAGATCTGCGCTGCGTAAGGCAGTGGGGTCCCGGTGTGAGTTTTTACACGTTGCTAAATGATATATTTTTTTAATTCCTTTTCTTAAGAATGAAAGTTTATGAGTAATAACATGGAATTTTGAGAAGTCATAAGAATGGTGAAGGAATACGCTCGCGCAGCGCACGGGTCTACGCTGCCGAAGGCAGTGGGGACCCGGTGCGACATTTTTCCCGATCAGAATTTTTTTTATCTTTTTAACAACATGATAATGCAATTTTGAGAATTCATTAATTATTGTGATTCCTTTAAAAATAGTGACCAGCGAAGCGGGCGTAGCCTGCTGGTATATAATAATAATAATAGCGATAATCTCATTAGACTAATGTCGCCATTTTTTCTTATTATATCATTGATCTGATTCCACGAGCTTAAATATTATCCATTTATAAATCCAACTTTATTTTTTATTTCATTTTGCACGCGCGCTTTTTATTTCTTAATTCAAATTCAAAATTATTAAAAAAAAAAAAAGAACTTTTTCGATACTATTCGTTTTGAAATTGATTATTATTAATTTTCTTTTCATTTGCTTAAAAAAAAAAAAGAAAGAAAGAAAGAAAGAAAGAAAGAACGAAAAAGAATTTAATGAAATTCTGGCAAAAGCAGAATTTAGTTTAGTACAGAGGACTATTAGTTTTTTTTTTTTCACATTATAACATCTCTTTTAAATTATTCAATTAGATTTTCGATAGATTTTCGATTTCGATAAATGTCCAACTATCGTAAAACTGGTATCGTAAAAATCCGTAGATTGAGACTAATAGTCCTTAGTCCTAATAAAAGAAAAGGAAAGAAAATATATCGGTTGCGTAAGAGAAAGCAGAGTTTAGAGCTTGGCGAGAAAATTTCAATGTTGGCCAGATTGTGGCTTCATGTAGTTCAAGCAGACACGTGATTTTTTATGAGTGATCTTTGCTCCTGAAAAAGGTTGCCATTGTCCCGTCCACTGTTATAATAGGTCTATGCTACAAATTCGGTACCAAATGAAAGGGACGATTTTTCTAAATCCAGAGGTGCAAACAGATTTTCCGCACGACAATTGGATTTTTTTAAATCAACTAAAGTATGAAATTTAGGCGTCAACACTTCATTTTAAATTTTTCATACTTTTTAGTCCGAATCAATCTAATAGAAAATTTCTTTAATTAAATTTTTTTTTAAATATTTTATTTTACTATTAAAGCTGCAGTTGAATGATTGTAAAATTTAATCTTTTAAATAATTAAGCCCAAAATTAAAAAAAAAAATTGTGAACAATAATGATTAAATTTTTGTGATTTAAAAAATAAATAAATAAATAAATAAATAATGTGGATTATCTTAGTTATATTTTTCTATTTGTATATTTATAATTTTCTATAACTTAAAAAATAAATTGTAGCTTTGTTTTAATTATAAAAGAAAGTAAAAATAATATAAAGTAAAAATAATATAAAACATTTAGATAAATAAATATTTTATTATGTTTTCATTAAATCGCTTTTTTGTTAGTTTGTTTGTTTGTCCAGTGCAAATCTTGCAATTGGTTTTTAACTAACTTCCTGACTAGCTAGACATTTGAAACTTTTAGCATAGCTCAGAACACGATGACAAAGCAATACCTCCAAGTCCGATTTTCAAATTTTTGATTAGTTTTCTTTTAATTAATTAAAATATGAAAATAATAACGTCCTAATGTCTTTAAAATTAGCCATTTAAATACAATTAGCTATAACTTAATTGTTGCAAAAAACATTTACGGGTTCATTTTCTTTTGACATAAAAATAAATATAATTAAACGTGAACATTAAAAATTATAAAAAGTTAAATTAGGCATCTCACAAAAATTGACGTCATTATAACTTTACAAATTTTTCTACAAATTGATAAAGTGCTAATGTTGTTCATGATGTTAAAATATGTTGTTCGAAAAGGATTATTTTATTTATAATTTAATTGTTGTCAAAAAAATTTACGAGTTATTATTATTATTATTATTTTCGACAAGAAAATAGATACATTTATTTAAACGTGAACAACAAAAAATTGTAGAAAATTAAATTATGAATCTCACAGAAATTGACGCCTTTATCACTGTAAAATTTTACACACATTGATAAAGTACTACTTAGCTATAAGTTCCCGACTATTTGAAACTTTTAGAATAGTTCAGAACACGATGACAATGCATTCTTTAAATACTTTTATTCAATTAATAAATGTTTAAAAATTTCTTATAATTACTCTTCATTACGCATTTAATCATTTTCTTCCAAGTTGATGGGATAATTCATCAGAATTTTTTTTTTTTTTTTTTTTTTTTTTTTTTTATGTATTTATTAATTGAATACATAGAATTGTCAAGTTTATATCATTCAACAGAAAATTTAAAAACATGGTATATAAAAAGTTTCACACACACACACACACACACACACACACTCATATATATATATATATTAAGGGCCCATTTTATTATTACTTTATTTTATAGTTAAAACAAACCTATAAAATTTATTTTATTACAAATAGAAAAATTTAAAACCTACATTATTATTATTATTATTATTATTATTATTATTCGAGAAAATTAAATAATTATTATTTATTAAAATTTTCAAGTTTTGAATTGATTTATAAGAGAAAGTAAAAATAAAATAAAATGTTTAGATTAAATAAATAACCATAGAGAGAGGAAAAAAAAAAATTCCGTACGTAGCATCGAACCCGTGTCCTCCGCGTGACATCCGCTTACTCCACGGAGCACACCCCTGGAGCGTTGATTCGTTTGCGGAATAACTTGCACCCAAGAATTACTGAAACTTTAAAGGCTTTTTTCTTAAAATTGTTCGGGTAGTGCGCGCTACTACTTTTAATATCTTGTTACTTTCATAGTAAACTACAATCCTACGCACTTTCATCCTGATCTAAATTTTCCATGTCATGACCTCTCCTTGTTAGAAAAAACAGACACAAAATATCCAAATGAAGACAGTTTTATACTCTATAAATAATATCTTTATTAAAAAAGAAAAAAAAAATGTGATTTCATAATGGTTATCTCACATACCAAGTTTCGAAAAATTATATGCCATAGAAATTGAGATATAGACTTTTGGCATCCAGGTTTTGTTGAAGATATTAAATAATTGGCATTTAGGCCAAGATATAGATGGAAATCGTACGAAGAACATCTTAGCAAGACTTGCTTTTCAGAAACAAACAGAAAAATATAATAACAATCCCAAACGTAGAAATATGTTGAACGTTCATGAGGTTTCTCAGAATAAAACTAGTATGTTGGGATCAGCACAAAACTTTTTTTTTTTTTTTTTTTTTTTTTTTTTAATATCATTCTTTATAACAGCGCCACTTACTGTTTAACATGTATGCAAATATTTAACCGAAGCTTCTCCTAATAAAAAATTCACATATGGAGTTTGTCGCAATTTTAATAAACAGAGGCTGAGACGTAGCCGTGTGCAGTACTGCAATAGCAACTTCAACTATAGTCCGATATACACCTAAATTAAGTCAGCATTTGTTTTCATAACGGTTACCTCAAATTTCGTGCCGTTATATGCATAGAAGTTGAGATTCAGCTTTCCTATTTACGAGGTAAATTACAGCGTAGCAGCGGCATCTGTAGGCCGATCTGTTAACCACCATCAATATTAGACCAGAAATTAATAGAGCCCGCAATGTTATTATTATGAAAGTCAACGAATGCAGCTTTTATCAAGGTTCGTAAATTGCACTTACGTAGCTCATAATAAGTTCTCATTTAACTCAATACGCCGTTTTGTTTCAAAATAGCAAAGACTTGGGAATTTTAAATTCGCATAAAAACATATTTATGAACCGATTTGCAATAACATTTATATGTACATATTAACTATCTCAACTGTGATTCATTATCAACTCGATCTGCCATCTTATTTCAAAATAGCGGTCAACTAGTAAGGAAAAGGAAATCGATTTACTCTTCGGACTGAGCCAGAAGGACATGTTTTTTTCGAGGAGTGAAAACATGAGAAAGCAGGGCATCTATTCTCCGATCCGACCGCCATAGCGACCGTCCGACAACGACAGTCGTTAAATTCCACTTTTACCGACTTTCTTCCCTCCCACTGCTAAAGAGCGATTCTCCCCCCAAGGTTGTTATCCATAGACCTTATATACTAGACCACGCATTCCCCCTCGTTATTTGACTGCATCATGAACGAGCTTCCCCAGCAAAATTGTCACGTGATGTTGGCCTGGAGGAAGAGTGAAGAATGATCACTATGTTATTTTTCTGTAGGAACGAATTTTGTGTTTTTTAATATTTTTATTGTGCACGCACTTTTTATTTTAGCATTTAGATTTACACATGGATGGAAAGCTAAACTTTCATAGATTAATTACATAGAAAAAAAAATTATGATAAATCATTTTGCAAGCGAAAAAATTGCGTTTGAATTGACATAACCATCTTAAATCGTTCATGCATACAAATGAAAGGGGGGAAAAAGAGAGAGCTTTCTACAGATTTCAGAGGAATCACCCCTAGTCCAGATCATGTGACTTCCGAGACTCAGAACAAAGGATGGAGGTATCAGAAGTTGAAGACATGTTGAAGACATTTGCTATAATGGTCAGTGGTCTAGTATATAAGGTCTATGTTGTTATCTAAGGTAGTAATCGAAGCAGTCTTCTTCCAAAGCTAAGGATGTCAGCGATTTCAGCCAATAGCGTGCTGAAGTAGACGCTACACCTATGTTTAGCCGTCGTGTAAGGAAAACAACATTGCAAGGTAATATGAGGACCGCACATCCAGAAATGCGCGTTCTAAAAAAATTCATTGTTCAGAGTTTGCGTTCCTTTATTATCAATACTGTGTAAAAAATTTCATTATAGGAATTATTATATGTTAAAATTTTATCTTTACTAATATGAGGGGATAAAGCTATTAGAGTGTACAAATTTAATAGGAGAAAAATAAACTAAATAACCACAAAGTTCTTTTTTTAATATGGCTTTTTTTTTTTTTCTTTTTTCTTTTTTTTTTTTTTTTTTTCTTATCTCTCTCTCTTATTTTTATTTTTTTCTTTTGGTGGTTTAAATTATTTTGATAAATTTGTTTATTTAAAAAATGCTTTCGCCTGCAGAAGTAAGATTACTTATTAGAAAATGTAATTCAACTTAAATCTATATATAACGCAATTATTATTATATATATATTTTATTATTTTTGTCAACCTACTTGTTTCATAATATAAATTTTCGCTTAATTTATTAATAAAATCTACAATACATTAAGGTATCTGTTAAATAATAAATAAAATTCAACATGGAAATAAGATGTATAAATGAAACTTTTTGCCCACAATACGAGTAAAATATAAGTAGATTATTTTGAAGCAAAATTAAATAAATTTTTCAAACTTCTTATATTCAAATCAACACTATTATAAAACTATTTAACTGATTTAATCATTTTATTTTATTCAGAAATAGCTGGTAAACTGAATTTAAATTTAGTTTATTATTATTATTATTATTATTATTATTATTATTTATTTATGTTATATATTGAAACTAAACATGATAGAAATCTGATTTTTTTTTTTTTTTAACTTTATATGACATTTCATTTTATGCGTACTATAAATGCATTTTTAGAATTAATATTATTATTTTTTAAACATCTCCTATTGGGAGCTTCATTACTCCAAAACTGACTTTTAAAAAAAAATCTGAAAATTTGTTAATTCGATCCTCTCTCTGTCTCTGCTTAGTAAATATATTATAAATAAATACTGTGTTTTTAATTAGATTTTATACATTTTTATTTAAAAAGTAATATGCTTTTCATAGGATTAAGAATACAAAGATTTTTCAATTATATTGAATACACAAGGAGAATAATTTTTACATAAACAAAATACAGACTAATGTAGGTAATTATGGTAGTTCAAAAAATATTTAGCCTTAAATAATAAGCATTAAAAATTGCATTAAACATTTTCGATTTTTTTTTTTTTTTTTTTTTTTTTTTTTTTTTATAACATTCTGAAAACCAGTAAAGTTTAAAAACTTTTCACTAGGAATATTTAATATATATATATATATATATATAAAGAGTGAGTAAATAAACTGTATGTAACTTCAGTTTAACAGTTACTTTGAAAGAAAAAAAATCGAATGAATTAATTACATATTTTTTAAACAATGATCTTTTAAAAGGAAGAGTTTTTCTGATTTTCCGAAAATGTTTAATATGTGTCTAAAATCGTTTGTTTCTCGGCTTTTACTACTTAATATATGTATTCAGAGAGAGAGGAAAAATTAAACAAAATGGCAATCAGATTTTTTTTTTTTTTTTTTTTAGCTTGATAGCAAATTTTATTTTATTCATAGCCTAAAAGCACTTTTAGAATTATGATTTGTTTTAACTATTCCCATATTGGAAATATCCTCCTACTCCAAAATCAACTTTGTTAAAAATCTGAAAGGTTGTTAATTTGAACCTCCATATATGATTAATAATTAAATTCTAACTGATTATAATGCATATTTGTTTAAAAGATTTTATGCTTTTTTTTTTTTTTTTTTTTTTTTTTTTTTTAATGTTGAATACACCTTGAAATAACTCTTTTTCAACCCACAAAATACAGAATACTGGTACATAATTATAACAATTGAAAAATATTTATCCTTAATAAGTAATAAAAACCATTAAAAGAAATTGCATAAAACATTTGCATTTTTTAAAAATAACATTCCGAAAAACAGTAAAATTCAAGAACTTTTCAGCAAAAATACTTTTAAAAAATAAAGTAAATTCAGTTGAAAAGCTATTAAAACAAAGGAAAAAAAAAAAAAAGAAATTGAATGAATAAAGTAAACATTTTTTTAACAATAATCATTTAAAAAGGAAAAAGTTTTCTGATTTTCCGATAATGCTCAGTTTGTGCTATAAATGACGAATTTTTTTTTTTTTTTTTTTTTTTTTTTTTGTTTAAAAAACTATTAAACTATTAGTTAAAGCTATTATAATTATAAGCATATATCCACATTGCACAGTTGGAAAATCATATTTTCATGTTATCACTTCAGTTAGGATTAAAATGTAGCATTCTATTCGGTTACTTTTTAATTTTGAAAAGCTTATTCTTTTATATTATTATTAAAAATTTCTTTAATTATATAGGTCTGCTTTCTCAAAAATAATATTGGGGAGAGGGAGGATAAACTAATCTCACAATAGCAATTTATATATTGATAAACTGATCTTTCCCAAAAAAATCATTCACGAGAATTGAAGAAAATAGGGACGATTCATCCGTATAACGACTGCATGAAGGAGTCGTTATCATAAGGACTGGAACAAACCGGATCCTCACCGCAGATTTCTATGACTGAGAGGGGAGAATAGCAAAAGGTCGGAATGTCACGTCACGTGATCAAAATAACGACTTTAGTCCGATTTCCACTGTAGCTCATTCGGCGGCTTCTATTCAGAATCCTTTGATGTGGTCAGCCCAGCTCACATCAGCTCAAAGCCCTCGAACGTACTAACCCCCAGCTGGTCCAACCCCCAGCTGAGATAATTGAGGGGCCGGAAGGCAGATATCTTTGTCAATTTTGCATGCTTTCCTTTGAAGTAACTGCGCAATCTGATAAAAAAGGGCTACAACTGATGACAAGACATTTGGCTCTTTGTGTCGGAAGCGTGATTAATGACGTTTTGAGCGTTGATCTTGAGCCCAAGTGGATACTGGCCTTAAGACAGTCTGAATTGAGATATAGTCGGATCGGAGAATAGACCCCCAGGTTACAGGGCAACCTAGTACTCAAAATGTAACTTATGTTTTGTGCAAAGGAGGTAATCTGACCATTATTTTAGTATTTGGTCAAATATTAGTATTTATAATATTTATCGTTCTTCGAACATTTTTTATAGAGTACTTTTATGTTCAGAACATAAGTATTCTTCCTAAAATCCCCTTTTTCCTTCTAATAATCGCCTGTGATTTTACCATGTTTTTATTAACTTCGATTCTTGTTTGTCCGGTACAAATCTTGCAGTCGATTTTTATCTAACTTCGCTACTAGCTAGACATTTGAATCTTTTAAAATATCTCAGAACCGATGACAACACAATACTTAGAAGCCCGATTTTCGAAATTTTGATTAGTTTTCTTTTAATTAATTAAAATATGAAAATAATAACTTCCTAATGGCTTTAAAAATAGTCATTAGAATATTAGCTATATTTAATTGTTGCCAAAAAAAAAAAAAAAAAAAAAAAAAAAAAAAAAACGAGTTCATTTTCTTTCGATATAAAAATAAATACATTTAATTAAACGTGAACATTAAAAAAATAGTATATAACCCCGTCAAAAAATGACGGAATGTGAAATCAGTTAAGTTAGTACATCAACGAATGCTTTGCCAGCTTCGCTGGACGCTATATTTAAACGGAACTAAGGTACAAGTTGCACCTGACGGGACTAATATGCAAGTTGCACCGAACGAACAAACTATTTTTTTTAACGAAAATACTTACTAATCCTGGACGATAGGTCTAATATACCGTATCATATTATATATTGTATTTATCATAATGTAACTCAGTATTTCGCTTCCTTCTTCGACTCGTTCTAATAAGTATTTTTTATATGCATGGGCAAATTTAATATTTTTTAATTTTTAATTTTTCGCATGAAAACATTATTTCATCTTATCCCCCCCCCCCCCGAAAAAAAAAGCAACAATCATAATTTTAAATTTCCAGTTTTGAAATTATTTTCATATTTTAATTAATTCTAAAATATCTAATCAAAACTTCGTTACAAATAAGGTACCAAATGAAAGGTACCATATTTGTAACGAGGTAACCTTAGGTACCTTATTTGTAACCTTATTTATTTTAACTAATTTGATAAATATGACGTGACAATCAACTGTTTGTTTATATAAGATAAGTAGGGGAAAGTTGGACAAAACGGGATACCATTCTTTTTTTTTTTTACTACGAAAAATGTGTTGAAGAAAATCACACATTATTTTTTTTTGTAACTACAACATTTATTGAAGCACACAAAAAACATAGTTTTAGCTAAATTTAATGACTGTGAAATAGTAAAAAAAATTATTTACCAAACTCTTACACATCCCGTTTTAGCATACCTGTGTTGGACAAAACGGGATAGGGATTACAATGTTTAATTTTTTGTGTAAAACTAACTGAAAAGCATAATTAACTGGCAAAAACGTGTAAAGCAAAATTTCTGCTTGAAAGAACAATGTCTTCATTAATCAGAGACTTAAAATAAGAGTTTTTTATGTCATTATTTACAAAATGGGAAAGAAGACCTTATATTTAGGCCTATAACAGAACAAAAGTCGCATATAAAGGTGTCGCCCTCTTCGTCGGCATTAGAACACGCTTCGTGAGCCCATTCTTGGCATCCAGAACATTGGATCGAAACTTTCACCAGCCTTAGAGTCAACGTACAGTGCATTACAAAATATGCAGGTTTCTCCTCCCTCTGTTTCATTTTAAGACGATGACGACATGCATTCTTGGCTGCTTGCTGAAGGTTTATTAAACTTTTCTATGTTTTGATTTTAACATCAGGATTAGGCTTTCCTTTGGATTCTTTTGTAGGCCTACTTTTAGGTTTGGCTGGACCTGGTAGCTCTTTTTCATCCGCTTTTCCCTTTCCTTTTCTTACAAACTTCATTTTTGTAATTTTTAAGAGGGATTTCTTAGCAGCCTTTTCTTCAATTTTCTTGGTTCGTTCTTGTAGTTTAATCGTCCTTTCGTTTCCTTCCATTTCTAACTCACTCCTATATGGAGATGATGTTATTACTACAGTTTTCTTCTTTCTCTTATCAGCCCTTTTTTCTGGGCGAGGCCCTTTTACTTGAGGTACAGGCAGAACAAACTTTGGAGAGATGGAAAATGGTAGCTTAGGTCGATAACAAGAGAGTTCTAATCCTTTCTCCCCTGAGGATGTTGCAGGTTGGTCTGGACATAGGCTGTCTCCTGATATGTTTGTTGGTTGGTCTACTCCTACGATGTCCCTTGAAGAACTTGAAGGTTGCTCTTGGTCTTTGCTCATATCAGTCTGGTGCCCAACGGCTGGAGGTTCTTGCTGCAGGTCTGACGTAGGGTGATCTGTGGTGACAGAGGGTGCAGACAAGTGATCTGGGAAGATGTCAGGATTGTAAGGACTTATGCCAGTTTTTCTTAACCCTTTAACGGCAGTTTCTGCAACAGCTGCCCGTGAATAGGCTGCGTTGAACAGTTTTGAAACTTCGTAAATTGTGACGCACCTACCTGGATGGTTGAACAGCCACTTTCGAACTCCTTGTTCATAATACGTGCTCAGTGGAGCCATGAAACTGACATCCAGGGGCTGAAGGCGATGAGTTGTATGTGGGGGGAAGGTTAGGATGGTTACATTATTTTCTCTTGCCAAATTTACAAATTCCAAACATTTGGTGTGACTGTTGTGTCCATCAAGTAGCAACAGCACTGGCTTCTCGTGGGCTGGGTTGGAAAATTCTACGAATTTTTTAGACCAAACAATGAAGATCTCCTTCGTGATCCAGCCGGGCTTGTAATACACTGCAAATGATACTGGGAAAGCATCATCCATGAGTCGTGGGTTTTCCTTCACTCGAGGAAATACAAACATAGGAGGGATGAATATACGGCATAAAAAACTGTATCCCGTTTTATCCAACTCATAAGTATCCCGTTTTGTCCAACTCCGACACTTTTCAAAACAAACATGGCTGATGCCTAAACGTGAAAGGAAAATTAGATAGACTACACATGAGAATGTTCGTTAATAAATGGTTAATCAAATGTAATACTCACCGGAATTATATTCCCATATATGTAGGCAGTATAATCTAGAAAACTACGCATGTAAATGTAGAAAGTGCCAAAAAATCAGAGTAAAAATGTTCTAAGAGCTACAACTTTCCATCAACTAGTGGTCTCGAGACGGGACGAACTGAGAATGGTGTAATGACGGCCGAGAACAAGTTTCTGTCGTCGTCCGCTTGATAGCAGTACTAGACAGGTCCCTAGGAGACGTATCCCGTTTTGTCAGACTACCCCGTTTTATCAAGCTCTCCCCTACAATATCATGATTGCAAGAAAATATGTAATAACTATTAGCCCATAATTTTTATGATTGAATTTTATATTCCATTTTAATTTTATCCTCCATGGATATTTTAGAATTGCAGTGGTAGTTATAAACTTCCGTTGAAATCTTTTTACATATTGAGATTAAGGGAAAAGTGTAAGCACAAAAAACTTTCAATTTCGAATATGCAGATTAATTAAAAAAAAATAAATAAATAAAAATACATAGCATTTCCAAGGGAAAAAGAAGGCTACCAAAAGTCTATGTTTTGAAGCGGTCTAACCGGAATTATTCCTGACAAAAGATGGTCATTATTATTATTAATTATAAAAAGTTAAATTATGCATCTCACAAAAATTGACGTCATTATCACATTGGTAAGTGCTAATGTAGTTCTATAGCTATGATTAATCAGACAATTTAAAAACATGGTATATACAAAGTTTTTTTTTTTTTAATCTTATAATTATTCCTTCTGAAATTCATTATTTTCATATGTTTTCTTTCTTTTTAGGGAAAAAGTATAGTTTAATAGAAATGAAGATATTTTTAGCTCATATACTTCAAAATTTCAAGATCAGCTCTTTAGATGCCATTGAAGACATTGGTGTATATTGGAATATTGCCCTATTTCCAAAGAATCGCATACATTTCAAAATTATGCCGAGGCATTGTGGAGAAAGCACTGTCAAAATGCTCTAGTTTAAATGAACTAAGTAAAAGTTTACTTCATTATTACCAAAGTACACCAAAGATATTACTTACAAACAATATAAGAAACAGCAAGAAAGAAAGATAAAGCGAACCGCATGCATTATGAAACACTGTTCAAATGTGCTTAAAAGTGACACTGTTTAACTTTCAATGTAAATATTTCTTTCTATGATGATGCCTTAAAATAGATACAGTCGAACCTCGTTAACGTGAATCTCAAGGGTGATAATAAATTTGTTCATGTTATCAGTAGTTCATGCTCTCAGTACAGTAACTCAGAAACTGATCTTCTATTTGACGAGAATTGTGGATTTGAAGTGTTTCCACAATGGTGATATACTTAACATGTTGAAAGTAATTCATGTTAAGGGTGTTCATGTTAACGAGGTTAAATCATGTTAACGAGGTTACTGTTCTAAATTATGTTCGAACAAACTTACACACACGAAAATAGAAAAAAGAAAAAATTGAGGCTTTATTATATATATATATATATGTGTGTGTGCGTGTAAAATACACTTTGTTTATTTGTTTATTCAGAACTTAAAAAAAAAATAGACTTTTTGCGTATATTATTTAAAAGTTGCTGTGTAAAAAATTAATATAATAATAAAAAAAAAAAAATCCTTATAACACATTTGAAAATGCACTTCTTACAGTTTCTAACTACATCATGTAACGTATCTGTATTCTTTTTGTGTTGCCTTGTGTATCAATCATTAACATTTATTAGAACATGTTCTATAGGAAACACAATTTTATAAATAGTAATAATGTACGTTAATTTTCTTAAGTTTTGTTTACTACTTATAGAGTTATTAAAATATATTTTTAAAAATACTTCTGATAGACCATAATACGTCTGAATTATTTTGTGAGTCCTTGTGTACAAACCAGTACTACTGAACCTGAATTACATATATCAATTTCAGTAATTTGTAATTTTGTTTTCACGGACATAAGTTCCTACATACATGGACAGATAGACAGACAAATAAAAGTTTTAAATACTTTTTTTTAACTATTTCAAACACCTAAAACAACTGAAATTCGCCTCCAGTAATTTGTATGTTGAATCCAAATATTTTTGTATGGCCCTGTAAAAGAATAATTATTGTACTCATTTTATACATAAAGACCTTTTTTAATTCTGGAAAATGTATCTTTTATATTATTTTACATTTCACGCCGTATTAGAATATACTTTTTAAAAAATACCTCTTTTTGGCCGTAATGCATTCGAATTATTTTGTATGTATATATAAACAAACCGCTTTTGCCGCATGTATGTTTTTTAATAGGCATCACTATACTATAGTGGTGTAAAACTTAAATAACTTATATCGATTTCAAAGAATTGTAAAAGTATTTAAATTTTTTAATTTAATTCTAAAATTATAACTTTTTAAAAACTGTGTTGGGAAGTGTTAAATAGCTATAACACATCTGAAAGTGTACTACCAGGAAATTTCACTTATATAGTTACCCTCATCCGTCACTGATTCTGTCACACTTTAGGCTTCAGAGATAGGCATAAGAGATTTCCTTGGACTCAGTCTCCTAATTTTCATACTTTAGTTAATTTTAAAAAATGTAATTGTCCGATCGATAAGCTGTTTAAACAGACGTATTCAGAAAAATTGCGCCTTTCATTTGGTGCAATTTTTATAACGAATAAAAATTACATTTTTTAAAATTAATTAAAATATGAAAATAAAAGCATTAAAATACATTTAAATTTTTAATTGTTGCTATTTTTTTTTTTTTTTTTTTTTTTTTTTAAATAAAATAAAAATAAAATTGCTCATGCATATGAAAAAAATGACGTCTATAAAATAATAATTTTAAAGGCAACGAAGAGATCCGCGATTGTAATGAAATGTTCGCCCTCTGGTGGGCTAAGGTGAAATTACAATTAACATGAATAGCTTTCGACTTGCGTCGAGACGCCATTGCCTGCCGATGTTTATTTTCAAATATATTTATTGATTACAAATGAATAAATCCGGTAAAAAAGATAACACTTACTGTTGTGTGCCACAGTGTAACTCCAAAAAATCAAGAAATCCAGAATTAAGCTTCCATTTATTTCCAAATGAGAAATTTTAAATTTCAGTTGCTTCGGCTAATGGAAGTAAAGAATTAATCAGATGATTTGAAATTAATATTTGTTCCGCTCCAGTAAAATATCTACTTCCGATCGAACTTTGAATAAACTGAAATATTTTTTCCAAAAGCAACCAATTTTCCATGATGTAATGGCGGAGAAATTATAGCCCGAATATTAAGTAGTAACACAAATAGAAAAATATTAAATACACGTGGCTATTATATTTACTAACAACAAAAGCTGAAAAAGCGCCACCTATCGACCATTACAAACGCGAATAAAAAAAGTGAGAAAATTTCGCAAGGGCTTCCTAGCAAATGAATTATTCAAAGTGAGAAATAAATAAAATGAAATGATTATTTTTCAACGGGCGCCTTAGTCTCCCTACAACAAACTAGTACGTATGAATATTTTATGTGGCTCAAATCCAACCATATTTTAGAGAAAACATGCTTTTTGAACATCTAATTAATATGTTTCCTTAATTCTACATGACTAAATGTACAAACTTTTACTAAATATAATTTATAGAGCTCAGTGGATTTATAAAATTTAAAATTTAACATTTTTTTACAGGATTGCATTTATCCATTTGAAAACTTTTTAAGGCAAGACATTTTTTTTTAAAACGTAAAATATTTTTGCAATTAAAAGTGCCCCTAGTGACTAATCGTTGACGAAATACGCATTGGATACAGACTTTGGACACTTCAGTTTTTAGTCACGAAAAATCCACAAACTATTTTGACGACTATCGTAGATTGCGAATATTTTAGCTGATTGTGAGATAAACCAAAGCCTGACCCGCTTCAACTCCCTTTATATATTATATATATATATATATATATATACATATATATATATATATGTATAAATCATTCAGGGATTCAGTTTAAGGGTTAATTAAATTGTTTTAAACAGTCGTTGGATAGCAAACGTTCTAAATTCTCCCCTACGGAGTTTTTCCGTATGGTATCAAATGCCGCATAGTTGACTAGATACTAAAAATTTTCACTAAGTCCGCCTTCGGTAAGCTGACCAAATGTTCCCCTTTCTGGGGACAGCCTTTATTTTGAAGGAACATTTCTAAGTTTTAAAGAAATTCTAGAAAGTAAACTAATTATCACTGATATTTTATTTTAGTTCTTATTCATTAAGAATGAAAAAATAAACTTTCCAAATTTTGGTGCAAATTGGAAAACCACAAGTGAGACATCGGAAATTGGAAGTGGGACCGTAAGTCCGCATATCAAATACGGCTCTAACGAGGGTTCGAGGTCGAGGTTAGGTTTGCTTTAGATTCAGAACGACGAAAAATCCATTTACATTCTTGGGTCAGTTTTCAAATTAATAAAAATTCTTTGTAAGGTTCTAGTGGTTTTAAGATTTATTTCAAATGTAATTGTCGAGCTCGAGTCGAGTAAATCTCGAATTGCGCAGGGTTGTAAGTTGAATATAGATATTCCTTTAGTGTGAATACGGATAGTATCTTTTTTCAGGTACAGGAAAACCATTAATTTCGATTCAAATTCGTCCAAAAACACAAACTTATGTCATTTCATCAGTCATATAATGACCGAAAGCACAAAAGTTTTTGTTATTATATGACCTATTCTTACAGATATTTCAGCAGAACCTAATAAAAATTTCCCACGATAATATTATTACGAAAATTATCGACATTCCTGCCTGTGGTATGTACCCAACAAACACAAAATTGTCGGTAGCTGTACGGTCCAGTATCGGCAATTACGGCATGCCGATCTATTCATTAAAATGAAATCGGTCCGGAATCGTAACAGTGTCGGCAAACCGATGACTGTTTTGTGATCGGAAATACGCTTGTGGGCCAAAAACCTTACTAAATGTTTTAAACACATAGACTATCGTTACGCCGATAAGATATATTTCGCCAATACTGATCCAAATATGGGCCGATGCCATTTGGCGACGTTGCGGCGGAGAGGACAAAAACTTTATGGAACCGATACTGAAGGTGGTATGTGGGCCATAATCACTGTTCGGCATGCCGTACGCCTTCCGTAATAGGCCCGACTTTCGTGTGTTTGTTGGGTAGTTCGTAATAAAACATACAGATTCTATTCGCCAAATTCACCTTAATTATTATTCTCATAACACTCAAGTAAAACACATTGTTACTTGCACCACAAAAGTCAATAGTCACCAAATATTCTTGAAACAGTCAATAAAAACAATCATATTGCATAAACTAATAATGGACGAATATTCTCGAAGTAGTCCAATAAACCAGCCATTTGTGCTGCAAACCAAATAAGCAGTTAAATTCATCACAAAGCAGGAATTTCTTTAATTCTCACTGAGAAAAAACTTTGTAACTGCCATCTAGAATCTAAGTTGTGGCTCTAGAAAAAAATAGTTCCATGTCATCCTTATAAATTCTAGTCTCTTTGGAAAGCGAGTTCTAGAAGCCCCTATTAGAATTCTAGAGCGTTTGCCTCTATTCTCGAGGGCAAAGTTATTTAAGAATCTCTGCAAATAAATGAGACTACAAGAGGCGAGTTTCAGCAACTATAATCTTGGTTTATGACCCAATTCTAGAAAAACAAGCGAGAATTTCTCGCCATACAAATGATTCGGAATATTTAAAGTATTCAGAATATTGTTTCACCATTTAGAAATGTGTACACTGGAAATTATTGATCATTTCGTCTATTCAGTTTATCAGCATGCCTTAAGTGCATAGCTCGAAAATCTATATTTCTAGTTAAGGGATTTAGAAAATGGCCACTTATCCATTCTAGAGAAAGGCGGTATATTTTTTTTCTCAGTGCAGGAGCAATGATCAGACTCTTAAACCGCAGTCTCTCCAACAAAATCGCTCTTCTCGAAGTCTCAAAACAAACTGTTTCAGAGTGACGATTGTATTTGTATAACCTCATTAGTATTAGGTTTGTAGAATTCCGTAGTACTTCTGCTCTAGGAACCAGTTTTACCAGACATTGCGACATTTTTGATTCAATAGTCACCAATAATCTTTAGAAGTGTCATTTGATATATATAGTTAGACGATTAATCGCAATAAATCGTCTATTTTCTGTATCAAATATCACAACTTAAAATTATTGGTGACTATTGAATTAGAAGGTCGCAAAGTCTGGTAACACCACTAGGAACCAATGGATAATCCCCAAAAAATCCAGAAATCGGCTCCTATAGAAATCAGAGCTTTCAAACTTCGACTATTCGAACTACCATTTTTCACCAAATTTTATCATCATGTCACTAAATTCGATGCCAAATCGCAATACTTTTTGGCAAGACCGAAAAAAAAATTATACCATGTGTGAAATGAACTTCCATGTTTTTCCACTTTAACTGTAAACGCAAATGTACTTTCTTTACAACAATTTTGAGGTAGAATAGAAGTTTAACTTTTCCAACAATGTTGTTAGAAATATGAAACTCTTTTCCTGCGTTAGAACTATTGTAGCAATAATACAGGGAAAATCAAGACGAACGTAATAGCATTTTTTGTTTAAACTGAGGTCGGCGTTAGTGATGTGGCGTGCTCGATGCGACCCTACAGATCGCCCTATTCTGCGATCGTGTTCTAAGCGACCCTTCTAAAGAACATTTATTAAGTGAACGTCCTACACTTCATAAATAAATAAAATTAGTGCTAAAAATTAAAAATTATTAATAAATGAAAGACTTCAGGCCGTATTCACCAACTTCTTAACACTCGGATTAAACCTCGGATCAGCGGTAATCGCTCTATCATAGGAAAATTGGTATTCTCCAACGTAAATCCGCAGTTCACCGGCTACTTTAACACTTCGTTTTTGATCCTCGAATATCGGAGGATTAACAGAGTTAATTCTCGGATCTTTTCGTAATGCATGCGCACTCCGCTTCTCAGCTTCGTAAACAAATAACAAACATGGCTGACGTTGACGATCTATTCTCACTAGATGATATTGAAAGCTTAGAACTATTGGAAACATTTGAAAGAAAGAAAAGGAAGGTGCTTTAAATTAGAGTAAATGATTTGGATTCTTCGGATAATGTACCATTTCGATATCGCTATCGATTAAATAAAGATTCCGTAGAATTTCTAATACGAATGTTAGATAATAGGCTGTCATCTGCTACAGAAAAGAATAATGCATTAACTTCAGCAGAAATCATTTAATAGCTTTAAGATTCTCTTAATCATAACAATCAAAATTTTAAATCGTAGCGTAAACAGTTGTCGTCTGCGTGATTATTCTTTATTAAAATGTTCTAAAGTAAAATTGATTCTTAATCCGTGAGTAAACAAAAGCGAAGAAAACAAGAGTATCAGTGTTGCCAATTTGCTTTTTACCCTTTCTAATCTTCTAATCCGATTGATTAGTTAATTGAAACCAAATGATGAATAAAGGCTATCTTTGTTCTTCGCCAATCAAAACGAAGCTTTTTTTTCTCTTCCAGTTAATCCATGGATCACGTAATCGGCTGATGGTGAATACCGTAGGAATTTAATCCAGTCATAGCTTTGATTCTCGGATTTGCTGATCCATGGTTTAATCCTCGATCAATGAAGTTTGGTGAATACGGCCCTTAGGGTCGTATTCATCAAACTTCATTGATCACCAAACTTCATTGATCAAACTTCTTAGGCCCTAATTAAGGTAAATAATAAGAAATTTCTAAAATTTAGTCGTTAAGGGGTAAGAGAGTGATCTAATAGTTCCACTTGTTCTTCGCACGTGTAAAATTGCGGTGTTTCTAAAAAAAAAAAAAAAAAAAAAAAAAAAAAACTTCAAATTTTGCAAAACGTTTCTTCTTAGGCCTAATTAAAGTAAAAGATTAGAATTGTCCGAAATTTGTCTTTTAAGGGAGTGAAAGGAGGTGCAAGCAAGGGGGAGTGAAATCATCTCTTCGCACCGGGAAAATCGCAGTGTCCAATAGAATTTTTCAATAGATTCCAAGAAAGCTTCGTCTTCATCAGAACTCAGAATAAACAATTTTTGGTGAACAGCTGAAATTAATTAGTTTTGCTTTTAATTTTTAATTTTTTTCCCGAGCGAAAAACGTGTAGAACTGTTAGTTGTATTATAATTTAGAGTTAAGATTACTATTTCTTACATTTATTCTATCGCTATTAAATAAAAGCCCCACACAATCATAGCAAATCGCACCAGTTTTCTCTACTCTGTGAAAAAGAAAGCGGAGCTAACAATACTACGGAATATTAATTAGTATGTTGGCAAGTATGCTTAACTAGGATGTTGTGACTACCACATGACTTTCTTCTATATTTTTATATACAAATTCATTCAGTAAAAATAATTTACTAAAGTTATTCATTAAAATTATCTTTTATGATGAATGCAGGCGACTTCCAGGCGAGAAGTATTATAACAGTAAATATCCGAAGAAAGTCAATTTTATTCTCTGTGTGACATCTTAAGAAATAGTTTTTTTTTTTTTTTTTCTATTAAAAATGAAAAAATCGATAGCTTTATTTTAAATTATCGCATTTCAGTGGTTCAACCAGTCGTTTTATAGATACTGACGAGCTCTTTTGAGAGATACCCATAATAAAAATTTGTCCACGACGTGGGAAGACTTCCCCACGGGGTGGGACAAGCAATGCTACTACACATACAAAAAAATTTTCTCAGTTGACTATTATTGTTATAAACAATTTTTTTTTTTTTTTCAAAATAATTATTAAAATATAATTCTCTTTATATACGTTTTAATGAAATTTTGTCCCACACTGCCATGTTAAAAACTTAGAAAAAGATGGAGGGCAACGTCACCTGCTGGATGATTTTCATCAAAAGTTGATAAGCATTAATTTATGTCAAGGTGCAACTACGAATCAAATTGTCTAAAATTATGTGCCGTAGAGGTCTGCACGGGCTGGAATTTTGATGCCCGCTATGAAATCGAAAATTTCGGCCCGGCCATTTATTTTTTTACCAGTGTACGGCCCGGCCCGGACGAAAAACGATAAAATCAGGCCCAATCCGGCCCGGCCCGATTCAAAAATATGTAAAATAACCAAAAAAAAAAATCTGCCTTTCTATGAAAAATAATTTAGTATGTGTTTTGCAGAGGTTTTACATAGCCAAACAATAGAATGTTCTTTAACAAAACTGCTGAGCTTTTACAAGATATTAAAGAAACAGCAATATAGAAACAGAAATTCATTATTACAAACATACATAAGGCAAAAAGACAGACAGAAAGTCAAACCGAAAATATTAGCATTCATCAAGCAATATAGGAAGGTATTTAAAATGTTTAATACTACTAAAAGTACACTTTCAACCATTTCCTCTTATATTCCGTAATGTATCCGAATCTTTCATGTGATCCGGTAAACAAAATCCTAATCCAGCCATATTCATTAGAATAGATGCTTTTGCACTTGCTAAAATGATGCTACTCTCATCCAGTGCACTGCAGAAAAGAAAAAGGAGTCTTAGAGAAAAAGTTACTTACATTTTTATAGCCTAACACACAGTAACGTATCGAACATTTTTTGTTTGTACATGTGCGCAAAGCAGTAGTGACATGCATACTGTTTTGAATAGGAAACCATCTAATATTACTTTAAATAAAATATATTAATTTCTAGACATGCTAAAAATATTTGCGGAAAATCAAATCACGAACAGATAGACTGATAGACAATTAAATTCAAGTTACAGACAGTTTTTAACAAAGTAAAGTTTTATGTGACATACCAGCATGTAAAATTATGTAAAATAAATGATTGAAGAAAAATTTTATCATTTTCCTTTTCAATGATTAACGAGGAAACTAGAAAAAGATTCGGGCCGACACAGCCCGGAAAAATTTCATCTAGGCCCGGCCCGAGTATACACAAAAAAACTGAGCCCGAGGCGGCCCAGCCGAAATCTGTAAAAAGATTTTAAGCCCGAGCCCGGCCAGGACCGTGCAGACCTCTTATGTGCAGTAGTTCCTGAGGTACAGTTGCCTCAAAATTTTGTCACACACAAACAGACATTTTCTAAAAATATTTAAATCATTTTCTATACTATACCTCTCAAAACGTGTAAATCCATCGGAAACCCGAGGTCGAAAATTTTTACAAATCTAATACTTTCTTATGCTGGATATAGAAGAAAGTAAAAATGTGATACTAGAGATTGTTCAAAAACATAATTTGATCAAATCAATCCAGGAACGAACTTAAATTGTTTCATTTCTCTCACATACTGCAAAATGAAGAACACAGCTACGATAAATGTGCCAAGCGGAAAAGCTGGTGTTTTTCGAGGCAAAAAGATTTCAGTTATCGTCCTGTATTATTATAGGGACTGTACCACATTCATTCCATTCTACAACGACAGCCTTTGAAAGAAATTTATAGTTTTGAATATTGACTGTTTAGAGAAATCTCAAGAATTTATTCGAGGGGTGATCAAAAAAAAGGTTACAAGTCGAATAAAGAAATATTTATTAACTATAGACAGAAAATACAAAAGAGAATTAAGAGGCATACGTGCCTATCACTTTTCGGCATACTCACCAAGTCTATTTAGGCATTTATCAGAACGCAAAACCAACTTGTTTAACCTGTCTTGGTAGAAGAGAACTGTGTGCCGGATAAGTGCTCCTTCAACCTTGGAAACAGGAAATAGTCACTGGGTGCCAAATATGGGCTGCATAGGGACGACTCCAGATTTCCCACCTGAACCGTCGCAACAATTCCTGCGTTGCTTGAGCAGTATGGGGCCTGGCATTGTCATGCAGGAGGATGATACCTTCACTCAACATGCCCAGCCGTTTGCGTCAGATGCTTCGCGGACACATTCTTTGCCCATAAAAATCGAATCACGACTCGCACTTCCACACGAGACCAATTTTCTAAGCGTCTTGACATTTCAATCGTCTTGAACCGTCTGGGAACTTTCACTACGTACCCGCACACCAGCTGTATGACAAGTAGCACGATCTGTCTCCACTCTGGGGAAACAAAAGTACTCCACAATATATAGTTTTCAAATGCTGCAGCTTGTAACCTTTTTTTCTGATCTACCTCGTATAATAATATGGAAATTTGTTTGTTGATTCGCGATATAAATTCACACATTTTGACGTATTAGAAAGCACACACAATGAAGGTGTCATTATGTTTTTAAAAGTTAATCTCTCCTCCGAGGGCTGAAAGTGCTGGGATATGGCGTGCAATACGGGAAACAATCCAGCTACTCTCTTAAAATGTGTGAGCAAATGCGTTTACTCAAAAACGGACGCAGTAATGAGTGAAATTTCTTGAAATAAATCACATTTCAGTTGAATTTGTCGTTTTCTCTTTCTGTCAAAATGAATGTCCTACAATAAAGTAGATTTTAAATGAATTTCAAATGGAAATTCTTCAATCAAATTCGTATCCATAGCACTATCAAAATTGTGCTCAAAATTGTGTGGGGGGTTGGGGGGGGGGGGTTATGAAATGGAGATTTAAAAAATAAATAAATAAATAAAAGTAGATATTTGGAAATTGTTTAAGCAGAAATTTGATACTTGATATGAAAATTTTCTTTCAAGTTCATTTTCGCAAAGTTATTTAAAAATCATTACTACCCCTAAAAATAAATTAATCAATAAAATAAATTAAAATTGGGAAGGAAATATGCTAAACTAGAAACTACGGGAAAAAGAATATTTTTTTATATGAATTTTTCATAGAAATTTGTATTCATTCTACACTATACACTATTCAAAATATGCTCAACTTTTTCAAGGGGGGAGAATAAAGTCGGGTTAAAAAAGCTTAAATATGCAATTCAATTTCAAAAACGCACAAACTGAAAACTTTATAATTGGTATGAAAATTCTCCATTCAATTTTCCAACTTTAATAAAAATCTGTTAACTCCATTAAAAAGGGGTGAAATCGGTTGAAAAGAGAGAGTATGATGTGGAATCTAATAATTATCGGATACTTAACATTTGGTAGGAAAATTCGTTATTCGAGAGGTCATATTCACTACGCTATTAAAACGTATCTTAAACACCCCTTAAATGGAATTAAAATGATATAAAAAGACTGAGTTGTAGTACAACTTGTAAAGCTCTTGAACCATCCTAATTATGAAATTTTATTTTCTCTTTTATCCTTGACAGTGCCATCATCTATTTACTTCCATTGCCCGACTACCGTAGGTAATCGAAGAATTGCATTCGGTCAAAAATTTTGATATTGAGTTTTCACCTGATATCAGCGTTAACATAGCTGACAATATTTTAATTTATTCCGGAGTACTTTTAGCCCCGCCTCTATTTCGTACCACTTATTTTTTAAAAGTAATTTTTTTCATTTTATCGAAGTTATGAATTGAAGAAAATTTTTCTAAAAATAAAGTGGTGCGAAATAAAGGCGGGGCTAAAAGTACTCCGGAATAAATAAAAATATTGCCTGCTATGCGTTCGCATTTTTTATAATTTATTCACAACATTTTTAGCCCCGCCTCTTTTTCATACCGGAAATTTAAAAAAATGATTTTCTTCTTGTTTAATCGTTGTCACATATTAAAGAAAAATAATCTACTAAATTTCTGGTGTGAAAACAAGGCGGGGCAAAAAATGTTTGTGAATAAATTATAAAAAATCTGGTGTGTAACAGCCACACGACTTCCATTACTCAGTACTACACACATTATAAACATTTTATATACATTTTTGATTTAAATATAAGTAGCAAAATATATTTATGTATACTTATATACTGACTAAAAATCACAGTCATTATTAAATAGTATTATAAGCCTTTTGAAGCAAAATTTTCTAAATTCATTCGTGATGTTCCGTAATACATTCATCAAATTATAATTTATGGTCAATCTTCTTTAATTAATTACTTAGACGGAATTAATTAAAAAAGTAATTAATAAATTTAATTAGTAAATTTCTTAGCTTGACTGATTTGTAAAATATTTGAAATTCTTTGTTCGAGAATACGAAATATGTTATCAGATGTGGTGAACGATATTTTAGATTATATAATTTATTTTGCAATTTCTGTACAGTTTTCTTTGAATAATATCGTTTTCTTAACATGCATTCACACTGAATTAAACTTTTCCAAGTAATCGATTGCCTGAAATTGAGCTATTTATACAGGACGCCTATCAATTTTCCTGAACTAACCAACTATATCATTCGAAAGGACATCTAATAGAGTGTTTATATAGCAAGTTTGAAGAAAATCGTTAGAGCCGTTTTTGAGATACGGACTTACGGTCCCACTTCCGGTTTCCGATATCCCACTTCCGGTTAAACTCAATTATTGACAGGAAAACAATAATTACATGCAAAAGCATATTTAAACGTGAGTTAAAATGGCGAGTTTGAAAAAAATCCGTACAGCTGTTTTTAAAGGAACGCCCTTGGGAGACCTGAAATTGAGCTATTTATACAGGACGCCTATCAATTTTCCTGAACTAACCAACTATATCATTCGAAAGGACATCTAATAGAGTGTTTATATAGCAAATTTGAAGAAAATCGTTAGAGCCGTTTTTGAGATACGGACTTACGGTCCCACTTCCGGTTTCCGATGTCCCACTTCCGGTTAAACTCAATTATTGACAGGAAAACAATAATTAAATACAAAAGCATATTTAAAAGTGAGTTAAAATGGCGAGTTTAAAAAAAAATCCGTACAACCGTTTTTAAAGGAACGCCCTTGGGAGACCTGAAATTGAGCTATTTATAGAGGACGCCTATCAATTTTCCTGAACTAACCAACTCTATCATTCGAAAGGACATCTAATAGAGTGTTTATAAAGCAAGTTTGAAGAAAATCGTTAGAGCCGTTTTTGAGATACGGATTTACGGTCCCACTTCCGGTTTCTGATGTCCCACTTCCGGTTTTTCAATTTTCACCAAAATTTGGAAATTCCATCTGTACACCAGACGTATTTCAATTCTAAAGTTTTGTAGCTCTATCTTTATTAGTTTCTGAGCTATAATAGCCAGAAGATTCTCCACATACATACATACATACATACACACTGACCAATTGCCAAAAACCACTTTTTTGGACTCAGGGGACCTTAAAACGTGTAAATCAGGTGAAAACCCGATATCGAATTTTCAGACCGAATACAATACTTCCATTACCTACGGTAGTAGGGTAATGGAAGTAAAAATGAGAACGCTGCCTGATTTGCACTTTTTAATGTCTCCTCCCATACAGCCCTTTCTATCCATTAAACATCCAAATTACATCCAATGATCCATAAAAGATACAAAATATCTTAAGAATGTACAATAAAAGTCCTGGATATCCTGAACTACTTATAGCTATCTATTAGATGTTTAAAAGTGTATGAAACTTAGACGTGCCTTTTTCAATGCCCAATAGATGTAACATGTTAGATTTAAACAAGATTTAGATATTTTTAATATCTATTATATTTAATAAGTTCGATTATTGGATATTTGGAAATTTATCGGATATTTAAAAGACATCGAATGGATGTAAAAAAGAGTGACATTTGTCGTGCTAATAGATATCTCTAAGACGTTTATAGGAGTTTAATGGAGAATATTTTGACATTTATAGATATCTTATGGATGTAAGTGGCTGTGTAAACTGGATCCAGAAAAGTAGTTTCTGGCAATTAACCAGTGTGTGTGTATGTATCTGTGTGTGTGTGTGGGTTGGGGGATCTTTTGATTGTCATATCTCCGAAACTAATAAAAGCAGAACTACGAAACTTCAGAAATGAGACAAGTCCATAGCTGCCAATATTTTAATTTACTCCGGAGTACTTTTATCCCCGCCTTTATTTCGCACCACTTTATATATAGAAAAATTTTCTCTAATATATAACTTCGATCAAATAAGAAACAATTATTTTAAAGAAATAAGTGGTACGAAATAAAGGCGGGGCTAAAAGTACTCCGGAATAAATTAAAATATTGGCAGCTATGCAAGTCTGGTGTACAGAAGAATTTTTCAAATTTTAGTGAAAATTGGAATACCAGAAGTGGGACAGTAAGTCCGTAATAATTATTGCTCCTTTTTTTTCTGTCTGCATCAGGTTCAGTTAATTTGAGTGGGTTTTAATGTCGCAAGATAGCTACTCATTGGGAAATTCACGACGATTTTTGGACTTACTGCGAGGGGTGGTCTGCAATCAACCCATCGTATTTCTGACTTTTGTGGAGAAAACGGCTAACCCAATTAGGTGTCCCCCATAACTATTAATTTCAGAACATTTTGAACATTACTTCCACAACACATTTTACGTGTACCAGCCTCGATTAATGTGCACAACGTTCTTCGGACGACTCGAGTGTCAAACCCAAAAGCTTTTAATTACGAACTCAACACGCTATCGATCAGGCCACTTTCTGCGACTGAAAGTTCTTTTCGAAAGAAATAAACTTCTTTTCACACTATATATTAAGTGCTATTGAAGCAATTCTTAATCTAAATCATCTGTTATAACACCTTTTATTAAAGTATCTAGAACAATATTTTTTGTTATTGTGAAATTGTTCTATTTCAGAAAAAATTCTTTTTATTTAAATAGAATCATCTTTTATATAGAACATATTTAAAAATATACATATATTTTAATCGTAAACAAAGTACTGCTATACATCATATTTTATAACAATAAAGCATCTTACATTTTAGTTCTTCTGAATATATAGAAATATAAAATAACAACTTTCTTCAGTTTTATTTATATATATATATATATATATATATACTTAGCTATATCAATATTTTCTGCTATATTTTGGTATTTGCACAATACATTTTAACCTATTTATTCGAACTTGAACTTTTTAGTGTTAGTACACATTTATTCTCTGAAGTACCTCGGTGTAACTTTCAATCGTATAGGCCTTTCTGGAATCAGGCCAATGTTCCAACATAAACCAACATCTTCTCTGGTGTCTAAAGAGTTGATCTTGAAATTCCGAAGTATATGGGCTAAAAATATCTTCATTTCTATTAAAGCATACTTTTTACCTAGAAAAAAAAAAAAAGATATGAAATCAGTTTTATCAAAGTAACAAAATTATAATTAAATAATATTAATAGATAAAAATGTAAAAAAATTATCGACACACGAATGCACAAATTTTAAAAATGATAATACATAGTCAGAATATATATATATATATATATATATATATATATATAAAATAAATATATATTCGAAATGTCAATGTACGATTACTAGTTTTTGAAAAAGACATACAAAGAGGGAACATCTGACTTCACATGTAGTGCAAATAATAATAATAATAATAATAATAATAATAATATCAATTACTAAATACTTTCTTAAAAGGTATATACATTTTGTACAGGATAAATTTAAGGCGCCAATTGTTTAATTTAATAAGACAGAAAATTCCTGCGAACCAAATATTCTGAAGGCATTTTTCGATATTTTCATAACAAAATGTAAAGATATCGCAATATTTTTCCATACTGCGCGTTTCACTGACAAAAGTCTTATTGCGCACGTGAAAACGTTTTTCATTCCCACCCCTTCTACCCACTCTTACCCATAAAGTAGAGAAAGTATTGTTTTGGTTTTGGGGTCAAATTTTCGAAAGTGGGATTCTGTTATATTTCCACGTTTTGAGGTTCCCTGAAAATAAAAATCATGTTTTTAGCGGTTGGTCTCTCTGTGTGTGTATGCGTGTGTCTGTCTGTGTGTCTGTGTGTCTGTCTGTTATCACCATATCTCAAGAACAAATACTAGCAGAAAATCAAAACTTGATATTCTAAATGTGTACGATATAGGGAGGCAACACTAAGCCTTTCGTTGAGATGAAGCAAATGGTTCGTGTACAGGGACACCCAAGAGAATTCAAATACATTACGTCTATGTGGGAAATTGCAGGTAAACAGAGTTTAACATCTGTAGACTGCACTAAACTAAATGAAATAAACATACTTTTTATATGCACAAAAATATGTCTCATGTAGAATACGGTAGGGAAATCATACACTGTCCAATTACAGGGCAGCACAAAAGAAGTATATTATAGTGCGACAATAGCTGAAAATTTATGGAAGTGTATTTCAGGTTGTGTCGTGTATTATTACTATAGTATTATATTTAGGTGCACCGTGTGGTCTGTACATAAAATTCAACAGATATACAGGGCTGCCAATATTTAAGCGATAACATTCTTTTTTATTAGTTCCCCATCATACTATAGGTATGGGGAACTTAGGTAATCGTGAAAAATTTCGACCTCGGTTTCTTGACTTTTTTATACGTTTTCAGGTGTGAGGAATCCGAAAATGACAAAATTTGTATGGTGTCTGTCTGTATGGTGTCTGTTAGTGTGTCAGTTCGTTAGTGTGTTAGTTCGTTAGTGTGTTAGTCCGTTAGTGTGTTAGTCCGATAGTTTGTTAGCCTGTTTACACGATATCTCACGAAGAAATGATCGCAGAGAGGTTAGATGAGTTTTAAAATATTACTTTTGATACTGGCAAGAACCCTATTCATTTTCAACATTCGAATTAAAAAACTTCGTAAGTTATTAGAAATTTACGATTTTCTTAACATGGGAGAATAGGACAAAAATTCACTTAAACGTGCATTAAATGGACACTTTTTACTGTAAAAATGTCAGACCAGTTTTAAAATATCAGTTTCGATACCGGAATGAACATTAGTAACTATAAATATACTACTTTGAAAATTTCACAAGTTATTGGAAATTTACGAATTTCTTAACATGGCAGTATAGGGCAAAATTTCACATAAACATCAATTTTTAGAGATATTTTCATCGTAAAGATGCCAGACTACTTTTGAAATATTATTTAGGATACAGGTATGAATATTAATGACTATGAATTTTCCAATAAAAAATTTCGTAAGTTATTGGAAATTTACGAATTTCTTAACATGGCAGAATAGAGCAAAATTTCACATAAACGTCAATCTTGAGGGATATTTTCATCGTAAACATGTCAAACCACATTCGAAATATTATTTAGGATACTGGCATGAATATCATAGACTATGATTTTTCCAATTTAAAAAATTCGTAAGTTATTTGGAATTTACGATTTTCTTAACATGTCAGAATAAGGAAAATCGAGCATAAACTTCCATTTTGAGGATCATAAATACATTAGACAACTTCAAAATTACATTTATGATATTTGTTTGAACAAGATTGAATACAAATATTCTAATAGGGTTGGTTGTTTTTTTTTTTTTTTACGTCGCACTAGTGCTACGCAGATAATATTCTAATAGGAAAATTTCGTAAGTTATTCGTAATTTACGATTTTATGAACATAGCGAAATTGTAAATTTTTCATATAAATATGAATTTTGAGGATTATTGCATTGGAAATAGTAGCATGAAAACTAAACAACGGAACTGACCCTGATAAAATAAATTAATACATTAGAATAAGATAAATATATCGAACAGAACGGTGGATAGCCTACTAGGCGGGGATTTCATTCTGTCACGGTATCAAGCTTTGGTAAAATTCATTTCTTTTAACATGATTATAATATGTCTCGCACTAAAAGTTTTTGAGAGCATAAATATGATGGGGAACTGAGCAGAGTCCACCTATGCCAACTAGTTGTTAGTGGAATTGCTTTACTAACATATTCTACCATGTCTAGTAAAGCTGCTCAGGAATTGAAATGAATTCTTCATAGACATATGGTAAATAATATATGTTTTTAAGCTAAATAATCATGGCTTGTTTTTTTTTTTCTTTTTTTTTTTTTTTTTTTTTTTTTTTTTTTTTTTGCATATTTACACGTTTTGAGACTTCCTGATTACCGAAGTCAGGTTTTTTACCGGTTGATCTATGCGTTTCTTAGAGTAACTTAAAAACGAATAAATTCAGAGATCCGAAAGTTGTATTATCAAGCTAATGTCAGTTTGCTGCTGAAAAATTTGATCTAGACTGAAAAGTGTCAAGAAATGTTGAGTGTGAAAGTTGCCAGAATAATTTTAAGTGAACTTTAAATTTTAATAACAGATTTAAATCATATATAAATGTAGGTGCAGTACTAAAACGGGTGGTTGAGGGGGACGGTAGCCCTAATTATTATATAAACTCTTCTAAAGCCTAATTTGAATTGTTTTAACATAGGTTTACATAACAGTACTCGTTATCTTACCTCTTAATCTCTAATCTGTATTTAAAGTATTGAATTTCAGGGTAAGAGAAAGTCGTGTGAGTGACACACCAGATTATTTTCATTCTAATTAAATTTTGGAAATAGTCCATATATATAATTTTATGTTGTATGTAGGACAACCCCCTGTCAAATGTCATTAATCGTCGTTCAGTTCAGTTGAGCCTTTTTTGCGTTATATCCAGACAAATTAACCCTTTGAATACTGAATTATTTGAAGATTTTTATGCCCAAGGGACGGATTTAATTTGTCGCTATATGGAATGATTTTGAATTTTTGACAGTAAGGTCCGCCTGTTGGCGTTATTCTCCCATGTTACAATATTTCAGAACAAAATTTTCTGTATTCACATTTATATTACAAATGGATGTACATTATAATTTTATTCTTTCTAATCAAAGTATTTGTATCCATAGTATATTTCATTGTAAAATTGTGAATATTAATTATATATTTAATTAAAAAATAGCATACAAATTGCAAAAGAAACGCCCACTGGTGGAGTTACAGATTTTCAAATGGTTTGAATCCAAGTCAGCGGTCGCGAAAGTGTTAACATGTAAAATTAATACATTTTATTTGGAATATACTTATATTGATGATATAAGTATGGTTGTAAGATATTATAAAAAACGTCAGGAAAGTGTTTGCGATCAACGCCCACTGGCGGGGGTGCCGCGAACATTAACGCCTACTTCTTAAATTCAGATGACGAGTCAGAGACGTCCACCGTAACTTCGCCCAAGTAAGCACATGGCGAGTCTCACTCGCCAAATGTACCCAAAGGGTTAAAAGCGTTCTAGACACCCTTTTCTCTTTCCAAACATACGCAGAAAATATCCTGAAATTATATTAAATTTCTTTGATGCCTGAAACGGGATGATAACATAATCTTTTTCATTCTGCGCGTTTTATTATCAAAATCCTTACTGGGAATGCGCAAGGGTTCTATCATTACAGATATACGCATCACATACATCCACAAACAAACAGAAAATATTTTGGTAGCGTTTTCGGTTTCCTTGATGTCTGAAGTGCAAAGATATCTAACTTTTTTTTTCCTTGATTCTGAGCACATTTGAGACAAAGTTTAAATTTTATTAATAGAAGTTTCAAGCAAAATTCTATGCAAGACGATTCGCATTATTATTATTATTTCAAAATTAAATATTTAAAATCCAAAATGGATTAAATAGTTTAAGTACTTACAATGCAAAACAAAGCGAAATTTGTTTGACTCGAAAAGAAATGTCATCATTTGAAATGGAACCACGTTAAAATAGCTCCATTTGTAAAGCGATACAAGTTATGAATACTAAATTATCAAGTATTTAAACTATAAAATATCTGTAAGTGCATAAATTGTAAAATGTCTTGATTTCCAAGTGTTTAAACTGCAAATTGTTATAAATTCAAGGCACGTAAATGTTATTCATACACTTAAGACAAGTCCATCTACATAAAAGCACCTCAGTATCTTAAATTGAGACACATGTTCTATCTGAAATTTGGCAAACTAAATGTTTCAGCATAGCCTCCTTAACTAGATGCCTGTCGCTTAGCTCGGAAACTAGGCAACATTTGAAGCGGTAGACAGCGCCACCTAGTACAGATTATGGGACTTTTTTATTCAACTGTCACCAATAATTTAAAGAAGAGATACATGATATATAAAATCGACGTTTCTTCGATTCCATTCGCCTTTTATGCATATCATATCCTACTTTTAAAAATTTTTGGTGGCTGCTGAATAAAAAAGTCGCGCAATCTGTACCAGGTGGCGCTGTCTACCGCTTCAACTTTTGCCTAGTTTTTGAGCTACGCGACAGGCATCTAGTTAAGGAGGCTATGGTTTCAGGATCTTTTGTATCTGAATCCGGGAATTTCATTTCGTTTCACTTTATTTTATATTATATTATTTTATTTATTTATTTATTTATTTTGTATGTGTGTGTGTGTGTGTTTTGTGGAGTATGAGAATCGCGGTAGCAATAGAAAAAGTACAAGTTGTTGTGCATGTTAAGGCCGAATGGCAACGGTAGAGTCCTAGGCCTATGAGTGGAATGGTTTCCGTGGGGGTTTTCAAAGGATTCGTAGCTGCTATTTATGCGAGTTTCGGAGAAAACCATGAAAAATTGCGAACTTCTACGTCGACGAGCGCAACCTGGGATCGCTATCTGAGAGAACAATTTTTAACTACTTTATTATTATTATTATTATTTGCTTAAACCAAACCTATCCATATAAAATGCATTGCTGGGCAAATGGCATTTGCCTTGGTTTAATATTAAAATTTAAACTGTTTCAGGGACCTACGAATCACCCTATATATCCAGAAAGAAAGTTGTTTTCTGAATTTTTCTTTCAATAGAGTTTCATTTAAATTCACACTCTATAACGTACAACGATTAAAAATATCTTTCTATGCATACTTGGCAACATACTAATTAATATTCCGTAGTATTGTTAGCCCCGCCTTCTTTCTCACACCAGTATCTTTTTAGGGTATATTTCTTCTTATTTAATCGTAATTGCATTTGGAGAATATTACTCTAAAAATTTACTAGTGTGAAAAAAAGGGTGGGACTAACAACACTACAGCGTCTAGAATAAACAGTGTGGCAATCGCCTATAATCGTGATGTTAAAATGATGCTACAAAAACTAAGCTTACCCAGATGTCGCTGTGATCGAAGCTATTGCTCAAATCGAAGACCTGATTGGCTTTTCCCAGTTTCGTCAGTTTAATCACGTGATCGAAGCATATAATTAACCAATAGGGAGTCTCAGTTTTGTTGTCGTGACACTAGCTTCGATTACAATGACATCTGGTGACAGGCTTAGTTTTTTTAGTACAATTTTATTCGCCGCTTTCCACACTGTTTATTCTAGACGCTGTAACAACACCACGGTATATTAATTAGGATGTTGGCAAGTATGTTTCTATGTGTAGCCAAATTGAATCATATTTAAAAATTTTCATTACAAAACTTAATGAAAAACCAATCTCCTCCTATTAAAAAAAAAGACACTTTATTTGATTACATGGATAATTATGGATAAACGCTTGAATGTGGTATTCGATACGTGTTTTATATATTAACTTAATTTCTCAAAATGCTGCCTTGAAATAATGATGCTCAATTTGAAAATTTAATTGATGAAACTAAGTTAAATCACCACCACAGTTTAGAATGTCAGAAAAAGAAAAAAAAAGAGTCCTATATGCAAGAAGAAAGCATAGGGAATGCAATGCACAATCACATCTTAGAAAAATTATAAGATAAAAAACTTTCTATAAACCATGTTTTTAAATTTTCTGTTGAATCATAGTTATAGAACTAACTACATTAGCACTTTATCAATGCACATTGTTACGAAATTGTAAATAATTGTATTTATTTTTCTATAAATTCTTTCAAAGAGGCTTTGTAAGTTGATAAAATGTCAATTTTCTGCGTTTCCAGCTCTTTTTCGCGTTAAAATAGCTTAACTTTCCCTTTAAAATGCATTAAAAAGCTCCAATAGGCAGGTAATGGATTTGGCGCCAAATTTGGCGACTTTTTGTCCTTGTCGATTTTTTTTTTTGGCGGCTTTTGGCGAGAAAATCCTTAGTATCGATATTTCAAAGATGGACGTTCTAATGTGATTGGTTAAAGAGTTACGGGAAATTTGAATTTAAAAAAAAGTTAGTTTTAAAAATAAAATATTAAACCTTTCAGAACAACATAAATTTACATCATGAACTACATTGGCACTTTATCAATGTGCAGAAAATCTTTAAAATGATAATGACGTCAAGTTTTCCCAGAAGCATAATTTATTTTTTTTACAAATTTTTAACGCTCACGTTTAATAAAATCTATTTTTATATCGAAAGAAAATGAACTCGTAATTTTTTTTTTTTTTTTTTTTTGGCAACAATTAAATTATAGCTAATATTTTAATGACTATTTTTATTGCTATAGGGCAGTTCCTTGTTTGTAAACAAACATCTCCACTTTTATGAGTGGTTGGCAAAAAGGCTTGGGAAAAGCATAGCGATGGCAGATCACCAATATAGTATCAATGGTGGGCGGGGCGCGGGAAAGTCGAGCGCGCTTTTTTGCCAACCACCAGACGTCACGAGGAAATGCTCTATTAGGAGCTTATTACTTTCATATTTTAATTAATTAAAAGAAAACTATTCGAAAATTTGAAAATCTGACTTCGAAGTATCGTGTTGACACCGGGTTCTGAGTTACTGTGAATTTTACGTGTTTTCCTTCTAAAAGATTATGTATATAAAATTTTCTATCAAAATTCCTCGACCTTTTAAAGATTTGCGAAATTATTTTCAATAAATCGATAACAATTTCTCACCAAGGCAAATTCTATTTCCTACAGAAAATGGAATATAGCTCCAGGCTGCTTTTGATTCTGCAGTTAGAAATCTGTCAGGCTCAAAACTTTCAGGATTGGGATAAATGTCAGGATTCCTGTGAGATACGTAAGGTGTAAACCCAATACTTGTGCCTTTGTAGACTCTATATTTGCCTAAAAAATATGAAATAGAGAAGTTTTTAATTATTATATAAACAAAGAATTTAAAAGTAGTATGTTGGTGCTATCACAAAACTTTCTTCTAAGTCATTTTATATAACAACACCATCCACCAGTTAACAAGCACAACAGTGTATAAAGATAGCTTATTTCAATAGATTTTACATAAGCAGTTTAGTGTAATTTTTAAAAATAGATGCTGATATGTAGCCTTATTAAAAATAGCAGAATGTGTGAATTAGCAGAGCCAATTTTTGGAAGATATATACCCAAATTAAATCAACTTTCCTTTTCATATTGGCAGTTTCACATATTAAGTTTAGTACGTTTAAAAGTTGTTGTAATTCATATAAAACTGTTCCATATGAAGAGAAAATTTCAGCATTGTAGAGCCATTTGGCGGTCAGTGTACACCGAAATTGAATCACCACAGTTTTTCATAATGACCCTCTCACATATCAAGTTTCGTGCTGCTATACTCAATAGAAGCTTAAATATAGCCTTTCAGCAAATAGCATTATAGCAGCCACACGTATTGGGAGATGCTTTAAAAGTTGCTAGAAACCAATTTAAATTAAAATTCGACTAAATATTAAATTTTAGATGTGGTCTTAAGCCGAATTACTACACCAAGGTCCTTAGCCTAGGTGAGTATCCGTTGTGATCTTTCTAAGGGGTCCTAACTGTTATATTAGTTTCTTGTTACAGCGGTGATCGTTGTTTAGTTGAGATATCTGAAAGGAAAGTTAAATTAGCAATATTTCAAGAAGTAGTCCAATTGCAGTCATCAGGAAATCTTTATTTTGTGAAAAATCTTCTAAAACATCATCAAGGATAATCATTCCTAGAATCTTAAAAATACATAGTGTTGGTCATTATAATAGAAATTGAATAACCCTAGTGAAACGTTGAGATTGTCGCATAAGATGGGGGAGAGAGCGAATGTAATTCAGGCTTTACTAAACGATGATCTTGAGTAGTTCTGAGTTCTTCACACTGGAACAGATCTGAGATATCTGAAGAAAAAAAAGCCAAATTTCAGAAAAAACAGCCAAATTATAGTGCCAAATACTTTCATTGTTTCTCGGATAAAATGATGTAAATATTTTGAATTCGAAAGTTCGGTATTAAAAGTTATAGCCAATTATTTCGCCAATGAAATAAATCACCCAAATTAAAATCCGTTACATCTTACGATTGTACTATTGTATATAATTGTAATTTAGAAACTAAATCATTTCTTAATGATTTAACCGACAGGGATTTCTAACTGTAGTTATAATGAAATAAACTTGTGCTGATATAATATTTGATGCAGAGTTTTCCAAAAGAGTAATTTATTTAATAAACAATACTCTGAACTTAGATGATTCTGAAGTGCAATCAACAAGTTATTTATTAACCAAAATGATTTAAATTGCATAAGTTTATGATATTTATTCAACAGACCAAGTAATAAACCTCACACTTAATTATTTGAGTTTTAACGGAAAATACGAATTGTTCTCTTTCAATCAGTCTTTCTTATGATATTAAAAGAAATTTTTAAGCTATTGTATAGCTTTTATCGCGGGCTTTGAGCGCGGCGACCGAATCGAAAAATTCCGTAACGAAAAAAAAAACCTAACACAGTTCGGTAGACTTCGGCTGTACGAAGCTCGCACAGATCGAGACGAGTTTCCCCGAAATCGGACGAATACATAAGCAGCTGTTTGTGAGAAAGTATATAGGTGTATAGGTATCTATCATCTATGTACAACAGTGAATAGCTGTACGCGTAAAATTTGTGTATAAAGTAGATCAGATAAAACTTGAATATCTCCATTCGACTTGCAGGCCTTTAAAACCTATTAAATACCTTTTCTCTATTAAAATTTGTTTTCTTATCATTATTTATTATTTATTTAAATGAATTGAAAGAACTGATATTAATAAAAGTGAGCTTCTCAGATAATTTCGGATACATTAAGTAACATAATTGCGAATTAGATATAAATTAAATTTATTTATTTAATTATTTAACTAATAATTTGATACTAAATAAATCTAGAATAAAATTAGATGTACTTGAATAATATGTGATTAACTTCCTCACACTAACCGGTATTTACACGCATTTTGGAGAAAACCACGGAAAACTGCAAACGACTAGGCCGGCGAGCGCGACCTGTGATCGATCAAGGCATTACCCTTTTGCCAGATCGGTCACTGATGGGGAATAAAGTTTAGGAAATTATAATCATTAGTTTAATCTAGATCTTACAAAAAATTCTTTTTTTTCACACACAGACAGAAATTATTATGTTACAGATATGCTACTAAGGATATAGATGAATTTTTTAATAATTTAAAAAAGAAGCACTTTTTTTCTACTAAATGAACAAATAATTTTTATGGGACTAGAATCGAAATCGCCACTTTAAAATCGACTTACAGATTTGTATTCCGCCACGTAATACCGTGACGAATTTTTCGAATTGCTTCCACGTTCCAAATCCTATGCCAAAAGATTACGATAAGTTTGTGGTAACGCTTTTCAAGGTTTATTGCAAAGGTGACGTGATATCGAAAAGTTTCCACTAAGATTAGCATTCCGATGTAATGGTCTTAAGGTCTCCTGCAAAGGGAAGAGAGCAGAGATAAATACCACTGTAGGCAACTGTGAATGGGGATTTGCCGGATTCAGGATATTCCAAGAAAATAAAAAAAAAACTGGTGAAGTTGCGAGCCAGCTAGTCGATGAAGACAATTAATATAAACTAATCGTATTATTTGAATTATTTACATCCTAAAATATAAAATACTAGCAGGCAACGCCCGCTTCGCTGGTCCCTATTTTTAAATGAATCACTCTTATTACTGAATTCTCAAAATTGCATTCATTTTTATCACGTGAAAAGAAAAGAGAAACAAAAGCTGATTAGGAAAAATGTCGCACCGGGTTCTCACTGCCTTCGGAAAAAATTCCCAAAATGCTCTAACTCTTATTTCTATTATTTTCCCCCTTCGCCCGCCCCGCCCGTCTATCTTAATAATTTTACAATTTCGAAAATATCTGCAATCGATTTGTAGGTATCAAAAACCCCTATGCACCAGTTTTGAACAATCTATCTCTATTTTTATTTTTTGGCCCCTCCGTTCCCCCCCTTCCCGCCCCTCCCAATAATTTAAAAAATTCGAAAATATCCGCAATCGATTTGTAGGTATCGAAAACATCTATGTACCAATTTTGAATGATCTAACTCTATTTTACTTTTTTTGCCTCTCCGCCCCCCCCCCCCCCTCACCTTCCCGGCCCTCCTAATAACTTTACACTTTCGAAAATATCCCCATTCGACTTGCAGGCCTCTAAAACCTATCTGTACCAATTTTGAACGGCCTAACTGTATTTCTATTTGTTTTTGCCCATAGCCCCCCCCCCTTACCGCTCCACCCCCCCTTCCCGCCCCAACAAATAATTTTACAACTTCGAAAATATCCGCAATCGATTTGTACGTATCGAAAATCTCTATATACCAAATTTGAACGATCTAACTCTATTTTTATTTTTTTGCCCCCCCCACCTTCCCGGCCCTCCTAATAACTTTACACTTTTGAAAATATCCCCATTCGACTTGCAGGCCTCGAAAACCTATCTGTAAAAATTTTGAACGGCCTAACTGCATTTCTATTTGTTTTTGCCCCATTGCCCCCCCTTCCCGCCCCTCCTAATAATTTTACAACTTCGAAAATATCCGCAATCGATTTGTAGGTATCGAAAACCTCAATATACCAGTTTTGAACGATCTAACTCTATTTTTATTTTTTGCCCCCCCCCCTCTCCCCTACCCCCCTTCCTTCCCCTCCTAATTTTACACAATCGAAAATATCCTCATTTGACTTGCAGGCCTCTAAAACCTATCTGTATCAATTTTGAACGCCCTAACTGTATTTCTATTTGTTTTTGCCCTATAGCCACCCCGGCCCCCCCCTCCTGCTGCCCCACCTGGGGGCTGAATTTCTAAAATTCCAGAAATTGGTTTTTAGATATTTGTATTAGCTATATTTTAAAGCAAAAATTTTATGGATATCTGTTTTTTTGTTTGAGATATGAAGGATTTTGTGAAATCACGTTTTGCCCCCCCTCCCCCCCTTGTGGGGCGAATTTTGTAAAATCGCTTCTTAGTGGATGCCTACGTCATAGAAAGAACATTGTCACGAAATTTCATGCTTCTTGGTCCAGGGGTTTGGTCTGGGCGTTGATAGATCACCCCCTCACTCACTCACTCAGGAAGTGTTCTTTTATATATATAGATGAAAAAATATTAATTCAAATTTACGATAAATTAAAAAGTAGCAATATCTAGTGTTTCTTTGGAAGCATTATATTCAAGAATTTTTTACAATTTAGTAAAATTATAAAGAGAAACATACCAAATTGTACATCTTCAGTAAGATTTCTTCCGAACACTGGAACGGCTGGATATAGACGTAGAGTTTCCTAAGGAAAGACAAATACTATATGGTATCTACTGGTATATGCATAATAAATAAAGAGGGAAATTGTATCTCTTTGTAACATTCAATACAATGGTGCAATCTAGAACTCCTACATAGATAGGCTGACGCATCCGCCATTTTCTAGCCCACAAGACCGGCTGACGATTTATTATTGGTGGTTTTTCGGCGATAAATACCACGAATAACTCCAGAAAAGGGCACCGCCTGTTCATATTTTCTTCTAATCCAGGAAGAAGGAAAAAGTGGATTATAAATTGCAGATGAAACTCGTGGATACCCGGAGCAGGAGCACAACTTTGTAGCGTAAGATTTCCCTTATTTTCAAATTATTGCATTTTATTTTCAAAGTTGTTTGACAAATTTAATATGAATGTACTGTTTTTTTTTTTTTTAAAGTTATTACTTTAAATTCTTTTAAAATTAACTTTAATATTACGTTTCTTTTAACGTGAAGGGTTGCAGTTTCGAGAATGTTGGCGATGATCTTAAAATTGCCAATTTGTTTGTTTCTTGATAAGAAGTTCTAGCTCACTTTGTGAGGTATATTAGCGTAATGCTACAATTAAAATTCGCACTTTGCAAGTAAAACATGAATACGAAGGTTTTAGGATTCGATTGAGTAATGGAGTTAGTTCCTATCCTAAACTAAAATTGTAAATTGTAATATGTTAATTTTATAACGTATTTTGGAAAGTGAATAGTATAAAAGTAGAAGGAAGATTGCTTTTGTGTGTTAGTTGGAAGGAGAGTAAGGGAGTTAGTTAGTTGGAGAGAGAGAGGATGGTAGTTAGGTAGGTAGCCGATTAGAAGGTAGGCTGTTGAGTTAGCTGCTTAGAGTAGTGTATTAGCTGATGGTTGTCAAGTATTACCGTGGTATAGGGAATCCTCCCGAGTACGAAAGACTAGTAGCAGCAGTGAGAGTTAATAAATTTAAATAAAGTAGTTGAGATTAATTGTGAGTATCTATTGATAGTTAAAATATTTGTGAAGGCTGCCCATTTAAACTTATAAAGATACAAAATATAATTAAAGTCCAACGCCCACCTTTTTCTATTAAGCTCAAATAAAAGCTCATTTATTTTTTTAAATCTGACTTTGTCTTCTCTTCATAGTTTACTTAAGTATTTCAGTTGCAGCTTCAATCTAAGGTTAAATAAGCAAGATTCAAGTTTCATGCTCATAAATTAATTAAGTTAACCTAAGTTCATATTTAAGATCTAGTGAAATCTAAGATCGAGGAGTTAAGATCTAAAATTGAGAATATGGCATCCGCTTATTCTCTACAACTTGATATGTCTAGAAGATTAAAGGCAATAACAACGCTAATCAGGTAACCTAGCTTTTTTTACCGCCAACACTTTCCCAGATAGGCTAGAAAATGGCGGACACTGCGCCAGCTCTTATCATATAGGAGTCTTAGTGCAATAAATGCTGCTGAATAACACTGCAATCCATTTCCAGTTCTATAGATAATTTATTTTTGTGTTGCAAACCTATACACAGGCGTTGCAAAAAATAATGGAACCACTTTCTTTTCTTTTTCTTTCTTTTTATGTTTTGTCGAATATCTCAAAAAAATACTTAATGTATTGTTCTTGAATTTTGAGAATAAGAAAAACATGTCTTTCCTTATATTTTCCAGCAAAAATTTAGTCACGAACGCCTTTAGGGTCGAACAACAAATCCAATAAAATAAAAAATATTCGTGGTGCCTCTATCTGTAAGTGCGTCCATTTATCTACAAATTTTAGATATGGTTGTAAATGTTAAATTTTATACTTGTATAGAGTTTTGTGAAGCTAGCTCGAATATTTAAGGAGTTATTAATATTTTATTAAAAAATGCAAAATTTCTTCGCAAGTTTTTACTTTATAAATCTAAAGGTGTTTTTCGAAAATTCATGAAACTTTTAGAAAATATGACAACATATGCCTAAATCATTATACTATAGTTTTAAATAAAATATTATAGTTTTAAAAAGTTAAAGAACACGCTTTTATAGAAATGTGAACTAAAAAGCACAAAATATCTATCTTAGTATTAAAATGCAGGGTAAGAGAAAATCGTGTGAGTGACACACCATAATATTTACATACATTTAAATCTTCAATTAAAATAATTTAGAATTAAACAAAAACCATTTTTAAAAAATTTCCCCTGACTGGGATCGAACGCTAGACCTTTAGGTTCGTAGCGCGAAGCTATACCTCAACGCCACGGCGTTCACGTTGAGAAAGTCTCTTTTTACAATATAGATTTTTTGTTTGCTCCCATAGCGGTTACAAACATACATACATACATACAGGTGAAGCTAATAAAAGCGTGTTAATAAATATATTTAATATTCAAAGAGATAGTGATATTTGTAGTAAATAATTTTTTACTGAGCATGTGCAAACTATAGCAAAAAAAACTTTGATATAGTTTAATACTCGACTGTATCCGCGATTGTAATGATCGATAGATGGCGCTTTCTCAACACTGCAGTTGTTAGTAAACATTATAGCCACGTGTGTTCCATTAGTGTTCTTTTTGTTATTACTATAATTTCTCCGCCATTACATTATGGAAAATTGATTGCTTTTGGAAAAAATACTTCAGTTTATTCAAAGTTCGATCGGAAGTAGATTTTTAACTGAAGTTGAACAAATATTAATTTCAAATCATCTGATTAATTCTTTACTTCCATTAGCCGAAGCAACTGAAATTTTAAATTTGTCATTTGGAAATAAATGGAAGCTCAATTCTGGATTTCTTGATCCTTTGGAGTTAGATTGTAGCACACAACAGTATGTGTTATCTTTTTTACCGTATTTATTCATTTTTATTCAATAAATATATGTGAAACTAAATATCGGCAAGCAATGGCGGCTGTATGGAATTCGAATTAAACCATGTTTATTGTAATTTCACCTTAGCCCACCAGAGGGCGAGCATTTCATTACAATCGCGGATAGAGTACTTTATAAAAAAAAATCTAGTTTAATATCAGGAAAATTCATATAGATATCGGGGATTAAATGAGCTGTTTTTTCAGCTGTTTTCTAAAAGAAACTTTACGCTAAGGGGCCATTCATAAAAATAAAAAATTGTATCATAAAAATCGTTTCATTTTTCTTTTAAAACAATTATTTTTTCTTTTTTCTTTTATAGGTATATAGTACATGCCTATGAAAAATAGGAAAATGAATTTCAAATATTGTATTAAGTTTCATTGTGTCATACAGTTTTTTTCTGATATAAATTTCCATTTCCGAAAAAAACATTGGATTGACTTGAAAATTGGTACACATGTTCAGGCGCTATACAGAAACAGATGTATAGATTTTGATGCCCATATTGTTTATGGAGCGAGTACAGGGACACACCAAAATTTTTTTTTATCATCATGTCCTAAGGACAGAATTTGTATATACAGCAATAGTGTACGAAAAAATCCCTCGAGACTTGCAAACTGGTTCAAATGTTTAAGCACTATACAGGAACAGCTGTACTATTTTCGGTGTCTATGCGGTTTATTAATCGTGTGCATTAATACCCCATAATTTTTTTTTATCCTTACAGCCAACGGGCAGAATTTCGTTTAAACGCATTTTAACCCTTTGAATACTGAATTATTTGAAGATTTTTATGCCCAAGGGACGGATTTAATTTGTCGCTATATGGAATGATTTTGAATTTTTGACAGTAAGGGCCGCCTGTGGGCGTTATTCTCCCACGTTACAATATTTCAGAACAAAATTTTCTGTATTCACATTTATATTACAAATGGATATACATTATAATTTTATTCTTTCTAATCAAAGTATTTGTATCCATAGTATTTTTCATTGTAAAATTGTGAATATTAATTATATATTTAAGAAAAAAGTAGCATACAAATTGCAAAAGAAACGCCCACTGGTGGAGTTACAGATTTTCAAATGGTTTCAATCTACGTCAGCGGTCGCGAAAGTGTTAACATGTAAAAGTAATACATTTTATTTGGAATATACTTACATTGATGATATAAGTATGGTTGTAAGATATAATAAAAAACGCCAGGAAAGTGTTTGCGATCAGCGCTCACTGGCGAGGGTGCCGAGAACATCAACGCCTACTTCTTAAATTCAGATGACGAGTCAGACTCGTCCACCGTAACTTCGCCCAAGTAAGCACATGACGAGTCTCACTCGTCAAATGTACCCAAAGGGTTAAAATGGTTAGACTACATCCAACAACATGAAATCAACATATATTGTTGCACTGTAAACTTAAATGTCTTAAATTCAGTTTAAAAAGTGTCTTATATGAATGGTCATTTTTTAAGTGAAAAAAAGTCTTACTTTTTAAGACACCCTTTTGCATTTGAAATTAAGACATTACAAGTGTCTTACAAGTGTCTTTTTACAATAAAATATACTGCAGTATTCGCGAAACAAATCGCAGGCATGTTTCATTTCTAACTTTTTGCCATAAAACTATTTAAAGTATTGATCTCAAAGTTAATAAATATTATTATCTTAAATTTCATATCTAGAGGTCTAGAATTTTTTAATAATGCATTACAAGTATGTGAATGTTGCATGCCTCCATGAAACGGTTTCTTTGCTTAGAGTGGCATTTAAATAAAAACAAACTATTATCATGAATACAAGAAAATTCATTGTTTTATATTCAGATGCAGGTAAATATGTGAAAATGTAAAAGGAAAAGTTTTTAAATGAATAATAATAAGAATAAAGAAAAAAATATATATATGCACAAATTATTCATAACTGTTCACTTATAAATTCGCTTTTTAACACGTTTTTATTAGCTTCACCAGAATGTATGTTTGTATGTATGTTTGTAACCGCTCTGGGAGCAAACAAAAAATCTATATTGTAAAAAAAGACTGTCCGTACGTGAACGCTATGGCTGTGAGGTAAAGCTCCGGGCTACGAACCTATAGGTGTAACGTTCGAGCCCAATCAGGGGAGATTTTTTAAAAAAGGGTTTTTGTTTAATTCTAAATTATTTTAATTAAAGATTTAAATGTATGTAAATATTACGATGTGTCACTCACACGATTTTCTCTTACCTTGTATTTTAATACTAAGATAGATACTTTGTGCTTTTTAGTTCACATTTCTATAAAAGAGTGTTCTTTAATTTTTTTAAAGTATCATTTTATTTCTCTAAAGATTACTTGCTACATCCGTCTTCACACTTTTTCTTTTACTAGCAGGCTTCGCCCGTTTCGCTGGGCACAATATTTAAAGGTTTTCTTTTTAATTGAATAATTGGAACGTTTAAATAAATTTATTTCGATAGGCGACTATTTTCTTCACAGTTTTAGTATGGGATCTCCTTGACAATATCAAACATTTTTTGAACTCGAATCTGTGCAACAAAACTATTATTAAAACGAATATTCTCGACAGCCGAATAGAAATGTTAATTCTTCGAATATTCAGGAAACAGTTGAAGCTGTTACTCGTACAGTAAAAGTTACTATTCGATGAATGGTCGAATCAGAGAAAGCACGTAAGTCGTTTTCGCAGCAATCACTATAACACACGTATGTACGTTTCACGCTCATGAAAAGAAAAAAAAAAAAAATCACTAGACAGCCCTACCCCGCTGTGCATGAATCTCGGAACACACGAAACTCCTTTCCGCGGCAATCATTATCACGCATGTTAAAACCAAAGAACATTACTGGACACCCCTACCTCGCTTTGCATGAATCTGAAAACGCACGAAACTCGGTTACGCGGCAATCCCTATCACGCATGTTAAAACCCCCCAAAAAAAAAAACATAACTGGGCTCCCCTACATCGCTGTGTATGAATCTGAGAACGCACGAAAATCGTTTTCGCAGCAGTCACTGTCAAGCATGTTAAAACCAAAAAAAAAAAAAAAAAAAAACATCACCGGACACCCCTACCTCAAATCAATGAAAATCAAATAAACCAATCAAATCTCTTATAATTTTTTAGAACGTAGCTCTAGTTCAACTTAAAATACACTCAAACCAATGAAAATCAAATAAATCAATCAAATCTCTCGTAATTCCTCAAAACGTAGCTGTAGTTCAATGCAAAATACACTCAAATGAATGAAAATGAAATAAACCAATCAAATCTCTCGTAATTCCTCATAACGTAGCACTAGTTCAACGTAAAATACAGTCAGATCAATGACAATCAAATAAATCAATCTAATCTCTCTTAATTCCTCAAAACGTAGCTCTAGTTCAACGTAAAATACAGTCAAATCAATGACAATCAGATAAACCAATCAAATCTCTCGTAATTCCTTAAAGCGTATCTCTAGTTCAATGCAAAATACACTCAAATCAATGAAAATCGAATAAGCCAATCAAATCTCTCCTAAGATTCTCCATTCTGCGTCATTATAGGAATGGGAAGTTTTATTTTCATATTTTTAATAATTAAAAGAAAGCTAATCAAAAATTCGAAAATCTGACTTCGATGTGCACAATGACCCTTCGGAGGGCACTTTTGTGTTAAATAACGTGACTGACGAGCTACCATTTTCGAGAACAGTGAAATATACATTATATATATATATACAAATATTGCTCACTTAATAGTATAAGAATATAAAGAAAGCTTCAAAAACAACCCCGAGCCTTCTGCTTAACGCGCGTACACATCCGCGCGTTAAGCGGAAGGCCCGGGGTTCGATTCCCGGCTTTGGCATTTTTCACATAGTTGGTAAAATTCAGCCTTCTATTCCATTCTATATGAAATTAAGTCTAAGAACAGGATTCGACAAGGATTTATTTAACAAAACAGTATTAACTATACTTTTTTTCTATAGGAATTTTTGCTAGTGTTCGGAGACTTTTGTTACCGACTGTACACAATAGAACAAATTTTCAATTCTTAAAGAGTTGAAATACGTTGGAGACGCGGGTTCTTATGCAATTATGAATTCTTATTTTGTTCTCTAACTCCCCTCCAAGTTTGTACCATGATATCGAAATCACCCACTATATTTACGATAAATAGTTTGATAGACTTTTTAAAGAGAAGAAACAAGGTATAGTACCTATATCAATGAACTGTATCAATAGTGAACAAAATCATTGCGAGACAATTTAAAATCTGATCAGTCAAATAGGTATAAAGTACTGGAATCTTTAAATACATATTATGTTACAGTCGGTAACAAAAGGTCCGAACACCAGCAAAAATTCCTATGTAAAAAAAGTACGCTTCATACAGTTCTGTTAAACAAATCCTTATCGAATCATGTTCTTACACTGACTAAGAACATGATTCGACAAGGATTTATTTAAAAAAACCGTATGAAGTGTACTTTTTTTGCATAGGAATTTTTGCTAGTGTTCGGACACTTTTGATACTGACTGTACATTATTCAAAGAAAAATAAATTTTTACATTACCAAGATAATAGCCTCCAGATATGTCAAGTTACAACTGTCTTCGTATGTTATATGACATTTAGATATTGACTGAACCTCCTTGTAAACTTTTTCTTGAACTTCTGGGTGTAAACCTAGCATAAACAGGCACCACAAGGTCGTGTAAGTTACGGTGTCATATCCCTAGAATATAGTAAAAACATGAACATTGAGGCAAACATATTTTATCTTGTGAATTAATTATTATTTTTATTTTGTTTATGGTATTTTAGAACTTGTAAACTATTCAAAGTAAGAAATGAATAATTCTAAGTAAAGATTAACTCTTTCTGAGTAAAATATTAACCTTCCCACTACCAGTGATTTCCTTTCCAAAAATAAGATAAATTAGGGTTTTAGTAGGTCAAACAAAATGGAAATAGCAATATTCTGCCAAAATAAAAACAAAAAATAATTGTAGGGGGATTTGTGAAAGGGGGACGTATATGTTCCACTGGCACACATGTCTTCTGGTGGTGTTGAGGTGACGATATAAAATAGTGAAAAATTCAGTCCCTTAGTTCTAAATTAATCTTACATTACTTTTGAAAACTAGTATGTTGTGGCCACCACAAGATTTTTTCTATATTTTCTTATACAAATTCACTCAGTAACAATATTAGAGAAAAAAAAAAAATACGATTTTCTTTATCACTATTTATATCATTAAATGCCGAAAGAAAGTTTTTTTTTTTTTTTTTTTTTTTTTGCAACTATCAGAAGAAGTGCGATTTTTTTTCTAAGTTTTTTTCGTTAAAAGTAAAAAAAAAAGAAAAAAAAATCGATAACTTTGTTTTAAATTATCACAGATTCATAGATCAACCATTCGTTTTAAAGGTATTGACGAGAACTCCCCCCCCCCCACAGTGGCGGAAGCGATGCCCCCACATGCACAGAATTTTTTTCCTAGTTAACTACTACTATTATCAATAATTCATATTAATTTTACAATCACAAGTTTAAAATAACTCTCACTGTGCACATTTATACGAAATTTTGTCCTATACTGCCATGTTAAAAGTTTACAAATATGCGATCACAGCACCACCTGTTGAGAGATTAATCCCCAAATCTAATCAGCACCAGTTTATGTCAGGGTGCAACTAAATACCAAGTTTGGTAAATTTTCATTCATTGGTTCGTGAGATACAGCGTCCAAAAAAAACGTGATACACACACACACACAGACATTTTCTAAAAACTATCAGTTCGTGTTCAGGACATCCAAAACGAGTAAATCCATCAAAAAACGGAGGTCGAAAATTTTCACGAATCCAATACTTTCTCTGTATTACACATAGAAGAAAGTAAAAATACAAAAAATTACACTAACATATGAATATAATCACGGAAAACCAGTGGGACGTGCACTATAATAAATTCCATGCTTATTTATCCCAATGGGGGAATTAAAAATATCTCCGGGACATATATGTCCCAGTGAGGTTGAAAAGGTTAAAGATATGTTAAATAAAAAAAATAAAATTTGCTTTTTCTTTCATCATCACGCGCCAACGCGCCAACCCAGACAGCACATCGCCTCCCCAGGATATCTTCAAGATGTTTTCTGGATGAAAAGGCATCCCAGAAACGTCCTTAAGATGTACTGTGGACAAATTAAGCCTAACTGTGCTGTTAGGGAACGTCGTGAAAGATGACGTTGGCGCGTTGGCGCTGAGGAGTGATCTAGTAGGGCCGTGCTTTACCTTAATGCATTGTTGCGCTTGTGATGTAGTTTTTCCATTAAATTATAATTTTAGACATGCACGGATGGAAACTATGGATAAAATTTTACTTTATTATTTTTATTATTATTATTTTATTTATTCCAATACGTTGTTTTATCTATGATATAGTTTTCAGCCTCAGTTTAGGGAAACTTGGGCTGTTATTAACACTTTCGCGACAGCTGACGTAGATTCACGGCATTTAAAAATCTGTAACTCCGCCAGTGGGCGTTTCTTTCGCAATTTTTATGTTGTTTAATTCTTAAGAATACACCCAATATTCACATTTGTACAATCAAATGTACTATGTATACAAATACTTTGATTAGAAATATTTTAATTATAATGTATATTCCTTTGAAATATAAATATGAATAAAGAAAATTTTGTTCTGAAATAATTTAACTTGGGAGAATAACGCCCACAGGCAGACCTTACTGTCAAAAAGACAAAAGCATGCGGTCGCGAAAGTGTTAATAAGAAAATAAGAAGAATTTTGAGAATATGATACAAGTGTTTCCGTTAAATTATTCTTTTTCATTATTTTATTCCATTGAAATGCATGCATGGAAAACATGGATAAAATTTTACTTTCTTTATACCAATATCTTGCTTTAATTATGACATTTTTAGTAACAGTTTCGGGAAACTTAGGCTTTTATTATTAAAAAGATAAGAAGACTGTTGCGACCATAGATATAGTAATAAGACATAGATTGGTAAGCGAGAGGGAAAAAGTGATACCTTTTTTTCGGGAAAAGTCACTCTAATGGCTGCCTTTCCCCGAGTAAATCACACACAGGAATACACACGGATAGTTTAGTAAATAAAATTTATGAATAATTTATTTATTAAAGGTGAATGCAAAACTCCAGATACAGTTTCAAATTCATTTTTCTTTTTATTCTTTTTTTCAATACTCTCTAATGGCTGATTTTAGAACTTTTTTTCGGCATAAAAATTTTTTGCTCGATAACATGGGGATGATAGATCTATATATATTACTATATCTATGGTTGCGACTGTGGTGTAAGTGTTCCTTTTACATTATTTTATTCAAATGAAATGCATGCAAATAAATCATGGATAAAATATTACTTCCTTTATTCCAATACATTGGTTAAGTTATGACATAATTTTCAGCTTGGGTTTTTATATTCGGGAAGTAAGAAGTTTGTGGCAATTGTGATGTAAGTTTTTTTTTTTTTTTTTTTTTTTTTTCATTAAATTATCCTTACATATTATTCTATGCAGCTGAAATTCATGCATAATGAAAACCATGGATAAAATTTTACTTTCTTTATTCCAATGCTTTGTTTTAGCTATGACATCATTTTCCGCCTTGGTTTCAGTAAACTTGGGCTTTTATTATGAAGAAGATATCATTGATAAATAATATTATACTTTTAAAAAATTAAAGAACACGCTTTTATTCAAATGTGAACTAAAAAGCACAAAATATCTATCTTTATAGCATTAAAATGCAGGGTAAGAAAAAATCGTGTGAGTGACACACCATAATATTTACATATTTAATAAAAATAATTTAGAATTAAACAAAAACCGTTTTTATAAAGTCTCCCCTGACTGGGCTCGAACGTTAGACCATTAGGTTCGTAGCACGGAGCTTTACCTCACAGCCACAGCGTTCACGTAGGGAAAGTCTTTTTTTACAATATAGATTTTTTGTTTGCTCCCAGAGCGGTTACAAACATACATACAAACATACATATAGGTGAAGCTAATAAAAGCGTGTTAAAAAAGAAAAATATAAAGAAAAAGAATGAAATTACCGTAATTAAGATAGTGCTAACTTCATCATGGAGATCTTGAAAGGTAAACGAAGGATCATTAAAGTGATGGTTCAGGAGAATATAGGTAAATGACTTTTTTAAATGTTTGCTGAAATGATGTGTATCGTCAGTTACTATTTCAGAACAATCTGAGGATTTACTAGAAGCGATGAAGTCTTTCATATCATTTATTACCTGTGAAAAAAAAAAAAAAAAATACATTTAAGTTATGTCTTAAAAAAAAAAAAAAAAGAACTCATATAGAGTTGAGAAATTATTATTTTTACCAGAAAACCACCCTCTACTGTAATCGTAAAAAAAAAAAAAACTTAAACAAGCATTTAGCCCCATCATACTATAGGTATGGGGAACTTAGGTAATCGTGAAAATTTTCGACCTCGGTTTTTTCACTTTTTTACACGTTTTCAGGCGTGAGGAATCCGAAAATGACAAAATTTGTATGGTGTCCGTCTGTAGGCAGGGCCTGATTAAGGGGGAAGCTCGCTCTTTATACATTATTTATACTTACACCGTTATTTTTTAACAAATACTTTCCTCCTATAATAAACAGAAAATTTTCATTAAAAATTATTTTAAAACAATTCTGGTGTCTAATACCGGTGAGTAAATTGGATTGTTTTACACCGTTCATTTTTTATAAAAAATATTTCCTCGTCAAAGCGTGGAATTTCTATGACATGAAGTAAAAAATAATTGTAAAAATATTCCGGTATGAGCGAGCTTCCCCCTTAATCAGGCCCTGTCTGTAGGGTGTCTGTTAGTTTGTTAGTCTGTGTACTCGATATCTCACGAACAAATGATCGCAGAGAGATCGGTCAGGTTTTAAAATATTAGTTGTGACACTGGCAAGAACTCTATTCAGTCGCAACATTCTAATTAAAAAACTTCAGAAGTTATTCAAAATTTACGATTTTCTTAACATGGGAGAATAGGGCAAACTGTCACTTAAACTTGCACGAAAAGAAATTTTTTATCGTAAAGATGTAAGAACAGCTTTTAAATATCAGTTTTGATGCCCGGATGAACATAGAACAGCTTTTAAATATCAATTTTGATGCCCGGATGAACATCATTAACTATAAACATGCGACTTTTCGCAAGGCAGAAAATTTCGTGTTCGCTGTTAACCCTTTATCGACCCATTGTATCATATCACAGAAATTGGGTTTACTCGGAAATGGATGTAGCGATTTTCAAACAAGTTTGTAGTTAAGTGTTTTTTGGGGTGCTTGGATTGACTCTTATCTTCAGACAAAATTGCGTTCGCTGTTAATCCTTTATTGGCCAATGGCAACATATGGCAGAATTTGGGTTAACTTGAAAATGGTTACAAAGATTTTGATGAAAGGTTGGAGTTAGGTGCTTTAGGAGATGCTTAAACGATTGGAATTGTCCTCATCGTCAGAAAAATTCTCGTTCACAGTTAAACCTTTAAAGGGCAATTGCAACGTATAGCATGGCAGAAATTGGGTTTACACGGAAATGGAGAAAGTGATTTTGATGAAAGTTTGGAGTTAGGGATTTCTGATGAGAAAAAACGATTGGATCTCATCTTTAGACAAATTCACGTTCGCAGTTAACCCTTTATCAGCCAATTACAACCCAACATAACAGAAACTGGGTTTACTCGGAAATGCATATGCTCTTTTGATGAAAGTTTGGGATTAAATGTTTTCGGGAAGGTGTTAAGACGATTGGGCTTACCCTCATTTTCAGAAACTTTCGCGTTCTGAGTTAACCCTTTATCGGCCAATTGCAACATATGGCAGCAGAAAATGGGTTTGCTTGAAAAACGATATAGGGGTTTTGATGAAAGTTTAGGGGTACATAAATGATTGGAAATATTTTCATCTTCAGAAAATTTCGCGTTCGCTTTTAATCCTTTAAAGTCCAATTGCGATGTATGGCAGAAATACGGTTTACACGAAATTAGACATAACGATTTTGATGAAAGTTTGGAATTAAGTGTGGAAACATATAGGTGATGGGGAACAGCGCAGAGTCCACCTACGCCAACTAGTTTTTACCAGGAAACCATCCCATAGTGTAATAGTAAATTAAATAAATAAATAAATAAATAAATAAAAATAAAAAAATTCTAAACAAACATTAATCGAAAGAGCATATATAAACATGTATTTTGACGCTTAATGCAATACCCCTCGTCATCTCGTTTTCGAGTTCTAAATTCTGAAAGTTTGCTAATAATCGGTGCAACCACGCCTGAATCGATAACACCCCACCTTACTGAAATAATGAATAAAAAAAAAAAAAAAAAAAAAAGCAGAAATCGAAAAAGCATAGTCAAAAAGTGTTCTTTGATGAAATAATAAGTTGCCCATTTTAGCTTTGAGATATATTCAGTCGAGATATAATGTCTATAAATTCGCTAAAATAGGATCTAAAAATTGATAAAAGTCATGGTTCTGGCAGGTTTTCAAGGGACTCCTCCCACTTCTTTCAGATTACTACATTTTTACCCAAACTTAAATATAGATTTCTCGAGCACGGGCTTACGAGGGCTAACAGTTTGTGCGTCAAAGATCATGTTATATTATTCCCTCTCAAATGAACATAATTTAATTGATTTCTATTATTACACTATTGGGATAGTTTCCTGGTTGGAACAAAATTTCAAAACGTGGTTTTTGCTATAGCAGGACTGCCAACCATCTCATTAATAAGCGTAGACTTGTTAACGCCCCTTGAAAATACGCCCCTTTTCCCACACCACTTTATATTCAGAGCAATTCTCTCCAAATAGTGTTACGATTAAATAAGAATGAAATTACTCTAAAAAATGACTGGTGTACAAAAAAAGGCGGTGACTAAAAGTACTACGCTTCATAATGAGATGGTTGGCAAGCATGCTATAGTAATATGTCTTTCTTACTCTGAATCACAAAATCAGATTTTTTAGTGATTGCTCTCTCTCTCTCTGTGTGTGTGTGTAAGTGTGTGTGTATGTGTTTGCCTGTGTACCTACTATCAGCACAATTAAAAACAGATATTAGCAGTAAGTACAAATTCAGTATTTTAATATATATCAGATGTACCGGAAAGTTATGTCGTTTTGAATTAATAAAATGAAACCGAAAATTTTTGTTTAACAGTGTTTACATGGTACTTTACAAATAACCATCTTATAAGTTACCTAAGAATATCTTAAATTTTATCCAGGATAAATTACCGATGTCAGTATTTTAATTCAAAACGACAGAACTTTCCGGTACACCTAATATATATCATTAAATGGATTTTTTTTTTTTTTTTTTTTTTACTTTCTCCTGCATTCAATACAAGAAAGTATTGGATTCGTAAAATATTTCGATTTTATAACACGATTCGACCATTTTTAGAAAATGTCCGTCTGTTTGTGTGTGACAGAAATTTTGTGGCGACTGTGTCTCCGAAACTACAGCTCAGAATTCTATATAACTTTATATGCAGATGTACCTTAACCTCAATTAGTGCGTATCAACTTCTGGTGTCAACCGCCCAACAGGTGAAACTTAAGGAAAGGCTATATCTAAGGAACTACCGCGCAAAATTGCATATAATGTCATATATAGACGCAACTTGATATAAATTAGTGCCTTTCAACTTTTGGTGTCAAATGCTCAACAGTTGGTGCTGCTATGCAGTGACTTCCACAATTTCAGGAAAGGCTATATTACATAAAAATGCATATGAATATACGTAGATGCATCTTGACATATGTTAGTGCTTATCTAATTTTGGGGTCAAGTGCTCAACAGGGGGCTCTGCTATCCAGCCATTTCCACAATTTAAGAAAAGGCTATATTTCAGAAACTACTGCATAAAAATACATATAAATTTATATGTAGATGCATCTTGAGATATGTTAGTGTATATAAAATTTTGGGGTCAACTGCTGAAAAGGTGACGTTGCTATGCAGCGATTTCCACAATTTAGGAAAAGGCTATTTCTCAGAAACTACTGCATAAAAATGCATAAAAATTTATATGTCGATGCACCTTGACAAATGTTGGTGCATATCAAATTTTGGGGTCAACTGTTCAACAGGTGGCGTTGCTGTACAACGATTTTTATATTTTAAGGGAGGATTATATCTCAGGAACTACTGCGCAAAATTGCACAAAAAATTATATATGGATGCACCTTGAGATGTGTTATTATAAATCAACTCAACAGGTGACGCTTCTATAAAGCGATTTCCTCAGTTTAAGGGAAGACTATATTTCATGTTCTAATGCGTATAATCAAACAATACTTGATATGTAAAAAAGTCATTATGAGATATTATGCCGATTCAATTTGGATGTGTATATACCAATAGGTTACGCTGCAATAATGGAATTTTTCCCGAGAATGGGATCTATTTCAACTTCTATGGCATTTAACTGTACGAAACGATATATGAGATAACCATTATCAAAACGCATTTTTTAAGATGTTAGTTCAATTTTCTTTCTTTGGATAGTTAGTGTTTGTTTTCTCTAGGATAAAAATCGCCAGCATTCATTATGGTAGATAATTTTGATAAATAAAAGTTTTTGTAAATTATTTGAACTAAATGAATTTGTATATAGGAAAGTGTAGAAGTTGTGGCCACAACATTTTTAATTTTTAAATTGAGATCAGATAAAAGGTTTATGTACAGTCGGGGAAGAAAAAAAACGCAACACCCGCTGTAATTTCGTTATTAATTGACGCAGAAAAATTTAATAGACACCATGACACCATTCAACAGGAAATTAAATGCACTTTTTGAAAATGCTATCGAATTTTGAATTAGGGGTTATCTACATATTGAAATGAGTGTCAACTTAGATTTTTTTTCAATAGCAACACCCAATTTTGACTTCATATTCGATATTCTGAGAGTCTGGCAGTGCGGAAAAGTATACTGTTTGTATACTTTTTCTTTAGTATTTATAGAGTTATAATCAAAAATGTGTTAGGGTTATTTCTAAATGTGGAAAAATAAAATTAAGATCCTATGAGAAAAAGACAAAATTTTAATGTTTGACACCGCAAATCTTTCAGGAATAAAAGAGTTATATAAATTAATAAAAACATTTACATTTTCTAGTTTCTTAATTAACCAGAATTAAGTTTTTTAGATTTGTATATACTTCAGTACTTTTTTTAGATAATTTTAGGTCTATCTAAATACATTACACTTGCGAATGGTCCAGACAGTAGTCTTTGGAAAAAGTGCAATATTTTTCAAGTAAAAGTGTCTATTATTGCTGTACTGATAACCAATAAAGCTTAAATTTTCTTTCGTAGGTGTAACATAATATACGAAATGAAGTAATATATACATATACTTATACAACAACGCATAAACTAAATATTTTCGAATAAATTATTGTAAGGGTTCATGAAGTAAATATTAAACAATTATAATCGCACTTACCAGTTTTGGGACAGTTGAACTTTTTGGAACTGTACGATTTGTTTTATAATTTCTATGAAAATATAATTTCCAAATTAATCCTTTCGCGACTGCTGACATAGATTCACGCCATTTGAAAATCTGTAACTCTGTCAGTGGGCGCTTCTTTCGTAATTTGTGTGTTACTTATTTCTTAAGTGTGTACCCATTGTTCATATTTTTGCAATAAAATATACTATGGATAGAAATATTTTGATTAGAAAGAATATAATTATAATGTATATTAATTTGTAATATAATTGTGAATACAGACAATTTGTTCTGAAATATTAAACCTATTTTTCTGTTTAAAACAGTAAACCCCGCCTATTTAGTTAATTTTTTTCTTCTAGTGCTTGTTTAAAAGATTCAAAATTTATCACCAGTAATCGATGAAGTAAATACCACTTGTGCATATTTTTGTCAACATAAAATAAGACGTTTAACACGAATACTCGATGTCACATTTACTTTTCTTTTCTTGTCTGCATTGTTTTGCTTTGAAGAACGATGAAGGCGGGGCTTGTCTTCTCTAGAAAAGAGGAATTCTTGATGACTAATGACTAAAAATCATCATTTTTGTTTCATTTCTTTGCGTTTGACGTTGTTGTTATATAATTTGACCCGTAAGTAAAAAATAAAAATGTTTTGTCTAATTTTCTTTGTTATTTTTTAAGATTTGATTCGTTATCTCATGCAAAACTTTATAACAGACGGCCCCCTAAACCACTCTAAAAGAAAGATTTATTTATATCTTCAAAACTAATAACGGGAATGAGCTGCAAATTTGCACATCCATATTTTTCAGCATTAGTATTCATTTTATGTGAAAATTAATATAGGTCATAATTCATAATTTTTATAAATATGAATTTATTAATATATTTCAGAATCAAAAGTAATGATGGATTATGTTTGGGTTTCTTCACTGTATCTTGTAAAAAAAATTATATCAATCAAGTTTTTTTTTTTTTTTTTTTTTTTTTTTTTTAAGATATTAATAAAAGTTTGAAATATGAATTTAACATTAGCACCTTCAAACTTTGAACGCTTATAACTCTGTGGAAAAAAATAAGTAAAATATGCAACCAATATACTTTTTCGCGTTGTCGTGGTCCCAGGAATTCAAATAGAAAATAAAAATGGGGCATTACCATTGAAAAAATCAAAGTTGGTGCGCGTTTAAATATGTAGACGACCCCCAATTCAAAATTTCACCTCATTTTCTGAAACTACTCACAATTCCCCGTCGAATGATGCCTAACATTTTTCTACATCGATTAGCAACGAAGTTACGCTGAGTGTTGCGTTTTTTTTTTCTCAACTGTACATAGATACACATATACGCACAAAAAAAAAAAAAAAAAAAAATCACTAGCCCTATATTTCACAGAAAAAATATTTTTTTGTGCATTGTAGTATCTTTAGAACGCCCCAAACATAAAAAATAAATAAACATATATTTTAGTTCCGCATCATACTATAGGTATGGGGAACTTAGATAATCGTGAAAATTTTCGACCTCGGTTTCTTAGTTCCCCATCATACTAAAAGTATGGGGAACTTAGGTAATCGTGAAAATCTTCGACATCGGTTTCTTAGTTCCCCATCATACTATAAGTATGAGGAACTTAGGTAATCGTGAAAATTTTCGACCTCGGTTTTTTTTACTTTTTTACTCGTTTTCAGGTGTGAGAAATCCGAAAATGACAAAATTTGTATGGTGTGTGTCTGTAGGGTGGCTCTTAGTGTGTTAGTATTGTTACGAAATTGTAAATAATTGTGTTTATTTTTGTATAAATTCTTTCAAAGAGGCTTAGTAAGTTGATAAAGTGCTAATTTTGTGCATTTCTAGTCGTTTTAGCGTTGAAATAGCCTTATTTTCCCTTAAAAACGCATTAAAAAGCCCCAGTAATGCACGTAATGGATTTGGCGCCAAATTTGGCGACTTTTTCCCACCTTGGCGATTTTTTTGGCGACCTTGGCGAGAAAATCCTTATATGGGATATACCAAATATGGAAGCTGTAAGTTGATTGGTTGACCACTTTCTAGAGTTTTCTCGAAAAATCTGGGCTCCATGGAACAGCATATAAGGAGCGCTTCCTCGCCAAGGGCAGTCAGTTCAGTTCAGATCTCAGTCAGCTTCGCTAGTGCTTGCATTGCTCTTGAGCCTCTTTCAGAGAGACTTGCTTCAAGTGTTATTGTTATACAGTTTGTACTGTGGATTTGCTATTGACAGCTGTTGTTTAAGCTGTGTTTACTGTTTGAATTGAAGCTGATACTTGGTTTATAGACCAGTATTTTTCTGGAATTTTCTGTGAATAAATTACTGAATTTTTGTACGTTTGGCCTTTCATTCTCAGACAACTCACGAACCCCCAAGTACGCAACATTTTTGGTGTCAGAAGCGGGGATTTGTCTGTGAATGGTTATAACTAGAGCTATGGAGGAACAGATGAAGAAACTTCTAGAAAGCTTAGCTACCCAGATGAATGAAATGAAGGAAGGACAAAGAGAATTGAAAGAAAGTCTGAGTCAAGAGATGAATGAAATGAAAGCCGGACAGAAGGAATTGAAAGACAGTTTGACCAAAGAAATTAAATCTAATCAAGATGAGATGAAGAGAGAGCTTTCAACGGCGAAAGAATCAATAGAGGGTAAATTAACGATGATGGAAAATAGAATGGATGGAATAGAAGTGAAAGTTATAAAGATAGAAGAAAATTTTGAAGAGAAAGTTTTGAAAATAGAAGAAAGTTTTGAAGAGAAAGCTATGAAGATAGAAGAAAATGTTACGAAGGTTGAAGAGAGTGTTACGAGGATAGAACGGAGTGTAGAGGAGAAATTTAAAGAAAACTTTGATCAAGAGCTGAAAGGAAGGTTTTCAGAGATAGAAAGCAAGTTTAAGAGAATGGAGGAAGATCTTGAAAGAAAAATGAAAGAAGAGTGGAGCAGAGAAGTAATAGGGAATGAACTGCAGAGCAAGATTCGGAATCTCGAAGAAAAGTTAAAATCCAAGCCCCAGGAAACTGAAAAGAAAGAGAGAGGAAGCCAGAATCACGAATTTATTAAGCTATCAACCTACGATGGCAGTTCCTCCTGGCATGTATATAAGACGCAGTTCTCCATCGTGGCTGAAGCAAACGGTTGGGACTCTGTTGCAAAGACGGCTCATCTGGTAGGGTCGTTGCGGGGCGACGCCGCAGATATTCTGGAGACCCTTTCGAAGGAACAGCGATATGACTTCGAAGCTGTAACCAGAGCTACGTTTTGGAGCGAAATGGTCTAAAGAATATAGTCGACTCCAGCTAAGGTCCCGTCGTCAGAGACCAGGGGAAAGCTTACAGGAACTGGCATCAAACATCCAGAGGCTTTCACATTTGGCTTTCTCAGACTGTCATCCTGAAACACGCAATGATCTGGCTCTAGAATATTTCATTGATGCTGTCGGAGATCCAGATATTCAAAAAGCCCTCAGACTCTCCGGCGTGAAAGATGTGGAGTCAGCCTTGGTGTATGCCCTAAAGCTCGAGACAGCCCAACAAGCCTGCTGTAAACATCGCCAGAACAGCACAGCAGACAAAGTGAACGGTTCTCAAGATGATTTTAAAGAAATTCAGAACATGATTCCAGATATTAATAGAAGACTACGCATTCTTGAGAGTAAGGGAAAAGGGAAGACTCCAACAACTAAATGCTGGGGCTGTGGAAAAGATGGGCATATCAAGCGAAGCTGCCCAGTAAGAACACCTAGAGAAGCAACCAAGGATGTCTGGGAAGTATGCCACACAGAAGGAGCTCTTCGGGAAAATCCAGATGCCTTCTTTCGGAAGTCTCCATCTGAAGATCATAAATACAGCTCTAAAGCCGAGGATAGACCCCAAAGAATACAGCCAGTTGCTCGCCAAGTTACTGTCTCAGCACCATCAGAACAAGATCCCGATCTCTGGAGTGACGAAGAACTTAGAAAAGCCCAGTTGGAAGATCCTGACATAAAGCCAATATTACAGCTGAAGGAGACGACCAGCAACAGACCTACCTGGCAAGATATTTCCAGATTTAGTCCCATTACGAAAAGTTATTGGGCACTTTGGGACTCTCTTCATATCAGAAACGGCGTATTATACAGAAAGTGGGAATCTGATGATGGGAAAAGCTTCAGATGGCAGATTTTATTACCAAGATCGAAAATTCCAGCTGTTTTAGAACAACTGCATAGTAGCTCTACCGGAGGCCATTTTGGGGTAATGAAGACTCTGCAGAAAGTTCGGGAACGCTTCTACTGGTGCAAGGCAAAGGAGGATGTGGAGAAATGGTGTAAATCCTGTGATGCTTGTGCGGCACGTAAAGGCCCGCAGAAACGAAGTCGAGGAAGACTGCAACGGTATAACGTGGGAGCACCATTTGAACGGATTGCAATCGACATCTTGGGTCCTTTGCCACGGACCTCCAGTGGAAATAAATACATCCTCGTCGTGATGGACTATTTCACCAAGTGGCCTGAGGCATATCCTATTCCCAATCAAGAGGCATGCACAGTCGCAGAAGTCCTAGTGCAGCAATGGGTGTCAAGGTACGGCACGCCCCTACAACTTCATACCGACCAAGGTAGGAACTTTACCTCTGATGTTTTCAAAGGACTGTGTGAACTACTCGGCATAGACAAAACCCGGACAACACCCTTACATCCCCAGTCGGACGGCATGGTCGAGAGGTTCAATCGTACCATCCTGAATAACCTCTCTCTTCTAGTATCAAGGAATCAGCAAGATTGGGACTTGAAGTTGCCATTGTTCCTGCTGGCTTATCGAAGTGCTGTCCATGAAACCACCGGCTATACTCCAGCACAGATGCTGTTTGGACGTGAACTTCGTCTCCCTTGTGATCTCCTGTTTGGTTGTCCACCCGATGCGCCTTCATCGCCCGAGGAGTACATCCAAGATCTCCAGGCACGATTTGAGGACGTTCACAACTTTGCTCGGGAGCGAATTCACATTGCATCGGAGAAAATGAAAACAAGGTACGACCTAAAGGCTACGCAACATGAGTTTCAGGAAGGAGAGAAGGTCTGGTTGTGGAATCCTGTTCGACGCAAAGGACTCTCTCCCAAGCTACAGTGCAACTGGGACGGACCATACACAGTCTTAAAAAGGCTGAATGATGTAGTGGTGCGGATCACTAAAACACCTTCATCAAAACCGAAGGTGGTGCACTATAATAGGCTAGCCAAGTACCATAAGTAACGGTAAAATTAAAATTTAAAATGTAAATACTTGTAAAATTTGCGCATGCGCACTGTAAATATTTGTATATAAATATTTGTACATATTTGTGAATTTTGTAATATTTCCCACTTAATTTATATTTCTATGTTATCTTTATGTGCAACTTAGTTTTTGTGTTTTAGATTGTGTAAATTTGTTTAGTTTCGCCTCTTGACCAAGGGTTGCACTGCCCGGGACGTGCAGTCCTTGGGAGGGGGGCAGTGTTACGAAATTGTAAATAATTGTGTTTATTTTTGTATAAATTCTTTCAAAGAGGCTTAGTAAGTTGATAAAGTGCTAATTTTGTGCATTTCTAGTCGTTTTAGCGTTGAAATAGCCTTATTTTCCCTTAAAAACGCATTAAAAAGCCCCAGTAATGCACGTAATGGATTTGGCGCCAAATTTGGCGACTTTTTCCCACCTTGGCGATTTTTTTGGCGACCTTGGCGAGAAAATCCTTATATGGGATATACCAAATATGGAAGCTGTAAGTTGATTGGTTGACCACTTTCTAGAGTTTTCTCGAAAAATCTGGGCTCCATGGAACAGCATATAAGGAGCGCTTCCTCGCCAAGGGCAGTCAGTTCAGTTCAGATCTCAGTCAGCTTCGCTAGTGCTTGCATTGCTCTTGAGCCTCTTTCAGAGAGACTTGCTTCAAGTGTTATTGTTATACAGTTTGTACTGTGGATTTGCTATTGACAGCTGTTGTTTAAGCTGTGTTTACTGTTTGAATTGAAGCTGATACTTGGTTTATAGACCAGTATTTTTCTGGAATTTTCTGTGAATAAATTACTGAATTTTTGTACGTTTGGCCTTTCATTCTCAGACAACTCACGAACCCCCAAGTACGCAACAGTATGTTAGTCCGTTAGTTTGTTAGTCTGTTTACACGATATCTCTTGAAGAAATGATCGCAGAGTTGTCAGATCAGTTTTAAAATATTACTTTCGATACTGGCAAGAACCCCATTCATTTGCATCATTCGAATTAAAAAACTTTGTAAGTTATTAAAAATTTACGATTTTCTTAACATGAGAGAATAGGACAAAAATTCACTTAAACGTGTATTAAATGGAAACTTTTTATTGTAAAAATATCAGACTAGTTTTAAAATATCAGTTTTGATGGCGGAATGAACATCAGTAACTATAAATATGCTACTTTGAAAATTTCGCAAGTTATTGGAAATTTACGAATTTCTTAACATGCAGTATAGGGCAAAATTTCATATAAACGTCAATTTTGAGAGATATTTTCATCGTAAAGATGCCAAACTACTTTTGAAATATTATTTAGGACACTGGCATGAATATTAATGACTATGAATTTCCCAATATAAAAATTTCGTAAGTTATTGGAAATTTACGAATTTTTTAACATGGCAGAATAGAGCAAAATTTCACATAAACGTCAATCTTGAGGGATATTTTCATCGTAAAGATGTCAAACCACTTTCGAAATATTATTTAGGATACTGGCATGAACATGATAGACTATGATTTTTGCAATTTAAAAAATTCGTAAGTTATTTCGAATTTGCGATTTACTTAACATGTCAGAATAAGGCAAAATTGAGCATAAACTTCCATTTTGAGGATCATAAATACATTAGAGAACTTCAAAATTACATTTATGATATTTAAAACCCGAATTAACTTACTACGTCAGAAACGCCAAAAGAAAAATATTTGCGATGCATATATGCATAAATAACAGTGTTTTTCTGTTAAGAATAACGGTTTTCTTGTGTTAATATGACAGAATTTGAAACATTTTTTCCCCGTAAAGGAAACGGAATATGATTGGCGTCCTGGCTGACAATTTTTTTTCGTTTTTTTGACGAGTTTTTTTTTACAGTGTACAGCTGTTTCGATAGCCTTAAGAGTACCGTCTTCAGTGCAAAAAAAATCTTGAGAAGTGCTCATATATATAGGAGAGGGACCGAATTTAGTTCAACCAATAGGATTACGGGAAAGGTGGAGTGTGTGGCCAATAGGAATTTAGGAATGTTAGCAGTGTAAACCGTAGAAAAATTAAGAAAATGTGGACTGAATGTAAAATTTCCAACAATCAGACAAATAGGGAACAGCGAAATCACAATTTACAAGGTTTTTAAAATTTTTATAAATATGAAAAGCTTAAAAGAAATCGAGTTCTTGAATGGATTTAGATCAACAAATTATTTTAGCTGAATTAAATTTAAAATTATGATTTTCCTCCCAGTAATGTTTAGAAATAGCCGATTTATTGGTTTCTTGTTTGCGGACGTAATTCATATGTTCTTTTAGACGAAATTTAAGACTGCATTTAGTTTGGCCAATATATGATAAACCACAATGACAGGAAATACTATAAATGCCCCAAGAATTATGCATATCAATGGGATCTTTTAACTGAGAAAAGGTTGGATTTAGGAAAATAGGGTAAAACAATACTGATATTAGAAGAGACTGATTTAGTAGACGAAATACGAGGGAATTAACCATGGACGATATATTTAACGCCCCGATGCCTTTTTCTAGTCAATTTTCTCCTTTTATTACTTTCCGGTGTGAGCCTTTTTCTTTTTTTAACACACTTGACATTGTGAGTTTTTTTTGGTTTTCGTCCCATGCTATTTCTAGGGGGGGTTTAGCTCCCCCCCCTCGTTTTCTACATTCTAAAGTTCGGTGGCACTAGAAAACATAACTTTCCTTAAAAATCAAAATCTGCCCAAATCCAAGTGTTTTTTAAATAAGATTAGCCAATGATTTTAAAACATTGAATCTTACTAAAGATTAAAATTAATGACCTGGCTTTTCTTTTTATTTCTTATGAAAATTCCTTTTTTTTATGCCCATGAAAGTGCAAAATATTCATAATTTTTAAAAGATTATTTGATTTTAATTAAAGTTTCATTACATTTATATAGAATTTAAATCTGTTATTAAAATTAAAGGTCCACTTAAAATTATTCATACAACTTTCACATGCAACATTCCTGGAAATTTATCGGTCTTAATCAGACTCTTCCAGCAACAAATTTATATTAATTTGAAAATACAAATTTTGGATCTCCTGAAATTATTCGACACAGGCAATAATCAAACTATAAAAAACTGGACTTTGATAACAAAAGCCTCAAAACGTGTAAATACACAAAAACAAGCGATGCATATTTAGCTTAAAAACATGCATTATTTATCATATGTCTATGAGGAATTCATTTTCATTCCTGAGCAGCTTTACTGGACAAGGTAAAATATTATAGTAAAGCACTTTCACTAACAATAAAATAGAATATTATCGCTTAAATACTTGCAACCCTGTATATCTTTTGAAGAATATGTACAAACCACAAAGTGCACCTAAACATAAATCTATAGTAATAATATACGGCACAAAATAAAATGCACTTCCATCAATTTTCAGCTATTGTCGCTTTATAATCTGGTTATTTTGTGCAGCCCTGAAAATGAACAGTGAATGATTTCCCTGCCATATTCTACATGAGGCATTTTTTTATGCATATAAAAAATATATATTCATTTCATTTGGTTTAGTGTAGTCTATAGGTGTTAAACTCTACTTACCTGCAATTTCCCCCATAGACGTAATGTATTTGAATATTCATGAGCGTCCCTGAACACGAATCATTTGCTTCATCTCAACGAAAAGCTTAGTGTAGCATTCCTATATGATACATATTTAGAATACCAAGTTTGGAATCTCTGCTATTGTTTGATCTTGAGATATAACAGACAGACACGCACATAGACCAATCGCTAAAAACACGATTTTGATATTCAGGAGGCCTCAAAACGTGTAAATATAACAAAAACTTACTTTCGAAAATTTGACCCAAAAACAATATTGTCTCTACCTTATGGGAAAGTAATAACTACAGGAAATGCGAATTTGGTACTTTGGATTCCATATCTAGTTGCCACTTGAAAAGTTGATCAAGGTTTGCAAGTTTCAAGGAAATTGATAACAGACTTGATTTTTATTTTGATAAATATAGGCACTATAATTAAACGGGGGTTGAGAAGGGCGGTAACTCCCCTGACATTATACATCTATACCATATCATATTCTGCACAAAATATTATTTTAGAATATTAACAATAAATATGAATTTCCTTATGATTTTTACAGTATAAAGTTATTTAAATGTAATTTATGAGAATTTCTGTCCCAAAACGCAATGTCCCAAAACGGAATTTTGTGTGCGTTCCTGTACATAAACCAATTGTAGAGGATTAATTAATGCCATTTTAAATAGGGAATATCATATAGTAAACCTGAATAACATATATAATTCCTCAAAATTTCTGAAAATATTTACAGATGCTGGGGGCGGGTAGACGGACAGATGGACAGTCAGACAAAAAAAATATGCAAATTGAAATCATATTCACAGTTAAAAATTGTTAGAAAATGTTTTATGTAAACGAAAATGTAATTCCAGCAAATGTCCAATAATAATCCTTAACGTAACTGAATATTTTTCTGTAACCTGTAAATCTAATGCTAATCGTACTGCGCACTATAAAAAGCATTATCTTGTGCATATGAATAACATATTTCAATTTCATTAAGATTTATGCAACGTAATTAAAATTTGGTTTATATAAATATCTTCACATAGAACGCAATGCTTTGGAAAACTTTCGTGTGTCCCTGTATACAAACCAGTGATGGTGTTTACTCCATTTTCTATAGAAAATATGCGATAGAAAACTTAAATAACATGTTTCAATTTTATTAATATATGCCTAAATTAAAGGTATAAAAATATGGTTTATAAAAATACCTCTCATAGAACACAGTGCTTTGGAATTCTTTCGGGTGTCCCTGTACACAAGCTAGCGGAGGTATTCACTTTATTTTCAATCAGGAACATCCGATAGTGAACTCAAATAACATATATCAGTTTCAGGAAATTCTATGAATATTCACGGGAATTAGAACGCGGGCACACAGAAAGACGGATGGAGAGACAGACAAATCGAAGTCATTAACACTTTTCAACCTTGCTGGAATTGTTAAAGAGCCGAAGTCATTAAATTTTTCAACCATGATGAAAAGTGGTAAAAATAAAGCGCGAAAATTTCACACGGTTTTGCTAGTCTTTTAATTTTTTTTCTTCTCTTAACGTGTTTTAATTTGCAGGTGACCCCTAAGAAATTTAACTATAAAATTTTTTAACAATACGAAATAATGTAAATTTGCATAAGTTCTTAAAACTCTTGACTTCACGTGTTTGAATGATTTTAGTTGTTATTTTAAAATAAAGGATCTTTTTTTAATTTTTCTCATCTCGTAGATAACCCCCTAAAGTGAGCCCGTTGGCGTCGAAAAATAGATGCCAAAATTGAAAACAAAAAGTGGTATAATTCGTCATTTTCAAATTGCAATAACTCAGCGAAATTTTGCCTTAGAGAGATGATTTTTTTTTTTTTTTTGCTTGTTAGAACGAGGAGATTATTTTTCTAAATATAAGCTATATGATAGGAGGGGCCGTAAAAAATTAAATTTCGTATTTAATATAATTTAATAGCCCCTTGTACAAAAAAATGCCATATCTGAAATATACTCTTAACTTGCACTAATTTTGTAATTGGAAGTATGTTTCTATCTTTCTTAGTTTACGAGATAATCGCAGTAACATCAATTTTGAATCACCCGGTATATATATATATATATATATATATATATAATTAGCTGTACCCTGTCATGCTTTGCAGTGGCACATGTATGTGTACTGCCTATGTATGAAGAAGGCAAAATAGTTAGCTTTCTAACGTTGGCTGTATTACCTTCATTCACAACTGTATCTCGCAAATGAATGTATTCTTTGGATCGGAGTCTGGTCTGATTCAAACGAAAAAATAGCAAACGTTTCGTTTCAATTTTTGCATACATATCCACAATTTACTGGTGAAACAACTGACGGCATTTCAAAATATAATTGTCCTCGTTGCTCCGAATCATTAAGTTGTATGCGTAAAAGTTCATTGCGCTGCACCTTTTATTTATTTCTGTATCATTTACTGGATTTATCATCTTCACATTGAAATGAAATCCATCGGCACCATCCCAGAAGATAACTGGATACTGCAAAGCATCGTAACAACGGTAAGTTTCTGCGACTTTTATCAATTGATTGTTTCTTCGATGGAAAACAATATCTCTAGGTTGGTACTGATCTTCAACTATGACAATTGCTACTTCATGTGTAGTTGGAGCATTATATCTCCGGACATGTTCTCCAGCGGGCGTTTTGTCTGCGTGAATGACAATCTTGTGAGTATCTGATGGCATCATATCAATTGCCGTTTTGAACAAACGCCCCAAATTGCTTCCTTTCGTGAAGGAGCTACTGTAGTTACGAAATGATTGACCTTCTTAGCGACGTATGCATTCCTCAACGCATATCGACCCGACCTGAACTATAATGAACAGCTGGATTGTACCGGAATGCAAGACGATGAAAGTGCAGATTCAGATCTGCTGTTCTTTGGGTTCGAGTTTCAGCTATCCTCACCCTATCGCGTTCATTCCGTTGAGATCGAACCAAATCTGCTGCTGCAGAACGCGACTGCAATCGTGTATCTCACGCCTGGCGTTCCGCGTTATGTATCTGGATAGTGCTTAGTCTGTTCCTATCTCGTACGGATGCCCGCTCTTCTTCAGTCATATTCGAAAGTCATCTTTTCGATCCTTCTGCGTGGCGAGTTCGACGACCCAAATTCGTTTTTCTGCGAGGAATTATTTCGGTTTTCACAGGAACAGAAAGAAGGGATAAGATTATACCCTCTTATGGCTCTCACAGGTCTCGGTTGAAAAAAAAATGAGAAATAGGACACAAGTTTAATAACGAAAAATTTCATTTTGAAATGGCCAAAAAAAGTCATGGCATTTCATGCAAGCATTAATTTCGTTAATAGAGCATATACATTTTTGTTTCTTACGATGTTAACATTACTGACCGAAAGAGAAACAGTTGAGAAGTATTGACATTGAAAGATAGGTATAGTTCGAGATACGAAAGTTTGAGAAAAAATATAATTGCGACACGAAATCCCAAAGCGTAACAGGCGGAGAATCCGACTACATAAATACTAATCGCAACAGGACATTTCGGAGCAAAAATTAGAAAGCTATTTTCTTTTCTAAAAAAACTAAAAATTTTATACAGATGCCATTCATCCACAATCAAACATTTTTAACTATCGCGTGCTCATACATTCATAAAAATAAAAAGTTGAAACATGATCATTATTTTTCTTTTCATTTTTTACTGAGCACGCGCTGTAATATAAAATTCATCGAAATCAAACAATTTTAACTACCACTTGCTCATATATTCACAAAAATAAAAAAGTGAAACATCAACATTATTTTAATTTTCCTTTTTTACTGAGCACGCACTGTATAAAATAAATGGTAAACATAAAGCAAATTTGCAGTGCCAATATGGCGGGTTTGCTAGTATCGTTACAGTTAAAAAAGCTGTTTTATCGCGGTCGCGGGTATGTTACTGACGCGAAAAATAGATAAAAACAATCTTTGAAGCGGGTTGTATATCGTGTCAAAACTTGAGATCAATCGGTGCAGAACATTTTGAGTTTTTGAGCTGTACACAAACCAACTTAACATTTTTATAGATATAGATTGGTATCTATATTTCTTTTTTGTATATACTTTGATAGCGGTCAAAAAACCATCCAAATGTCTTGAAATATGGCACAATTACTTATGCACAGTTATGTGCAATTACTTATGCACAGTTACATGATATTAGTTGAACAGTTGTTGGTGTGTATTGTACTTGAGACTCCTGTATAGGTGCATAAGAGAGAATTGGGATGCATAGACGTCATTTATTTCAAGTAACTTTATCATTGTTACACTACATCTAATATTATTTATACTGCATTTTGCATCTTATTATTTATTTTCTGCATTTAAATGTACCTTCTTACACTGCATTTAACAGTCTGGCGTACTTCCGCTTCTTTAAACAGAAATGCATCTTATTAAACGATATAATTATGCATGTATATATACGTATAATTTAGAAATAAAATAATTTTTAAGTGCTTCTTAATGAGTAATGACGGTGTAATATTGAGACTCCTGATTTGTATATCCATTAGTATTATGTTTAGAATGCTCCGTTTATCGCAAAAAAAACTATAATTATGTATAGCGTCAAATGATACCTTTTCTCTGTGGTTTTACCTCACAAATAGATAGCCTATTTACCCTAATAGTTACTATTCAGGGCAATGTTTAATTATTTTCAATATCTCAAACAATCATTAAGCATTCTATCAGAAATCTGTATGTATAGCTATTATAGATAAATAATCTGTATAGTTGGAAGATAAACAGTTATAGTAAAAAAAAAAAAATTAAAAATAATATTATACAGAATGCAACTTACTTTTGTTATAAATCTTTTATATTCTTTTAACTCTTTCAGATATTTTCTGCCAAATGGTGTAAAGTGCAACAGAAATTTCGGACCATACCAGGGACAAATAAGTCTTTTGGCGGTCATTTTAGACAAGCTAAAGACAGAAATGAAAAAAAAAATAGTTAAAAGACTAATTAAAATATTTAACATAATATGTATGGCTCATTCCTATCCGAACATTTATTATTTGAAAGGTCACGTAGGAAAAGTGAATGAAGAAACGTAATAAAAATAAGATGGCATTATAAAAACCAGCATCTTATAAAAAGCTTGTTAATTTATTATAAGGATTTATCGGCAAAAAGTTCATGAAATTTGGTGTTGACGATTTTAAAAATTATATGTATAAGCAGTAGTTGTGTGCAATTTTTATTAAAATCACACAATCAACCGTGGAAGAAAATCATGTTTATTGAAATTTTATTTTTCCGACTAGAAAGGTTGTCTGAGTGAGTAATGCTGACCAGGGTGTCGGCCTGGATAGCTCATTTGGTAGAGCCTTCACCTTGTAAGTCAAAGATCCGGGGTTCGACTCCTGTTCCAGGCATTATTTTCACTCAGTCGGAAAAATAAAATTTCAATAAGTAGTTGTGTTGTTAAGGATGATTGACTACACTAAATTCCTAGGCCTATCCATGGAATGCCCTCCTTGGAGTTTTTTCTAAGGATTTCTAGCCTGTATTTACATGAGTTTCGGAAAAACCATAGTAAATTCCGAATAGCTTGGTTGAGGAGCGTGATCTTAAATCGATATCGACAATCTGTATGATCATTGTAAATATAGACAAACAGTGAAGATATATTGGAAGAAAAGTGAAATAAAATAGCAGCTGGGGTAAGATGACACTGCAAAAATTGATATGTTTCTTATTCCAGACATAGCCTCCTTAACTAGATGCCAGTCACGTAGCTCGGAAACTAGGCAACAGTTGAAGCGGTAGACAACGCCACCTAGTACAAATTATAAGACTTTTTTATTCAACTGTCACCAATAATTTAAAGAAGTGATACATGATACATATAATCGACGTTTCTTCAATTCTATTCGCCTTTTACATATATCAGATCCCACTTTTTAAAATTTTTGGTGGCTGTTGAATAAAAGAGTCACGCAATCTGTTCCAGGTGGCGCTATCTACTGATTCAATTGTTTCCTAGTTTCCGAGCTACACGACAGGTATCTAGTTAAGGAGGCCATGTTCCAGAGCTACGTACTGTGCCCGATCTCATTGTAGCAGTCACAATAACGTCAAGTTTCCGTGTAGGAGGGGTTGGCCAGATTCAAATATATATTACATTTTTCGTTGAAAAATCTGCGATTTTATTTCCTTTAAAATGTGTGATTTAATTTCCCTTGAAGTATGTGATTTAATTTTCCCTAACATATGGGTATTTTTGGTATTTCTATTCTCTTTGATAACTGTCTCTCAGAAATTTTTTTAGCTACATGCGATCTTCTTAAGTGATAGAACAATTAAGATGATACACTGCTAGCCTTAAAATTTTTATGCAACTGCTGTATGAATAGCTTCATTATTATTTTTTATGATTACATAACTTGGAAAAGCAAAATCGTTTCTAACAAAATTGTTTTAAATTTGAAAAATAGATTTTTAGGCAATGTCAGCAATAACTTGATAATATGCCACCAGAACTCTCTTTGACTACTCTGTGTGGATAATAAATTTTCTATTGCAATGAGACGAAATTAAGTTAAATACAACCATAGCCTCCTAAAGTAGATGCCTGTCGCGTGGCTCGGAAACATAGCAACAGTTGAAACGGTAGACAGCGCCACCTGTTACAGATTGCGCGATTGTTTTATTCAACTCCCACCAATAATTTTAAGAAGTGATATATGATATATATAATCGACGTTTCTTGGATTCTATTCGTCTTTTATGTACACTCATGTCCATAAATTAAGGATAATTCAGAATCACACGGAAATATAACTTTAATGCAAAAATTTCACCTGTAGAAATACCACACATATCTTTAAGAATAATATGCAAATTATAGGAAGCCATCAGATGACGCCGGTATTATGTTACAGTGGCGAAAGTGTAAGAAGGGGGTAGCTGAGGAATGGGAGCAAAGAAGGAAAATTGTTCACAAGCGTTCTGTATGCCGCTCAGTGCCCCAACCGAATAGCTATGACACAGAGGACGCATGCAGATAATTTTTTATGTGGTAGAATTATCGGCCGGCTAGAATGTGGGCGCACTCAGATAGAAGTATCGGGGGAACTTGGAATCGCCAAAAGTGTCATCTCTAGGCTTTTTCATCGATTCCAAAACGATGGAAATGCTAGTCGACGTTACAGTACTGGTTGGCCCCGAGTTACAATGCCGAATGACGACCTGCATTTGACAGTAATTGCTTAAATGAGCAGATAAAGCGCAGCATCAGACTTGTCTCGTCAGCTGTCTGCAGCCACAGGTACCACAGTTTCAAGGCAAACCGTGTATAGTCGTACGGGAGGTATTGGTCTATATGCTCGCAGGCCTTTTAGATGTGTTCCGCTCGCGGCAGTGCACTGTTGCCAACGGTTCTGAGTAGAGGACATGCAATGTGGACAGCAGCACAGTGGGCTTGTGTGATGTTTTCCAACGAGTTCAGGTTTAAATTTCAGTGTGATTCACGCCAGACTTTCATATGTAGAACGTCAGGTACCCGTTAATCTCAAAATAACGTAGTTGAACGACACCGTTACTGTGGAGCAGGAGTGCTCGTTTTTTTTTTTGGGGGGGGGGTCATATTGGACATTAGAACAGATCTGCATTTCAAATCGGAACCATGACAGGCTAAATTTATCGGGACATCATTCAGGAACAACACGTACGTTTGTTTAGGGGTGCCATGGGCCCAGAATTTGTGTTTATGGATGACAATGCGCGGCCTCACAGTGCAGACATTGTACACGGATGCGTACAATCTTAAGCTATCACTCGCATGGAACGGCCAGCATTCTCACCTGACTAGAATCCGATAGAGCATGTGTAGGACATGCTTTTCCGACAAGTTGCAGCCCGTCAACCCCCTCCTACATGTGTACCGGAGCTTCGGAGAACAGTGCTTACTGAAAGGAGTGATCTTCCCCAACGTCAGATCAATAATTTAATACTCAGCATTCCTAGACGTTATAAGGACTGTATTTCATCATCTGAGAGACATGCAATGTATTTACCATCATACCAACCATGCAATGTTAAGTTTTTGTGAGGGAGATATTTTTTGTAATTGCTTCAGGGATCAAAAATCGTAGTTTTTATAAGTGGTATCCTACATAAACCACCTTTTTTAGCTCTTGATCTTTTGTTTAATAAATGGGCTGTATGAATAAGACATGTTTGTTTTGTTTTTGAATCTTTATTTGCTGCAGCTAGCATTATCCTTAATTTATGAACATGAGTGTATATCATATCTACTTCTAAACATTTTTGGTGGCTTTTGAATAAAAAATGCTGTTCAATCAGCACCAGGTGGCACTGTCTACCGTTTCAACTGTTGCCAAGTTTTCGAGCAACGCGACAGGCATCTAGTTTTTATTTAGCAAATTTCTAGTTAGCAAATTTATCAGAATTTTCAAAACAACACGACATTCTAAATAAATAATTTTCAGATGATTACATTTATTTTGAGATCTATATTTATTTTTTTATTATCAAATAACAATATTGAACTAAAAAGTTTCAAAATTTTTTATTCAAGATGCTAATTTCGAAACGTATTCTATATTCTTAATGTATGATCCGCATGAGTTTCTGTTAAATTTTTAATATATCAGATTTTATAAGCAATCGATAATGTATTTTTTTTTTCTGTATGCATATTTTTTCTTTCTTTTATATTACAGCAGTATTCATATTCATAGATAGGCCACCGTATGTTTCTGTTTATTAAAACTTTACTTAAATAATGTTTTTTTTTTTTTTTTTTTTTTTTTGACATAAGTCTTCATCATAGCCTCCTTAACTAGATGCCTGTCGCGTAGCTTGGAAACTAGGCAGCAGTTGAAGAGGTAGACAGCGCCACCTAGTACAGGTTATAGGACTTTGTTATTCAACTGCCACCAATAATTTAAAGAAGTGATACATGGTATATAAAATCGACGTTTCTTCGGTTCTATTCGCCTTTTATACATATCATATCCCACTTTTAAAACTTTTTGGTGGCTGTTGAATAAAAAGGTCGCGAAATCTGTACCAGGGGGCGCTATCTACCGCTTCAACTGTGGCCTTGTTTCCTAGCTACGCGACAGGCATCTAGTTGAGGCCATAGTCTTCATATTCTAACAAGGAGACGGCAAGGGTGTGGGGTCCTCAAATCGAACGGAGGTTCCGCGTGTAATTAGCACTCAGTGAGTGTATTCATATAGTCAAATCCTAGAGCGCACTACTTAGCCATCGCCGAGAAAAAAATTCCTGAAGTTTGAAAAAAAAAATTTAATTTGTATTAAAATTTAATGAATCGTTATAAACAATTTCTTTTCATCTTTTATAAATTGTTAAATCGCGAATTTAATGATTTCTAACTTTTTAACGATTAGAACTTAGAACTGAAGATAGAATAAATACAAAAGCCACAGTTTTTTTTTTTTATATATAAAATAACATATTATTAAATACAATGAGTATTTATGATTATACGTTTATAGCATTAGCAGTTCTTTCAATCATTCATCTTTACGAATGCACAAACCTGGATGATATTTATCATAAAAACAAGAAAAACACAAATTTTGTCGACAACTTGCACAACAAATAAATGCAGCTTTTTTACAGGTGCACGGTGTTTTGAGAATTTCTCCTAAAAAGCAAACTTCGTTCACATTCATAAATATCTCTCGATGTTCAGATAATTTTGTTCTAATCGTTAAAAAGTTAGAAATCATTAAATTCGCGATTTAACAATGTATAAAAGTTGAAAAGAAATTGTTTATAACGATTTATTAAATTTTAATACAAATTATTATTTTTTTTTTTTTCAAACTTCAGGAATTTTTTCTCGGCGATGGCTAATAGTCCAGTCAATAGGTATGTAAAAAAGGGCTTACCTAGCAAAAGGTGGGGTAGAAGATTTTTCTTTTTAAATTTGTACAGTCAGCCAAAAAAAAAACGCCCCCCCCCCCCACATAATTTCGCCGTAAATTATCGTAGAAACATGCGACTGGTACCTATGAGTTTGTAATAACGTCTCCTTTATAATATTATAATTAGATTTTACTTAGGGGGTCGTCTACCTATTAAAACTGACATGAACTTCATTGTTTTCAATGGTAACCCCCCGTTTTTATAATTTATTTGAATTCTTTGGATCAAATCATCACGGAAAATGGTATAGTTTATATATTTCGCTCAATTTTTCAGAGAGTTATAAGCAGTCAAATTTTGGGGATGCTAATGTTAAATGAATGTGACAAACATTAAATCATATCTTCCAAAATAATTATGATATTTAAATTCTGTTTTTTTTTATTCGTTAGAATGAAGTGACCCAAACATATTCCATGCAAATTTTTGCTAAAAAACATTTTTTGAATTATGAAAATTATTAATAAATTCATATTTGAAAAAATTATGGATTATGACCTATGTTAATTTTTGCACGAATAGAGCGGACATCATCAAAAACATGGGTTTCCAAATTTACAGCTCGTTCCTAACATTATTTTTTGAGTTACAGTGATATTTCACTTTTTATTCCTGTTAGGGAGCCGTCACTTGTTATAATCTGTATCCTCTATAAGTAAATGTTTGTATATAATTTGACGGAAAACTATTTTAATTTACCTTTATGTTATTTTTATTGTTTCCTAAGCAATATTTCGATGTTTATTATGCAAATTTACATATTTTTGTAAAGTTATCACAATGTAAGCGAGGGATTGTGAAAGAATTTCAAAAGAAAAGAAATTTAATCAACATTTACTCAGCGCCTCTGATTCGCTGAGACACTATTTAAAAAAAAAAAAAAGACTAATTTGCATATTCCTATTTGAATCTATATGTGACGCAGGTATGCATAAATCACAATGGTATTTACTACATCGATTATTGAAGACAAATCTTAAATGATTTAATTACAAATATGCAAAATTACTTTGTTTTATAATATAAAGATTTAGAAAATTTGTGAAAAGGCGTGGCTTACGGTACAAGAGAGGAATATATCCGATCCTAATATGTTAAGTCTTTCTTCATAAGTATTAAATACCTTTTTCTAGTTTTTCGCTGCTAAAATTCTATTTTAATCCTGTTACACTTTTTTTCGCATTTCAATATTCAAGAGTACGTACACCTCTAGTTAAATAGCATGTTTTAGAAAACACGGTACAGCGAAACTGATTGCATGAAACAGCAATTATGCATTCGACAATCGTTTTATTATTATTATTATGAATATTTAATAATTTTAAAAAGATTTTTTACCATGAATTTTCTGTTTAAATTTTGTTGTGACATAGTTGCATTTGGTTACTGTAGCGTTTGTAAGCTTTGTGTATTATTTAAAATTTATCCCATAATGTAACATAAAAAAATATCAAATTTCTATTAAAAGTTTTTTAATACAAAATCAAATAGTGAAAAATTGCTTTTTTTTTTTTTTTTTTTGTATGAAAATTGGCATTTGTGTTTTGAACATTTTGGTGCGGCAGATATTAAAAACAATATTTTAATGATGAGCTGAACCTGAGCTTAAGAGAGGGCGGATCCAGCTATTTAGCACAAGTGATATCACCTGACTAAAACCAGAATAAACAAGAGTTTAATTTATTCCGGGGTATTTTTAGCCCACTGTTATTCATTTTTTTTAATTTATTTTATTTTTTTAAAGAGAAATTTATCTTACTTTAACATAGATTTTTACTTTTTACCGCTATCCACATTTGACCTTCAGCATCAGCATTTAAATGAGGAGTCATCATCTTCTTCCAAAGCAAATTTTAAATAAACTTAAAATCATATATATTTGTGAAAATCCAAACAGATTTTTCCTACTAAGAAAGCCATTCCACACTGAAATACATGCGTAATCGGTCACTTATATGCCAGTTCACACCACAATATATTGGTAGGTAGGTAGGTTGGGTTTAATGTCGCACTAGTACTGCGCTATGGGTAATTGGCGACGGTCTGGGACACACCCCTACGATGGTCCGGAGACACGCCATCGTAATTTTTATCGTTCACGGAGACGTTGGCTTCCCTGATTCTGTTCCCATAGTTTATTGTTCAGATTTTTTATTTATTTATTTTTATTTTATTTTATTATTATTATTTTCTTTCTTTCTCCCCCCCCCCCTTTTTTTTAAATAGAGTAATGACCTTTAGAGTAAAATTAGAGTAGACTTTTGTAATAGAGTAATGAGTTTTGACCTTTTCAACTGAAGATTTAGATTAAGGGTAGTCAGCCTTTCTACACCCACCGTCCACTTCGGTATCTGTGTTAAAGAGTAGAATTTTAGAACATCCCATTAAGTAGTAGGATTTATTATTTTGCATATTAATTTGTTACACATTATAAAATATAAAAGCAAAAGAATATCGTGGAGATTTATGTAAAAGTTTTTAATAATGTCATGGGAAAAAAAAATAATTAATTAAAAAAATAAATAAATAAAAATCTGTTTTAATATTTTTAAAAAGTCAATTAAATTAAAGAAAATGAAAGTACTGCAGTATCAGAACAAACTCCCATTGTTACTGTGAAACGGCCGTGGGAACCAGGTTGAGTGCCACCGTTTCAGACAATTATACGGCAGCTTGATTTAAAATAATTTTGAATTTTCAAACAAATTTAAAACCATTTACCTTTTTTTTTTCTTTTGATAGATACTTTAATATCTATTTAAGCTATTTAATTTTCTTCGTATGAAGTGAACTAATTGAAGTGAACTAATCAATAGAAACCAAAAACAAATCTTTTAATTCATAAACTAACTCAGAGAGTTCTGTGAATTAGTCATTTTTTATTTTATAATTAACATTTCTGAAATTTTTTTCCGGTGTGAAACTTAATAAATAATGTATACTGGGTAGTAGATCATGATTTATATTCTCTAAATGTATAGACGGACCCCTAATACATTTTCACGTGTAACTCTATTTAGAATTGATTTAAAGTATATAAATAGGTATGTTTTCCGAACCGCCTTAATCTCAGAAATCTGAATATGAAGTCAAAAATAGGGTTTCCATTGAAAAAAATGAAGTTAATGCCAGTTTTAATATGTAGACGACCCCTAGGCAAAATGTAACTATACCGTTATAAACTAGACGTTATTACCAATCGATCGGTAATAGTCAAATGTTTCTACGATAATTTACGGCGAAATTAGGTGGGGGGGGGGCGTTTTTTTTTTTCGGCTGACTGTACATATTAGTGTAAATATGAAAAAAACGATTTATCCAACATGGACGACCCCGGGAAAATTTTTGTCGGCTGAAAAACCTCGAAAATTTACTACTTTTTTGGCTTTTTTTGAAATATCTCAGAAATGGCTGAATTTAGCGATATTTTTCTATTATAAAGTTTAAAGAGGATTAAATTTCCTACAATTTTCTTCATTACAACTATTTTGTAGTACTAATAGCAAGCGCGTTACAGCCTCTTGAAAGTCGGCATTTTTTCTCAAGCTAATAAAATACAACTTAAAGAAATGGGTCGGTGCATGAACGTTTATTAGAAAACGGAAAAAAAAGAAAGGACATAGTCAGCTGTCTGACCTTAGGAAATGATATCTGCTTCGTAGCAAAGGAGGTAAAAAAAAGAAAGCTATTGATCTTTAAACAAGTTTGCCTATTTATGAAGTTCATTTAAAATTAAGATTGTCCCAGCAAAACTTATACTGATGGGCTCGTTCTGGCCTACAGCTGGCATCTTGCACTTGCCATCAGCTGCAGGTTGCCACATGTAGCTGAAGCAGTGGGCCGCTTACGGCTGCCAGCATTGCAGCCAGCCTACAGTAAAAAGGCCGGTGGCTCAGAAGCGGCATAATAACAGCTGGCCTTTTGCAGGATACCAACACACGGCCAACATTATGTTTGCCATAGGGCGGCCACAATTTATAAGGCCGGTACCGGACCATTACTTGCAATTCGAATGCATAGAGGGCGCTGCGGTTCACCTGCTGTTGATTTGAAATTCCCTCTCATTTCGCTTCGCCATTTCGTGCCAAGTCTGCGGAGTACAAGATACTAAAAGGTTAAATGATCTCATAAAAAGTGTAAGAGTAAGTGATTCATTTTTTAATTTGGTTTTGTGTTTTTTATTTAATCATTTTTAGAAGCCTTTGATTTTAGAATTATTATTAAAATATTAGGATTTCTAGAAAAGTACAGCAAATATCTCGTTGGTCCGTTTAAAATGAGCTATGATAGTCATTAATTTTCTAATTATATTCTTATTATTTCTTCTTATTATTATTTTAATAGCGCTAATAAGTTTGTGGATCCAACTTTATACTTGTATAATATAACTGTGGGAAAGTTATTAGGACAATTATAAATTTGTAACCTTTTTATTTTTACTTTGTTCTGCATGTATAAGAAAGAAGTATTTGATACGTAAAAATTTTCGACTCCCGTTTTTCGGTTGTTTTACACGCTTTTATATGTTCTGAACACGATTTGACTTCATTAAAAAACTATCTGTCTATCTTTGTGTGTATCAGTAATTTTTTGAACGCTGTATTCTATGAACAATTTAATACAATTTATCTTAACTAGATATTTAGTTGGACTTTGACTTAAATCGGTGCTAATTACATTTGAGGATCAATCCTTCAAAATATGCCGCTTTCATTCCATTTTTTCCCCAGTTTTTAACATGGCAGTATGAAAGGAAAATTTGCATAAATACACATAATGAGAATTAATTTTTAGATGTGAAATAAAATAAATAAATGTTTATGTTAATAACAGTCAGACAAGATTTTTTTTTTCTTTTTAATCCAGAGAGCATCGCTTGAAAAATAAATAAATAAATAAACAAATAAATAAATCTTAAAAATTATCCCTTCTATATATATTTGACTAGATCCTTATATATATAAAGTATTTAAAAAAATGTACTTGTAAAATAGCAAACAGAAAATTCCCGTATGTTAGAAATATAAATAGAAAATGAAGTATTGCCATAAATTAATTAAAAGAGAAATAGCAAAAAGTATAATCAAAATAAGTATTAGACTTTCTATTATATCCCAAAGAAACGTCGCCCAAGCAAAGAAAGAGTTCTGCTTTTTCTGCCAAAAGTGTTTCAATACATAAATTTGTATCATATTTCTTATATTATTTTTGTGATTTTATAGAGCAGAAATTTTTTATGGAAATTGGTGGTGGCAAAAAAGCGGAACTCTTTCATTCCTGACCACCAGTATGATTTAAAAAGTCAAGAATCGTGAAGATGGTCCTAAATCTGAATCAATTTATTCATATTTCATGAAAAACAAGTGCATTATTACCTTTTAAATTCCGAAATTATTATTATTAACACAGATAACACTGACAAACTAATAAAGTTTTCGCCACATAAAGATGTGAGACAAAATAAATAAAAAACAAATAAATAAAAATAAATTCAATTAAATAAATAAAGACAAGAAGATAAAATATATATATATATATATATATATATATATTTAGATTAGAATAATTTTCTCTCAAATATTAAAAACTTATCACAGACGTTAATCTTTGAACTGCATTATTATTATGACTATACTGCATCATAAAATTATGTATCCTGCTTATATTTGTAATTTAAATGATCACTTTTGACTGCTAAACTTTAAGTGAGTAAGACACACTGAGTAAACTTTAAATGAATATGACTATAAATTTTTTAAAATGTTTATCCAGTGTTTCTGTAATTCTACAATGGTTTTCAACTAAAAGTAAATAATCGAAATTCTTTACCTTCATCCGGTATTTTTATTTTTTCAAATTGTTTTATTTCTCAACAAATAATAATAATAATTAAGGAAAATTAAGGTTTATTTAGAAGGAAATATAAATCATTGATGTACACCAACTACTAAATAATTAAAATAATAGTCATTCTCATTAAATCTGTGTATAAAACAGATTTTTTAACATCCTGTTTCATTTTCGCTATGTAAGATATGAAATAAGTAATTCCCTATAGTTATGATGAAATCTTTCAGAGCAACTGAAAACGTCTTACGTCTTTATTTAATAAATTCATTTTAAAGTAAACCAAAACATCGTCTATCAATCAGTGTAGTACGAATGTGTTAGTTTTGAATTGGAATATTTTTCTTAGTCAGCAATTATAACCAGATGGCCCCAAATGCTTCCTCTCTAAGCATCTTTGAAGGTTAGCAACAGCGCTTATCAGTTCAAAAAATGTCGAAATGCATTAAGTAATTTTTACTTTCTTCTATATTCAATATAAGAAAGTATTGGATTCGTAAAAATTTTCGATCTCGGGTTTTTGATAGATTTACACGTTTTGAGAGCTGTAGAACACGGTTTGACCATTTTTAGAAAATGTCTGTCTGTGTGTGTGTGTGTGTGACAAAATTTTGTGGCAACTGTATCTCCGGAACTACTGCACAGAATTTCATACAAATTGGTATGTAGTTGCACCTTGACATAAATTAGTGCCTATCAACTTTTGGTAAAAATCGTCTCACAGGTTGCGTTGCCATCCCGCTTTTTCTAAATTTTTAACATGGTGATATAGGGCAAAATTTTGTATAAATGTGCATAAGGAGAATTATTTTTTAGTAATCATTATGAATTTACAAGAATTATTTATAATAGAGATAGTCAACTGGGAAAAAAAATTTTGCATGTGTAGGAGCCTCGTGAACCCCCTTGGGGGGGAAGTCCCCCCTCGAAGGGAGTAAATTTTCAAGATGGGTTTCTTTCGAAAGGTCTCGTCAATACCTTTAAAACGAATGGTTGAACTATAAATCTGTGATAATTTAAAACAAAGTTATCGATTTTTTTAACTTTTTACGAAAAAAAAAAAAAAAAAAAATCTTTTTTTTTTTTTTTTTTTTTTTTTTAAACGAAATTTAACCAAACTTGGTATTTAGTTGGCTCATGACATAAACTGGTGTTGATTAGATTTGGGGATCAATCGCACAACAGGAGGCGCTGTGATCGTATTTCGTCTGAATTTTTAACATGGTAGTATAGGACAAAATTTCGTATAAATGTACATAATGAGAGTTATTCTTAACCTGTGATTGTAAAATTAATATGAATTATTGCTAATAGTAGTAGTCAATTAGGAAAAAATGTTGTGCATGTGGGGGGCATCGCTCCCCCCCCCCTGGGGGGAAGTTCCCCCGGGGTGGTGTAAATTTTGAAGATGGGTATCTTTCGAAAGGTCTCGTCAATACCTTTAAAACGAATGGTTGAACTATAAATATGTGATAATTTAAAACAAAGATATCGATTTTTTTTTTTTTTTTTTTTTTTTTACTTTTAACGAAAAAAAAACTTGGATTTTTTTTTTCTTTTTTATTTTTTTTAATATTGTTACTGAGTGAATTTGTATAGGAAAATATAGAAGAAAGTCTTGTGGTGGCCACAACATACTAGTGTAAATGTGAATTTGAATCTCAAATTGTAATCTGCGCTTTAAATAATAAACTTGGCAGTTAGTTTGTTTTCTGATTAAAAAAAAGTAATCCACAACTTTAGATGAATTAGTTATTTAAATAAATTAATAAGAAAAAAAAAAAAAAGAAATGGTTTTCAATTGGTTTCCAGGATCATGCATGCATGTTTAATTTTAATTTTTATGACAGCAAATATATGAAAAAAAAAAAAAACGAAAGAAAAAGAAATGCGTACTTATATAATTTAATTGTAAAAAAATAAAAATAATTAAAATAAAAATGAAATTAAAAAATAATTAAATAAAAATAAATTTTAAAGCACATATTTTTTACAGTAATAAATGCACCAAAGAACTGGTATTAATAATAAATATCTTTGTAAAGAAACGCAATAATTGAATAAAAAAAAACTGGCAACATTTGTTTCTGGTGATACACAGCTGTTCATTTGGTGAACAAAGTAGGCACGAGTGTAGCAAAACACTTCTGTTACACTCGTGTCCACTTTTGTTCGCCTGACTAAGGATAATAGTGGTGACATCTGTTGCCTTTTTATTTTATTTTAATATCTTATTATTTATTTATTTATTTTTACAGTAATAAACGATTGAAAGAACCGTTATAAATAATAAAAATCTTTTAAAGAAAACCCAGAAATTAAAAAAAAAATACTAGCAACATTTGTTTCGAGTGGAAATAATACCATGGCTCTTCAATAGGTGAACAAAGTAGGCACGAGTGCGGCAAAGTACATTTGCTACACTCGTGTCCACTTTTGTTCGCCTGACTAAGGGTCACTGTTGCTTTTTTTTTCCGATTTATGGTAACTTATTATTTTATTCTTCAGAGTCAGAACTCCGTACTTTAGTAGTTTTTAAATTCCTTTTAAGGGGATGACGAAATTGAAAATCGTACTTTGAAATTAGCGTCTTAGATTTCTTAAAGTTTACATACATATGCTTTGAAATGTATCAATACTAAGCATATTAAAATTTCTGGAAAACTATTTAAATATGTAAAAAAAAAAAAAAAAAATCAAATAAATTTTTTTAAAAAGATTTTAAGTGTTTTATGCGATTAATATTTTTAATAAATTCTCCCCTTACCCTGATTTCATTGTATTGTATATAATGTATCAATATATTTGAAATAAATTAGGTTTTTTCTTTGTGCATTGGTTGATGAGTTTTTTTTTTTTTTTTTTTTTTTTTTTTGTTAAAAATACTTTTATGTTTGACTCTAAAATTTAGCACACAAGTACAAAATACTTTTCAAAAAGTAACTTCTCAATCAATCCACAAAGTTATACCAAAATATGTTTAGAAATTTTGATAAATTACAATGATGTCAAATCGAGTATGAAATTTAAAAATTATGTTGCATGGAATATTTATTTATTTATTTTATTTCAAAAGTTTATGAGAAATTTTAATGTACTTAATACTGATACATTTCAATATTTATGTATTAAATCACGACATTAAGGAAGAAATTTCAAAGAACGATTTTCAATATTTACCATCTCCTTAACTCTGATTTAAATATTTTTTTATTGAATGTTCTCTATATTGCATACTTAAATCAGAAACTTTTTATTTCAATATTTTATCTAGTCACTTGCAACGTTACATTTATTTATAAAAAAAAAAAAAAAAAACTTAACACAGTTAAATAAACGTTTTGAAATTTAACATTTTGAAATAAAATTTACAAAGAATATAATATTACATAGAACAAAATATATATTTATCTTATCAAAATCTTATATTTGCATAGAACAAAAGTAATAAAGAGCTTATCATAGATTTATTTTTAATGAAAACGGATCGGCTGAGTGTTTCTCACGCTGTACTAGAAATCCTAAATTTATAAACATAGTCTAAGAATCAAATGCTTGTAAAAATTTAATTGAACTATAAATACAGTGGGTAATCAATTATTATTATTATTATTTTAAAACAAATACTGGAAGAAATGGTCTTGAACTTCTAATATGCAAAGAACATTTAAAAACTCATATTTTCCACTATCGATTTAGTCAAGAGTGCAATTAAAGAAGCAACCACAAATTGGAGAAAAGCACAAATACTTTGGATCACCCTATATCATGAAAAGCTACCGATGACTTGTAACCTTATCACTCTGCATATATTTTAAACAATATGTGTATTTTTTTTTTTTTTTTTTTTTTTTTTGGCAAGGGGGGGGGGGGGGCAAGTTTCCTTTTTTTTTTTTTTTTTTTTTTTCTTATAGGAAAAATGGAATTCATTAAAATTTTACAAAACTTACAGAAAAATTGAAAAAATTTTAACAAAACACAAAACACAAGAAATATATTATTCTAAAGCACACGACGTGTAATATTCGGTGAGATATGAGCATTTATTAGCATCATATTTTATTTACTGCTTTTGTGGGAAAGATAAAAAATTTCATCACATTAGTTAAAAGCTAGATATATTGGGCAATTTATATCGAAAGTTCATTTCAATACAGGAAAAATTAAGCAAGTTGATGCGAAAAAATGGGGCAGATTTTAGGTATATACAGGTTTGAAAATTCATAAGGGGTTTTTCACATGCCAAGCATTTAATTGGAAGATTAAATTTTTTCAACCATGTTTCAAAATTTCTTTTTTGTGAAAAAATCCTTCTGGACTTGTAACTCTAACATACTTTTATTTATTTAGTACGATCTGTGAGCTCATAAGGAGATTTTCACAAAAATGACCTTTTGTAACATGGTTTAACATATCTAAAATCTGGCTCGTTCTTTTACCAATAATTTACTTAATTTTTATTCCATTGAAATAAACTTTTGTATAAGTTACCCAAGATATCTGGTTTTCGACTTACGTAATAAAAAAACTTCTATCTTACGCGCACGCTCAGAAAAAATAAAATAAATAAATAAATAAATAAATAAAAATTAATGTAAATGCTCAAATCTCCTCGAAAATTACACATATGAATTTTATGTTTCAGAATAATGTTTCTTTAATGTTTTATCAATTTTTCTGCAAGTTTTGTAAAATTTTGTGAAAATTTCTTCTTGTTATAAGCAAGAAAATTGCCAAAAATGTAATAATATATATATATATATATATGCCTAAAAAACTGTGTATTTCCCATACAAAAAACTTACAAACGTATATAGTAAGAGCAATAATGTGTTCAAGTTACAAGTCACTTGTAGCTTTTTATGACACAGGGTGATCCAAAATATTTCTGCTTTTCTTTAATTTATAGCTGGTCCCTTAATTGAACTTTGGACAAAATCGATAGTAGAAAATGTGAGTTCTTAAACGTTTTTACATGTCTGCATTTAATAATCATTTAGTGAAGCATTTTTTTTTTTTTTTTTTTAATCAAGATAAAAAAAGTGTAAAAAAAAATAATTATAATAATAATAATAATAATAATAATAATAATAGTTTGATCTCCCTCTGTTGCTACAAAACCAAATTAAATATTGGATGCATAGAAATTAGCATTAATAAAATGTAAGGTATCAGAATAAATAAATAAATAAATAAATAAAATAAAATAAAATAAAATAATAATCATAACCAAATCACTATTGGCCCATTAAGGGCCCTCTTCACTCACCGCCGCTGGAAACCGAAGTTAATGTTATTCTATGGGAAATTTTTCTTTACAAATAGCTTATTAACTAATACATATTTTTTAATTCTGTTTTCACATTCTGAAAATTTCAATCTGTTAAATTGACGGACCTTTTTTAAAAAAATATTTAATTTTTTATATTTTATTTTGAAGCTGCAAAATACGAATTTTCGATATGTGAAATTTTTTCATTTTGCAATTTCAAAATAAAATATTAAAAATTAAAAAAAAACATTTTAAAAAAGGTCGATCAATTTAACAGTTGGGAATTTTTTGAATGTGAAAACAGAATTTAAAAATATGTATTAGTTAATGAGTTATTTGTAAAGAAAATTTCCCCATAGAATAACATTGGCTCGGGCTTCCGGCGACGGTAAATGAAGAGGGCCGTTAATGGGAAAATATAAAGGGCCAACAAAAACACCCGGAGTAATATAATTATTTATGTTTGCCACAACTGGCCCACTGAAGGCTTCCAGGAACAATACGAAAAAATTATGTTTGCTATCAGTTGGCCCGACACTGGCCCACTAACGATTTTTAACCTATTGTTGGTTGCCATCAGTGGCCCACAACCTTTTTTTAACCGATAGCTCGCTGCCAGCAATGACCCATCAGTGGCCCACTGACTTATTCCGATCGTACTGCAGGCTGCCAGCAGTGGATCGGCCGAATGCGGCCATCTGATGGCCGGCGTAACATATTCCCTTCGGCACCTTAACTTTTGCCACCAACGGGCCAGCAGCTGTTGCTGTTGGCAGCCAACACTTGGCCTCGTGTTGGCCATCATCCCAGGTTTTGCTGGGGTGTATTGTTTATTATCATCAATATTAGTACAGCAGTAATTAATGTTTATTACAACAATATGCATTATATCTAAATATCATTAATGTTTTATAATTTAATAAATTGTAGAATTAAAATATTTATGTATCAATGCATTGAGTCTCTGCTTGTTAGCACCCTAATATTCATTCGTTTACATTTATATACAAATATTTTTTATTTTATTTTTATTTTTCTTTGTATGTGTTTGTGTATTATGTGTTGCAGTGGTAGAATACTATACATCGGCAGTTGCTGGAGTCTGATGATGACTACTGTTGTTAGGCCAGAATTGTCAGTGCGTGGCCAGGGGGGGGGGTAGTTAGTAAAAAGGGAAAGGGAAAAAATAAAAGAGTGGTAGCCAATTTACCTGGCTAACATATTTAATTCTTTTCAAAAATCACGATTCTTTTAACAAGGTATATGTTAAGAGAACAATGAAGAAAATAAAACAGTATTTCTTACAATATATATTTTAAAAATATACATCTGGCATGCGTATTTCCGTATTACGTTTTTGATCACCAAATCCAAAAATCCCAAAGACGACAGATATCAGAGCTATATCATTAAACGTTGTTGAGCTTTCTGTAAATAAAGCTTCTAATTCTAATAATTATTGTACATTATTTATAAGGAGTAATGCGCTTTTTTTACGAAGTTGAGAAAACTGTTTATTTTCAAGAAGCTGTTACGCGCTTCCTATTAGATCTACAAAAAAGTTGTAATGAAAAAAATTGTAGGAAATTTAATCCTCTTTAAACATTATATTAGAAAAATATCGCTAAATTCAGCCATTTGTGAGATATTTTGAAAAAAGCCAAAAAACTAGTAAATTTTCGAGGTTTTTCAGCCGACAAAAATTCTCCCGGCGCCGACCATGTTGGATAACTCGTATTTTGCATAATACAGTGCGCGAAAAAATTATAAGGACACGCGAAAAATCGCCAAATCTAGAAGCCTTGTTTACAGAATCGTATGCAAATTTTTGCAGAAAAAAAAAGAAGTAAAACTAAAATATTTCATGCGTAAAGTAATTAAAATTTTCAATTTTAAATCTGCTAAAATTTAAATTTTGATTTTTAAACCTAAATGAAAACGGAAAAAAGTATAAGGACATTGCTTTTTCTCAAGTAATTATTCAAAAAATTGCATATTTGAAAGCATAAAATGACAATTCCGAGTTAAATGATTCATTTGCGAAAAGAATTTCCCACTCGGCGACTTTCAGTGTGAAATTTTTAACGATGCCCAAAGGAACTCAACTTTCTCACACTGAAAAAGGAAAAATTGTTGCTTTTCGAGAATGTGGATTAAGTGGATGGAAAATTTCAAAAAGAATAAAGAGATCTAAAACGGTGGTTTATAATTTTCTAAGAAATCCTGGGATGTATGGTATGAAAAAGCGAACTGGAAGACCAGAAATTCTCACTCGTCGACAAAAAAGATTGATTTTAAGGAGAGCTTGCGAGAAAAAAGAAACCGCAAATGAAGTTAGACAAAATTTGAGTTTACCATGCTCAACAAGGACTGTTCAAAATGTTTTGAGTAAACATCCTCAAGTTTCTTATGGGAAATTAGTGTCACGCCCCCCTCTTACAAATCATCATAAGAAAAGAAGAGTTGACTTTGCCAAAAAATACATTTCTCTTGGTCAAAAGTGGGCTGATGTAATTTTTTCGGACGGAAAAAAGTTCAATCTTGATGGACCTGATGGTTTTCGTTATTTTTGGTATGATCTGCGAAAGAAGTGTTTTCCAGGCGTCAATATGGTGGTGGCTCGGTTATGGTATGGGGCGCTTTTGCGGCAAATGGAACCACTCCAATTGTATTCATCAACCGTAAAATGAATTCGGACAGGTATGTTGATATGTTAGGAGAAAATTTGTTACCTGAAGCGCCACTAATTACTTCAGGGGACTATATTTTTCAGCAGGATAATGCTTCGATACACGTTTCTAAGAGCGCAAAACTCTGTTTTGAAGCTAATTCTGTAAATTTACTTGATTGGCCGGCGAGAAGTCCCGATCTTAATCCAATCGAAAACTTATGGGGACTTCTAGCCCGAGAAGTTTATAAAAACGGCACACAGTATCAATGTACAAAAGATCTTGTCGTCGCTATCAAAGACGCTTGGGAAAAAATATTTGTGGACATTTTAAAAGATCTTTCAGGATCCATGACCTCTCGGCTTATTCAAGTGATAGAAAAAAAAGGTAGTTTTCTTGATTATTGAAACATTTTTTAAGTATTTTAGAACATGTTCTTATAATTTTTTCCGTATTTCCTTTAATGTTAAATTTTGTAAAATCAATATTTTGAAGCTAAATTATGTTTTTTATGTGGTATAAGTGTTATCACAAAATTATGAAGCAGAAGTAAGAAATATAAAAATTTCATTTAGGTGAAATGGAAATAAAGCCTATTTTCATGCAATTAAATGTTGTCCTTATACTTTTTTCGCGCACTGTAGAACTAATATGTACAGTCAACCAAAAAAAAAACGCCACCCCCCACCTAATTTTGCCGTAAATTATCGTAGAAACATGCGACTGGTACCAATCAGTTTGTAATAACGTCTAGTTTATAATGTTATAGTTAGATTTTACTTAGGGGGTCGTCTACATATTAAAACCGACATCAACTTCATTTTTTTCAATGGTAACCCCCATTTTTTATAATTTATTTGAATTCTTTGGATCAAATCATCACGGCAAATGGTATATTTTATATATTTTGCTCAATTTTTCATAGAGTTATAAGCTGTCAAAGTTTGGGGGTGCTAAACTAAAATAAATAAAACTAAAAACTAATAAATTCATATTTGAAAAAATTATGAATTATGACCTACGTTAATTTTTGCACGAATAGAACGGGCATCATCAAAAACATGGGTTTCCAAATTTACAGCTCGTTCCTAACATTATTTTTTGAGTTACAGTGATATTTCACTTTTTATTCCTGTTAGGGGGCCGTCACTTGTTATAATCTGTATCCTCTATAAGTAAATGTTTGTATATAATTTGACGGAAAACTATTTTAATTTACTTTTATGTTATTTTTACTGTTTCCTAAGCAATATTTCGATGTTTATTATACAAATTGGCATATTTTTGTAAAGTTATCACAATGTAGGTGAGGGATTGTGAAAGAATTTCGAAAGAAAAGATTCGCCTCTGATTCGCTGAAACACTATTTAAAAAAAGAGACTAATTTGCATATTCCTATTTGACTCTATGTGACGCTGGTATGCATAAATTACAATGGTATTACTACATCGATTATTGAAGACAAAACTTGAATGATTTAATTACAAATATGCAAAATTATTTTGTTTTATATTATAAAGTCTTAGAAAATTTGTGAAAAGGCGTGGCTTACGGTACAAGAGAGGAATATATCCGATCCTAATATGTTAAGTCTTTCTTCATAAGTATTAAATATCTTTTTCTAGTTTTTCGCTGCTAAAATTCTATTTTAACCCTGTTACACTTTTTTTCGCATTTCAATATTCAAGAGTACGTACACCTCTAGTTAACTATAATGTTTTAGAAAACACGGTACAGCGAAACTAATTGCATGAAACAGCAATTATGCATTCGACAATCCTTTGTTTTATTATTATTATTATGAATATTTAATAATTTTAAAAAGATTTTTTACCATGAATTTTCTGTTTAAATTTTGTTGCGACATATTTGCATTTGGTTACTGTACCGTTTGTGAGCTTTGTGTTATTTAAAATGTACCCCATAATGTAATATAATAAAATATCAAATTTCTATTAAAAGTTTTTTAATACAGATTCAAATAGTGAAAAATTGATATTATTATTTAATTTTTTTTTTTTTTTTTTTTTTTTTTTTTTAAGTTTATAAGATCTATTATTGGAACATAGCTCAACAGTATTTATTTTCAATTTCCTAATCACGAAATCAAAGTCACAGTTATTATGGAATAAAAATTTAAAACAAAGGAATTGTCTTATTACTTTCAAATATATAGATATTGATCTTACAGAATCCTGAAATTTCATTTAAAAGACTTTAAACGTCTAAATTTAAAAATTCAAAATAAAATAAATTAATCTAAATGCTTTTAAAGTTGAAACGGGAAGATTTCAAAATATATGAAAATTGGCATTTGTGTTTTGAACATTTTGGTGCGGCAGATATTAAAAACAATATTTTAATGATGAGCTGAACCTGAGCTTAAGAGAGGGCGGATCCAGCTATTTAGCACGAGTGATATCACCTGACTAAAACCAGAATAAACAACATTTTAATTTATTCCGGGGTATTTTTAGCCCACTGTTATTCTTCTTTTTTTTTTCAAACTTCAACACTAGCTACAGTACGCTTACGTCCTATTTACATTAAGTTTTGATATGGAAGCTATGTTGCTGTTTTCGATGCTGCGAAATTTACAAAATATATTTGTGTTAATATACTATACAGATAGAAGAATAATTATATAATATCAACAAAACTTCTTTAATCAATATGTTTATATACATTACTGTATGGAAATGTTTATATATGAATATTGTATTTATTTTTAATGAGACATATAAACACAAAATACTAAAAAAAGAAGAAAACTTGTTATAAATTTTTATAATTCAAGCAAAATATATATGCATACTTGCCAACCTATCCCGTAACATTGTTAGTTCCCGCCCCTGTGTGTACACAATTTAATTTTTAGAGTAATTAACATCAAATACATTTACGATTAACTCATTGAGCGCCACGCGAATTCTTATGGAAATCCCATTCAGGCCACACGTGCTGCTTAGAAGCGTGTTATGTTTATCGAGTTTCAATAAACCCCATTAGGCCTTAACGATATAATCCTATAAAAATCCTATTAAAAAAAAAAAAAAAAAAACATGAAGTAAATTTTAAATAAAGTGTCAATTACTTAAAACTATGTAAGTTCTGTAGTTTTATATCATATTTTACACTGCCGGCTGACTTGGCCTAAATGGAAAGATCAGTGTCAGCCACCGATGGCTGACATGGCGCTAAAAAGACTGATGTGAAAAGAATGTACGGAAAGGGGCGGGACCAGTAATCTTCCGGGTTAGGTTGACAAGAATGTATATACATAGAGCAATGCCAGAAAATGTTCTTTATTTTTCATGAACCAGATGAATGGTAATTTTTTTCTGAATAGTCTATGTATTAAACATAATGCTGCTTTAAATACCCTTTAAATGAAAAGTTTTATTACATAAAGTAATTTTCTGGCACTCTACAGCTCCCAAATGACACACAATACGAAACCCCGCCCTTTTCCAGTGTTTAAAGGGTATTAACGTTTAATATGCTTTCTATTCGTTTTGATCTTTCCTCCTCCTCCTTATCTTCTTTTTTCCTTAAGAAAAAAGAGTTATGTAACATTTTGACCTTTTCAAGTGAAGATTTAGATTAAGGGTAGTCAGCCTTTCTACACCCCCCGTCCACTTCGGTATCTGTGTTAAAGAGTAGAATTTTAGAACATCCCATTAAGTAGTAGGATTTATTATTTTGCATATTAATTTGTTACACAATTTAAAATATAAAAGCAAAAGAATATCGTGGAGATTTATGTAAAAGTTTTTAATAATGTCATGAAAAAAAAATAATTAATTAAAAAAATAAATGAATAAAAATAAAAAAATCTGTTTTAATATTTTTAAAAAGTCAATTAAATTAAAGAAAATGAAAGTACTGCAGTATCAGAACAAACTCCCATTGTCACTGTTAAACGGCCGTGGGAACCAGGTTGAGTGCCGCCGTTTCAGACAATTATACGGCAGCTTGAGTTAAAATAATTTTGAATTTTCAAACAAATTTAAAACCATTCACCTTTTTTTTTTCTCTTTTGATAGATATTTTAATATCTATTCAAGCTAATTAATTTTCTTCGTATGAAGTGAACTACCTGATGTTTAATCAATAGAAACCAATAAAAATCTTTTAATTCATAAACTAACTCAGAAAGTTCTGTGAAATTGTCATTTTTTTTTATTTTATAATTAACATTTCTTAAATTTTTTTCGGGTGTGAAACTTAATAAATAATGTATAATGGGTGGTGGATCATGATTTATATATTCTAAATGTATAGACCGACCCCTAATACATTTTCACGTGTAACTCTACTTAAAATTGATTTAAGGTATATAAATAGGTATGTTTTTCGAACCGCCTTGATCTCAGAAATCTGAATATGAAGTCAAAAATAGGGGTTGCTATTGGGAAAAAAAATGAAGTTAATGCCAGTTTTAATATGTAGACGACCCCTTGGGAAAAATGTAACTATACCGTTATAAACTAGATGTTATTACAAATCGATCGGTACCAGTCAAATGTTTCTACGATAGTTTACGGCGAAATTAGGTGGGGGGTGGCGTTTTTTTTGGGGTGACTGTACAGTCGGGGAAAAAAAAAACGCAACAACCGCTATAATTTCGTTATTAATTGACGCAGGAACATCTAATAGACATAATTCAACAGGAAATTAAAAGCACTTTCTGAATATGTCGTCAAATTTTGAATTAGGGGTGATCTACATATTGAAATGACTGCCAACTTTGATTTTTTCAATAGTAACACCCAATTTTGACATCATTTTCGAATTTCTGAGAGTCTGGCAGTGCGGAAAAGCCTACTGTTTGTATACTTTATCTTTAGTATTTATAGAGTTATAATCAAAAATGTGTTAGGGGTTATCTGTAAATGTAGAAAAATAAAATTAAGATCCTATATGAAAAAGAGAAAATTTTAAAGTTTCACACCGGAAATCTTTCAGGAACAAAATAATTATAAAAATTAATAAAACTGTGTGTTTACCACATCCTTTATTAGTCTGAATTCATTTTTTTAGATTTGTATATGTTTCAGTACTTTTTTAGATAATTTTAGGTTTATTTAAATACATTATGTGATTAGACCATACAGAATCATTGGAAAAAGTGCGATATTTTTCAAATAAAAGTGTGTGTTATGGCTGTACTGATCACCAATAAAGCTTAAATTTTCTTCCGTAGATGACATAATATACGAAATGATATAATATATATATATATATATATATATATATATATATATATACAAAAACGCATAAATAAAAAATTTTCGGATAAATTATTGTAAGGGTTCATGAAGTAAATATTAAGCAATTTTAATCGTACTTACCAGTTTTGGGTCAGTTAAACTCTTTGGAACTCTACGATTCGTTTTATAATTTTTATGAAAATATAATTTCTAAATTATTACTTTCGCGACTGTTGACGTAGATTCACGCCATTTGACAATCTGTAACTCCTTCAGTGGGCGTTTCTTTCGTAATTTGTGTGTTACATATTTCTTAAGTGTGTACCCAGTGTTCATATTTTTGCAATAAAATATACTATGGATAGAAATATATTGATTAGAAATAATATAATTATAATGTATATCCATTTGTTATATAATTGTGAATACAGAAAATTTGTTCTGAAATATTTTACTTTGAGACTATAACGCCCGTGGGCGGGTCTTACTGTCAAAAAGACAAAATCCTGCGGTAGCAAATGTGTTAAAATTTATTTATAAAAGTTAAAGTATGTTTTTAAAAATGTATAAAGTTAAAATATATTAATAAAATTTTAAAGACTAAAGTGTCCTTAAAATAATAATCCTTCCCCCTACAAAATAAATAAATAAGTAAATAAATAAAATAAAATAAAGCAATATATGAAGCAAATGATCAAGCTTTTTTTTAAACTAAGACGGTAGTTAAGAAACGATTTTACAAGTCTGTCTTGCATTCCAATTCCATTCGTTATATATATTTGACAATTTCACATTAAACCTACTTTTCTATTTAAAACAGTAAATCCCGCCTATTTAGTTAATTTTTTTTTCTTCTAGTGTTCGTTTAAAAGATTCAAAATTTATCATCAATTAATCGATGAAGTAAATACCACTTGTGCGTATTTTTGTCAACATAAAATAAGGAGTTTTACACCAATACTCAATGTCACATTTACTTTTTCTTTCTGTATTGTTTTGTTTTGAAGAACGATGAAGGCGGGGCTGGTCTTCTTTAGAAAACAGGAATTTTTGATGCTAACACTAATGTCTGAAATTCATCAATTTTGTTTCATTTCTTTGCGTTTGACGTTGTTGTTATATAATTTGACCCGTAAATAAAAAATAAAAATATTTTGTTTAGTTTTCTTTGTTATTTTTAAAGATTTGATTCGTTATCTCATGCAAAACTTGATAAGAGACGGCCCCCTAAACCACTCCAAAAGCAAGATTTATTTATATCTCAAAAACTAATAATTGGAATGAGCTGCAAATTTGCACACCCATATTTTTCTGCATTAGGATTCATTTTCTGCAAAAATTAATATAGGTCATAATTCATATTTTTTATGAATATGAATTTATTAATATTTTTCAGAATCAAAAGTAATGATGGATTATGTTTGGGTTTTTTCACTGTATCTCGTAAAAAAAAAAAAAAAAAATTATATCGATCAAGTTATTTTTTGTAAAGATATTAATAAAAGTATGAAATATGAATTTAACATTAGCACCTTCAAACTTTGAACGCTTATAACTCCATGAAAAAATAAGTAAAATATACAACCAATATACTTTTTCGCGATGTCGCGATCCCAGGAATTCAAATATAATAAAAAAAATGGGACATTACCATTGAAAAAAATCAAAGTTGGTGCGCGTTTTAATATGTAGACGACCCCCAATTCAAAATTTCAGTTCATTTTCTGAAACTACTCACAATTCCCCGTCGAATGATACCTATTAAATTTCTCTACATCGATTAGCAACGAAGTTACGCTGAGTGTTGCGTTTTTTTTTTTCCCCGACTGTACAGTCAGCCAAAAAAAAAAGTCACCCCCCCACCTAATTTCGCCGTAACTTATCCTAGAAACATGTGACTGGTACGGAACAGTTTGTAATAATATCTAGTTTATAATGTTATAGTTGGATTTTACTTAGGGGGTCGTCTACATATTAAAATTGACATCAACTTAATTTTTTCAATAGTAACCCCCCTTTTTTATAATTTATTTGAATTCTTTGGATCAAATCATCGAGGAAAATGGTATAGTTTATATATTTCGCTCAATTTTTCATAGAGTTATAAGCTGCAAAGTTTGGGGATGCTAATGTTAAATGAATCTGACAAACATTAAATCATATCTTCCGAAATAATTATGATATTTAAATTCTGTTTTTTTTATTCGTTAGAATGAAGTAACCCAAACATATTCCACGCAAATTTTTGCTAAAAAAACATTTTTTGAATTATAAAAATTATTAATAAATTCATATTTGAAAAAATTATGAATTATGACCTACGTTAATTTTTGCACGAATAGAACGGGCATCATCAAAAACATGGGTTTCCAAATTTACAGCTCGTTCCTAACATTATTTTTTGAGTTACAGTGATATTTCACTTTTTATTCCTGTTAGGGGGCCGTCACTTGTTATAATCTGTATCCTCTATAAGTAAATGTTTGTATATAATTTGACGGAAAACTATTTTAATTTACTTTTATGTTATTTTTACTGTTTCCTAAGCAATATTTCGATGTTTATTATACAAATTGGCATATTTTTTGTAAAGTTATCACAATGTAGGCGAGGGATTGTGAAAGAATTTCAAAAGAAAAGATTCGCCTCTGATTCGCTGAAACACTATTTAAAAAAAGAGACTAATTTGCATATTCCTATTTGACTCTATGTGACGCTGGTATGCATAAATTACAATGGTATTACTACATCGATTATTGAAGACAAAACTTAAATCATTTAATTACAAATATGCAAAATTATTTTGTTTTATATTATAAAGTCTTAGAAAATTTGTGAAAAGGCGTGGCTTACGGTACAAGAGAGGAATATATCCGATCCTAATATGTTAAGTCTTTCTTCATAAGTATTAAATATCTTTTTCTAGTTTTTCGCTGCTAAAATTCTATTTTAACCCTGTTACACTTTTTTTCGCATTTCAATATTCAAGAGTACGTACACCTCTAGTTAAATATAATGTTTTAGAAAACACGGTACAGCGAAACTAATTGCATGAAACAGCAATTATGCATTCGACAATCCTTTGTTTTATTATTATTATTATGAATATTTAATAATTTTAAAAAGATTTTTTACCATGAATTTTCTGTTTAAATTTTGTTGCGACATATTTGCATTTGGTTACTGTACCGTTTGTGAGCTTTGTGTTATTTAAAATGTACCCCATAATGTAATATAATAAAATATCAAATTTCTATTAAAAGTTTTTTAATACAGAATCAAATAGTGAAAAATTGTTTTATTATTTAATTTTTTTTTTTTTTTTTTTTTTAAGTTTATAAGATCTATTATTGGAACATAGCTCAATAGTATTTATTTTCAATTTCCTAATCACGAAATCAAAGTCACCGTTATTATGGAATAAAAATTTAAAACAAAGGAAGAGTCTTATTACTTTCAAATATATAGATATTGATCTTACAGAATCCTGAAATTTCATTTAAAAGACTTTAATCGTCTAAATTTAAAAATTCAAAATAAAATAAATTAATCTAAATGCTTTTAAAGTTGAAACGAGAAGATTTGAAAATATATGAAAATTGGCATTTGTGTTTTGAACATTTTGGTGCGGCAGATATTAAAAACAATATTTTAATGATTAGCTGAACCTGAGCTTAAGAGAGGGTGGATCCAGCTATTTAGCACAAGTGATATCACCTGACTAAAACCAGAATAAACAACATTTTAATTTATTACGGGGTATTTTTAGCCCACTGTTATTCCTTTTTTTTTTTTTTTTTTTTTTTTTTTTAAGAGAAATTCATCTTACTTTAACATAGATTTTTACTTTTTACCGCTATCCACATGTGACCTTCAGCATTAGCATTTAAATGAGGAGTCATCATCTTCTTCCAAAGCAAATTTTAAATAAACTTAAAATCATATATATTTGTGAAAATCCAAACAGATTTTTCCAACTAAGAAAGCCATTCCACACTGAAATACATGCGTAATTGGTCACTTATACGCCAGTTCAAACCACAATATATTGGTAGGTAGGTAGGTTGGGCTTAATGTCGCACTAGTACTGCGCTATTAGAAATCCTATAGTAAACCAGAGATAAGACAAGAGCTTAGTGCGCTTGCGCAGTGGACGGAAAAAAATGGCGGGCTGATTAAATTTCGTCCAAACTATGGCAACCTGGATTCCTCCTTGGCGCATAAGCGCAGTATGGGCTATTTATTTGTATGTTTCATAAGTGGTTTTGTTTGAAGGTGTTCTAGTGCAGTGGTCGCCAAGCAGTGTTGCCAGATTTGGGGACTTTTCTATTCAACTCACACCAATAATTTTGAGAAATGATATTTGCTATACATAATAGACGTTTATCTTTCGAAGTGCTTAGGCAACCGTTACAATTAAAATTTAGCGACGGGGGTTGAATAAAAAAGTCCCCAAATCTGGCAACACTGTCGCCAAGTCTATGTTGGCGTTGCAGCCTTCCCTCAGGCGGTCGAAAGTAGCTTTGGTCGAATCAGGATTCATTGCCAGCATTGTCGTATCTCTAGTTTACTGAAGGATTTCTAGCGCTATGGGTAATTGGTGACGGTCTGTGACGCACCCCTACAATGGTCCGGAGACACGCCCTCGTAATTTTTATCGTTCAAGGAGACGATTGCGTCCCTGCTTCTGTTCCCATAGTTTATTGTTCAGATTTTTTATTTATTTATTTTTATTTTATTTATTTTATTTTATTATTATTATTTTCTTTCTTTCTCACCCCCCCCCCTTTTTTTTTAATAGAGTAATGTACCTTTTGACCTTTTCAACTGAAGATTTAGATTAAGGGTAGTCAGCCTTTCTACACCCACCATCCACTTCGGTATCTGTGTTAAGAGTAGAATTTTAGAACATCCCATTAAGTAGTCGGATTTATTATTTTGCATATTAATTTGTTACATATTATAAAATATAAAAGCAAAAGAATATCGTGGAGATTTATGTAAAAGTTTTTAATAATGTCATGAAAAGAAAATTAATTAAAAAAATAAATAAATAAAAATAAAAAAATCTGTTTTAATATTTTTAAAAAGTCAATTAAATTTAAAAAAATGAAAGTACTGCAGTATCAGAACAAACTCCCATTGTCACACTGTGAAACGGCCGTTGGAACCAGGTTGAGTGCCACCGTTTCAGACAATTATACGGCAGCTTGAGTTAAAATAATTTTGAATTTTCAAACAAATTTAAAACCATTTACCTTTTTTTTTTTTTTTTTTTTTTTTTTTCGTTTGAAAGATATTTTAATTTAATATCTATTCAAGCTCTATTTAATTTTCTTTGTATGAAGTGAACTATTTGATGTTTAATCAATAAGAACCAATAAAAATCTTTTAATTCACAAACTAACTTCTGTGGAGAATTCTGTCATGTTTTATTTCATAATTAACATTTCTGAAATTGTTTACCGGTGTGAAACGTAATAAATAATGTATACTGTTTGGTAGATCATGATTTATATTTTCTAAATGTATAGACGGACCCCTAATACATTTTCACATGTAACTCTATTTAGAATTGATTTAAAGTATATAAATAGGTATGTTTTCCGAACCGCCTTAATCTCAGAAATCTGAATATGAAGTCAAAAATAGGGGTTGCTATTGGGGAAAAAAATGAAGTTAATGCCAGTTTTAATATGTAGACGACCCCTAGGCAAAATGTAACTATACCGTTATAAACTAGACGTTATTACAAATCGATCGATACCAGTCAAATGTTTCTACGATAATTTACGGCGAAATTAGGTGGGGGGTGGCTTTTTTTTTTGGCTGACTGTACAAATTAAAAAAACAATATCTTCTACCCCACCTTTTGCAAGGTACATTGTATTTATTGACTGGACTATAAGTAGTGCGCTGTAGGGTTTCAGTATATGAATACACACACTGAGTGCTAGCTACACGTGGAACCTCCGTTCGATTTGAGGACCCCACGCCCTTGCCGTCTCCTTGTAAATAAAAAAAACAATTACTTCATCAATATGGTCCCTGTTTACACCCTTGAAACAACAGCTTAAGTAATACGGAAAATGGCATAAGTAAATTTTTTTGTGTGTGTCATGATTCGGTAGCTTTTAAAGATACAATTTTGAGGGGTTTTGCAATGATGTTGTTGAATGGAAAATAAAAACTGTCTAATTGACCAAATTTTAATGTCGGGGGTCACACAGATTTTTTTTTTTTTTTTTAAGTAACGGTTTGAAAATTTTCAGGAGGTATAGATTTGTTGCGTAATATTATTGTCTACTTTATCTACAACATTTCTTCAACTTACATTGTCCATTTATCTCTAAGACATAAAGTATAAAACTGCATTTCAATCTTCATGGGACACTATGTAAATATAAAACTGATATTATGCAAACAACTAGAGGTAAATATAGAAAAAACAAAAATTAAATCATCATTTTATTTACATACCTATCAATCAAGGTAAAGCATCTCAAATTCTTCGCTTTATTTTCTTCCATTTGTTTAAAGCCGAAGACGGATTCTATAACGCAGAATAAAAATAGAAAATTACAAATTAACGTATTTAAGTCATTGGATACGACGTAATTATTTAGTATAGAGTAATAGCTCTAATATCTTTATGAAATTATAACGCTATATACTTTCATTAAAGTATTTAGCGTTATCGAAAATTCTTAAATCGCAGATAATGTATTATTTGTACTCGTGTCTAGTCTCCCATGTGCAATTTCTTTACTCTGGATTAATTAGGAGCCGAGTTGTGCTTACAAACGTGTTTTTGTTTCCCCCCCCCCCCTCCATTCCCGGGGTGAAACGTGGGGGAATTTCTGAAAAGTTGACAGCTATAATTTTAAGTTGGGTAAAGACCTAAATTCCTGAGAAGCGCCGTCGAATTACGTCCAGCCGTTCTCAAGTGATACCCGGACAAATGTGTTTTTGTCTTTTGCCCCCCACGGGGGAACGTAGGGAATTTCTGAAAAATTGATAGATATAATTTTAAGTTGGGTAAAGATCTAAGTTTCTGCCAAGCGCCGTTGAATTCCGTCCAACCGTTCTCAAGTGATGCCCGGACAAAAATAACGTTAGAGACATACGGACACTATAACACACACATACACACAGGCAAAATTTTCTGGAGTCATTTTCGGCTTTCATGGTGTGTAAAACGTGAAGATATCTTTTTTTTTTTTTTCTGACAAATTTACAGACAAAAGTCTGATTTTATTAATATAGATTTAAAATAATTTTAGATAATATAAATATAATTTTAAAATAATAATATTTTGCCCTGCTTCTTTACCGGTTATTAGCTAAATGTACATAATACTTTTCTGTGTGAAATATTTATTATTATTTTATTTTAATATGGGGATATACCCCTAACACAGTTTTGCTTGTAACTCTATCAAGAATTAATTTAAAGTGTATAAATCATAATAAGTGCAAAATTTTGAATAAACACCACGAAATGCAATAAACTTTGAAGAACAGATACTGTATTTCGCACGTACTTGCAAGCTTTCTTACGAGAACAGACACTATTGGTTGTGTCTTATCAATACACCAACCAATTTTAACCCTTTGCGGCGCAAGACAATTAGTATCATTTAAATTATACTGCCACCGGAATTCATGAACTAAATTAAACTAAAAGGACTTTTAAATTTTAAGGTTTAAAAAAAACTGGCTTTTTCTGCTATGTTACAAACGTAAATTTTTGCTAAAAAATTTCCGGGATGATTTTTTGCAGCTGGATCTTAAATTTTGCGTCCTCGCAGGACAGCGCGCGTTACGGGGTTAATGCTATTTTCAACGATAAAACACAAATGGACGTGGATTTTTGTATATTGTATTTTTAACCAAACTCAACAATACAACAATAATAGCTGTTGTATTATTAAAATTGGTGTTTGTTCAAAGTTTTGCACTTATTACTTTAAAACGTCAGTCCTGTGGTGCTTTCTCATTATGTTATAAATCATACCTTTTTCCGAACCCTTGATCTCCGAAATTCGAATATCATACTTGCCATTCATCTCATTAATAACCGTACAATTGTTAACGCCCTTTTTTCACACCGTTTCATTTTTAGAGTAATTCTTTGCAAATGTTGTTACAATTAAATAAGAATAAAATTACTCTAAAAATTCACTGGTGTGAAAGAAAAAGGCGGGTACTAAAAATTGTACGGTTCATAATGAGATGGTTGGCAAGTATGGAATATGCAGTCAAAAATGGGTATTACCATTAAAAAAAAAATAAGTTAAGGTAAATTTTAATATGCAAACGACTTTCTAAGCAAAATTTAACTATTGCATCAATAACTAGAAGTTCGACAAATCGATCGGAACCAGTTGCACATCGTTACGATAATTTATGGCGAAATTATTCGGGACGGGGCATTTTTTCTTTTCTTTTTTTTTTTTTTTTTTTTTTTTTTTTTCCAACTGTACATCAGGGGTCGTACTTTCTACGCTTTTTTCAGGACACTTTCAAAGATAAGAAATTTCCGCATTTTTCACTACCTCTAATTTCATGCAGAAATACATCTGGTATATTTATCGCAGTGTAACATAATCATACAACATAGATATTATTTTATAAAAATAGTGATAGCAACAAATTAAAAAATTTTTCTCTTATGCGAGTGTCATGAAAAGAGGATGGAGAGTATACGACCCCTGCTGTACATAAAATATATCAAGATTTCGTCTGGGTTCGCTGACAAACTTGATCAGTAGTTTTTATCTTTCTCTAAACAATGTGATTTAAAACCCAATGTGCAAACTTTTAGGGGGGGGGGGGGGGGGTAGAGCACATCGTATGATGGAAAATTGCATCAGAACTCACGGCCGCAAACGTCAGTTTAGGCCTTTAAAAACTGGATGTTTTGGATTAATTTTTATCTGTATAAATCGAATATTGGTATTTGTAAATTACATTTTTAACTAAACGATATATTGCGCGTTATATTGATAGATGACCTCTTTTTTATGCAAACATTGACATCTAAAACATTTAGTTAAAAATGCATAACAAAAAAATACAAAAGCCACACCCATTTGTGTGTTTTACCAGCGGTCGTACTCTCAGCCCTTTTTTCAAGACACTCTCAGAAAGAAGAAATTTCTGCCTTTTTTCCACCACTAATTTCATGCAGAAATACTCCAGGTTGTATTTTATGTATTGTGCCAGCATTATACAGGATTATTTTATAAAATTAGTGGTAGCAATAAATTTTATTTGTGAGAGTGTATTAAAAGAAGGGCGGAGAGTACGGCCCCTGGTTTTACTGTTAAAAATTAAGCAAAAATATCCAATTCTTAAAGGCGGCCATATCATATATGCGGCCATGGTTCTTATGAAATTTTTAATTCTTTTGAAGTGCCCTACCTCCCTTACAAATGTATACTACAGATAAGTATACAACAGATTTAAGTGCCTCTGGTGATGTTATGGATGTTTTAGAGCATTTTGCTGAGTTTTTTTTTTTTTTTTTTTTAGTACGACAGGACTATTTCTTACAATCTGCTATTTTGCGTCGTTACTAGTTTATAGTGTTCCACTTCTAAAATGCCTGCCAATATATAATTTTATCATTTAATTTTTTACTCTATCTTAAAATATTTTGTGGAATCTGTAAAAACTTATATATATATATACACTAAGCGACAAAAAAAAAGCCGCACTTGGATATTTTCCTTTTCGCTTTCTACAACCGCCAAATTTATCGTTTAAAAAGCAAATTTTCGAACAGATTTTATTATGTTGTCCACCACATACACATTAGTACTCCGTCCAGTGTTAAAAACAAAATACAATAGTCAGGAAAATTGTAATTTTAGAAATTATTTAAAAAATGATAAGAATAAGGCAGTTAACGATGCCACAAAAAGTATTAATTTTTGAATGAAAATCAAAAACTATTTTAATACGTGAGATGGTAAAATAATTAAATACTAACGAAATATTGGTAAAACGGTTTTTAGCAAGTTATAACGTTTTTTGGTCGTTTAAACTAGAAATTTTGTTTATGGCGGCCATGTTGCTCATCCAAGCGAGATGACCGTAAGTTAAAAAGCCATTTCTTATAAAATCGGTTTGTATTACATTTATAACATAAAAGAGATTCAGAAAAAGTTTTTAGCAGCATAATTTCTTTAACTACAGTACAGCAACTATTAAACAAAGCAGGTTTAAATGACAGAAAATTTGAAAAAATTCCATTCTTAGTGAAGAAAATTAGGAAACCATGACCTCAGACGGCTAAAATAAATAAATAAATTATTAGTTAATTATTGCGCTGAACTGTTTCTCTTTGATGAGTCAAGTTTAACTTATTTCGAGCTAAAGAAAACACGCGGAACTGACAACGAAAATATGACCGACTTAATGAAAATCACACTTTTAAAACAGTGACACAATCTCCGTACATTATGGTACGGAGGTGCATAACTTTTCAAACAATCAGACAAATTATTATGCTCAAGGGATCAATTAACTCGAAATAAAACACAATCTTCATAAAAGTGTTGCTTGACCGACTATTTTGGAGGTATCTTGGACATTTCCGTAAACAGCATTTTACGCTGAAAATGCACCTTACTACGCGGCGCCTGTGGTCAGTTTATTACTTCAAATTGTCAAAATTTCCTATCCATTCCCATGAGAACCTATAATTCTGTAAGTAATCATATCTTTTTTCACTTTAAGTTGAATCCCACAAAAGATACAGTAAAATTTCTTCTTTACCAGACATGAGAATAGTCCTAATCGCGATCCTCTCGAAAATGTTTCGTCTATAAAAAAGCGGGGAAGAGGGGAGAGGATTCGAAATTTGCAGCCTATAACTCTGCCTGAACTAGAAAAAATTATTTGTGATATTTTGCACGTTGAAATTTCTGAGATTTATATTAAAACACTGTATAATACTATGCCATTGCGCATTAAAGCAGTAATTCCATATAAAGGTGGAAGTAACTTAATGCAGAATACATATTTTTAATAAAAATTTGCTTAGATGTAACAAAAAAAATAGTTTTATTTCATATATTAAAATATAACTTGTTTATTTCATATAATAAATCATAATAGAATACAAAGTGTATGGTTATTACATTATGTTAAAAAACAAAGTTTTATGCACATTTTTAAAAATTACTTCGTAGTGTGCAATAATGCAAATTATTAAATCGAAAATGTACATAGGTATCATTTCATCCCTTTGGTATTACGCAAATAAGAGAGTTTCTTTTGTTTCAAACTTTAATTTTAAAGTTATTACGAATAAAAAAGGTATAAGTCATTTTTTCTGCAGTGCGGCTTTTTTTTTTTTTTTTTTTGTCGCTTAGTGTATATATACATTTTTTTTTTTTTCCTCACTTCCCATCGGTGAGAATAGAACTCACAACCTTCGGGATCGTAGCTGTGTACTCTGACCACAGAGCCAACGGGTCCTGGCTGAATGTTTCCTGATTATTTAGGCCAGTGTTTTCAGATATTTTTGAATTAAAACGGTGAAATTTATTTAATATGTATGCTATTTTTCGATTTATAATATGAGTATATTCATATTATGTATTTGAGAAATTAATGGATTACGATGAGTTTTGAATATAATATAAATATCGAATATTGGTTTAAAGTTTTTTTTTAATATTATGTGTTGTTCTGTCGAAATTGAAACTGTTATTTATTAATAATAAAAAATGAAATTGTGTTTAAGATTATATTACTAGTTAAAATATTTATTAAATGAGAAATAAACAATTAGGAGAATATACTATACAATTAATGCATTAAAATATTATTAATTTATTTGGAATTAATATTATAATTTTATTTTATTTTATTTATTTATTTATTTATTTTTATTTATTTATTTATTTTATTTATTTATTTATTTTATTTTTTTATTTATTTTTTATTTTTATTTTTTTGAAAGGATGTTGAAATACAAATATAAGTAGTCCTGTCGTACTAAATTAAATTCTGTCATAGATAGAATTTCATCCAAAGTTTTTTATTTATTTATTTATTTTTGTTGTTGTTCACTTTTTCTTATTGTCGGTTTCAGTATATCTTGCATCTTAGTTTTATGCTTTAACACTTTCCAACGAATTTGAAAAATATTTATCACTTCGGTTTGTCTGTCCGTCCGTACTGTAATTCCAGTAAATATTCATGGAATTTCTTGAAACTGATACATGTTATTCAGGTTCACTATCGGATGTTCCCTGTTGAAAATATAGTAAATACCACTACTGGTTTACGTACAGGTACGCCAGAAAATATTCCAAAGCATTGCGTTCTATGAGAGGTATTTCTATTAATCATTTTCTAATAACTTTACTTTGTAAAATCTTAATGTAATTGAAATATGTTATCCATATGCACAAAGAAGGCTTTCTATAGTACGGCACAACTAGCATTAAGGTATACAGCGCCGCATAAAATATTCAGATTATGTAAGGAAATACTGGTATTGCTTTTTCATTTTTATTAAGAAATTTAGCATTTTCTAACAATTTTTAAGAGCTAATATGATTTGAAATAGTCTATCTGCCCGTCTGCCCGCTTCCGTAAATATTTTCAGAATTTCTTCCAAATAATATATGTTATTCAAGTTCACTATGGAATGTTCCCTTTTCAAAAATGGCCATTACAAAGCATTATTTTTCAAAAATGACCATTAAAATGGCCATTACCAGTACAAAGCTTGCAATCGATTTTTCCCTAACTTCCCAACTAGCTAGACATTTGAAACTTTCAGGATAGCTCAGAACACGGTGACAATACATTTTTTTAATACATTTAGTCAACTGTTTCAGGTCTCTACTGCCTTCGGCAGTGTTTATATGATTCAACAGAAAATTTATTTAACTAACTTCTCGACTAGCTAGACATTTGAAACTTTCAGAATAGTTCAGAACACGGTAAAAATGCATTTTTTAAGTATTTTTAACCAACTGTTTCGGGACCCTCCTGCCTTTGGCAGCGTTACCAGTACAAAGCTTGCAATCAATTTTTCACTAACTTCCCGACTAGCTAGACATTTGAAACTTTCAAGGTAGCTCAGAACACGGTGACAATACATTTTTTTAATACTTTTAGTCAAATGTATCAGGTCTCTACTGCCTTTGGCAGCGTTTATATGATTAAACAAAAAATTTATTTAACTAACTTCCCGACTAGCTAGACATTTGAAACTTTCAGAATAGTTCAGAACACGGTAAAAATGCTTTTTTTAATAATTTTAACCAACTATTTCGGGACCCTGCTGCCTTCTGCAGCGTTACTAGTACAAGTCTTGCAATTGATTTTTAACTAACTTCCCGGCTAGCTAGCCATTTGAACCTTTTATAATAGCTCAAAACACGATAGCAATGAATTTTTTTAATACTTTCAACCAATTGTTCCGGGTTCCCGCTGCCTTCGCTAGCGTTTATATGATTCAAAAGAAAATTTAAAAACATGGTATATGAAAAGTTCTTTTTATCTTGTAATTTATTATTAGTAATGAAGTATTGTTTAAAAATTTTTAACTCGAAATAATCTTTGCGTGTCTTTTGTAAAGTTCATAGTGTTTGATTATAAGTTTTTTTTTTTTTTTTTTTTTTTTACTTTGCCATTCAACGCCATATTTTTGGTGCCTTTTGTTGCTACAGCTCAGCTAAAAAGTAATTGCAGAAAAACTATAAAAAAGAGAAAAAAAAATGTACAAAACTGCAGATAATCTGAAAGTATTTCGAACAATAAAAAGTTTAAGGGAAAAAAATTATCTGCAATTTTTTTGCTTTCAAACTGCAGTTATTTTGCAGATTTTGTAATTCTTGTTTCAAATACCTTTAGATTATAGGCATTTTTTTTAATAGTTTTTATGCAGTAAGAAATTAAAACTTCTTCACACACCATAAATTTTAAATCAGCACAACCGGTTTCGAAAGGACGTAGCCTTTCTTCATCAGGTGCAAACACGTGCAACTGCCTTGGAGGCAAAAGCAAGACTGAAAGCAGGACAAAATCCAGAGGGGGAGGAGCAGCACAAACAACCAATAGAAAGCAACATGCAAGGCAGGACCAATCAGAGAGGAACACACGTACACACACACACCACAAAAAGAGGAGGGAGGAAAGGAGTAAACAATTAAATTTTTTTCAATAATATTAAACTAATAAGTAAATTTAATAAAATTTATCCATTAATAATTATAAAATTTATCCATTAATTTATTAAATTTACTTATTAGTTTAATATTATTGAAAAAAAAATTAATTGTTTACTCCTTTCCTCCCTCCTCTTTTTGTGGTGTGTGTGTACGTGTGTTCCTCTCTGATTGGTCCTGCCTTGCATGTTGCTTCCTATTGGTTGTTTGTGTTGCTCCTCCCCCTCTGGATTTTGTCCTACTTTCAGTGCACGTGTTTGCACCTGATGAAGAAAGGCTACGTCCTTTCGAAACCGGTTGTGCTGATTTAAAATTTATGGTGTGTGAAGAAGTTTTAATTTCTTACTATTGTCTGTACGCCAGTTTTTGAATTTATTTTTGGTGAGTTTTTATGCAGATTTTTATTTAACTGGGTGGTTGTATTCTTTTACAGAAACTGGATCATGAAATATACTTACCGCTTAATGCATTAAAATAATTACATTTTAAAGCGTCTAGAAGATCAACATATGGTTCACCAACCATCTTCTCCATGTCTCTGACCAATTCCAAAGCGTGTTCGTTGAAAAGAGGAACTTTATCAATCAGCGCACCTAACTGGAACACAGGATTTATTAACTTTCGGCGAGCCTTCCATTCCTCTCCGTTCCTGAAAATGTTTTACATTGTGAAGAATTTTATTTAACATTTAAATCACTCTACAATCGAAAAAAATCCGATAAAATAAAATATGGTACATTCAAAATAAAATAAATAAATAAATAAATAAATAAAAATAATTTTCGTAGTAGAATCGTGGAAATTACTTTCATGCTTACTAAAACATAATGCTTTTACTGTACAGTGAGCATAAATAATTCTTTTAACACTTTTGAAACAATTTTAAGGCACATTAAGAAAAAAAATATACCGCCTTCATTTAGAATGAATAAGTGATCATTTTCGAAATCCTTGAACTAGAAATATAGATTTCCGAGCTATGAGTATAAAGCACACCAATAAGCTGATTAGACGAAATGATCGAAAATTTTTAATCTATGCATTTCTATCACTTACAAACTTTGAATAAACACCATAAGATGCAATAAACTCGCAACAATTGTTTCGGGTCGAAAAAACACACGACCCTTCATCGGCGAATAAAGTAAGCACGAGTGCTGCAGTCAAAGCGGCAACGCACAAAAACGTTTATCATGAAAAGAAAAACTTTATAAAGTAGAAAGTAAATATAACAACTGGTGTGAGTAGAATTGTACAAGCAAACAAGAAAATAAATAAATGAGTGAGATTAACCATATAACAATCTAAGGATATCAAAAATTAAACGAAAATCTAAGTTACGTGAGTAATTTCCAAGCATCAGAGAAAAATGGAGTGGAAGAAATATCATTAACAAGATTTTTCGGATTTTTAAATATGTAAAATGCTTCATGAATATCCAAATGGGAGGAACAGACAGGAGATGAAATTATGTTTTGAAAAAAATCAAAACGATGACCTTGAGACCAGCAGTGGGAAGCAATAGAAGATTTGGTAATCTCTTCATTACGAACATTCCGACGGTGCTCATTTATTCTGTATTTCAAACGCCTCCTAGTATTCAGAATTAACTATGCATTTCTAGTTGGTGAAACAATATTCTGAATATTCTGAATCTTTTGTATTGCGAGAAATTCTCGCTTGATTTTCTAGAATCGGGTCATAAACATAGATTATAGTTGCTGAAATTCGCCTCTTGTATTCTCATCTATCTGAAGAGATTTTTAATAACTTTGACCTCGATAATATAAAGAAACGCACTAGAATTCTAACTAGTGTTTCTAGAACTCGCTTTCAAAGGGGACTAGAAGTTATTAGGATGATATGAACTAGTTTTTCTCAGTGCACATTGCATTAAAAATTACTTTATTTTTTTATTCTAATTTCAATAAATTGCGTTCAAAATTAAGAGTTTTGGGATGGCACATTGTTGTTCGTATATGTATGGTCCCAAGAATATTTGGTTATTCTCATATAATTATCAATTCAAAGATTCGACCTTGATCTATTGTGATGGTAACTAGGCATCCGAATTGTACAATCCAATCCAAATGTTTACGATCGATTTAGCAGTAGAGCTGTCGTAACAGACGTTGAAATTATTTCGAGACATTTTGTAAAACTATGAATGATGATCATACAGAATTGATTGCATTTGGAGGAGAAAGTGTGCTTATGAAATCCGTATGTATGTATGAAAACCATGCGTCTAGAACGGCAAAAATTTTAAGCAGAGTTTTTACATGACGATGTACATTCGAGGAATGAAGGGGGTGGGGAGGCGAGGTTTTTCACCTACTAATCCGAGTCGAAGTTCCTCAGCTTTTGATTTGCTGCATTGTTTATATATATATATATATATATATATATATTTATTTATTTAATGTTAATATAAGGCTCCACTCTTCGTTTTCACAATAATTTCAGGAACATAGATGGAACTCAACAGATGTAGATGCGAATCTATCTATTTGTATTTTGTTCTGGGCTCTATTACAGACTTTGGATTTGCAAGTTCAAATGTAGGTTCAGTTATCTGAAATCAACGAGAAGGTCAAAGCTTCATAAAATGTGTAATTATTACCGCTGCAGTTTCTTGAAGAATTTTGCCTTAAACCTCCCATTTCAAAAATCAAATGTATGTCCGTGCTTTATGTCACTAATATTGGGTTATATTTCGTACCCAATAATAACAAGCTGTAATGCGGAGATAGATTCCATTGAAAAAATAATATTACTCATGGGTTAGATTTCAGACCTAATGATATGAATCATAATCTACATTCCAATTTGAGCATATTATGAAAGCAAGATTATCACTTCATTATGATAATACTCTTTATTTAAACGAAACAGAATATATGAAACTCTAGAAAACATGACTGTTTGTGACGAAGTAGAAAGCTCGAGTGATACGTCAGTCTCGCATCTAAGGAAACGCATACGTCGAAGCAAACGAGCGCCCCTCTGCAGAATGAATATGTATCATAATATCCAATATACCGGTTTAAATTTGATCTACAATTTTCTAAGTAATCGTGATCAAGTACTCAAGACAGATTACCTTACCATGTCCCTAGCTGACGGCCGGCCAGAAGACTAATTCTAAAGTTTTGCGGTCTGAAATTTCTGAAATTCATGAAAGAGTTTATTCGATGAATTTTAATTTGCTTCTGGAAGCTAGAAATAATCGTTCACCTTTTGATATATACCTTTTAAAAAGGTCTGAGACCATACTAGGCATTCGTAATTTTTGCTAGCTCTTTTTTGACAACCCACGTCATAAATTTCCTTTTCTTAAAAATGTTCCTACACAAAAAAAAAAAAAAAAAAAAAAATCTAAAGAAGAAAAAGAAATAAATTCGATAAAGGAACAGAAATAAATCGTCCCATATTCTTTAAGCAAAGCTTAATACCTTGCTTAAAGAATATGAGAGGATCTTCCATACTTGCCAACATCCTAATAAATATTCCGTAGTGTTGTTAGTTCCGCGCTGTTTTTCACACCAATAAATTTTTAGAATAATATACTGCAAATTCAATTACGATAAATAAGAAGAAAAATACTCTAAAAAGATACTGGTGTGAAAAATAAGACGGGGCTCACAATACTACGGGATATTAATTAGTACTTTTACTTCCGCGTGTTAATGTCTTTTTGACAGAAAAGTCGGCCTGTGGGCGTTAATTTCTCAAAATATAATATTTCAGAACAAAATTTTTTGTATTCAAATTTATAATGCAAATGGTTATATATTACAACTATGCATTTTTCTAATCAAAGAATTTATATCCATAGTATATTGATTGTACAAGATATGAATATTGGGTATTTTCTTAAGAAATAAGTAACATGCAAATTTCGAAAGAAACGCCCACTGGTGCAGTTACAAATTTTCAAATGACGTGAATCTACGTCAGTGGTCACGAAAGTGTTAATATGTTGGCAAGTATGATCTTCTGACCAAAAGCGGAAGCATCCCAAGTAACACAAACGGTTGAACCATCGTTGGCAAATTGTAGGCTCATATGGTTAGCCAACGATTGTAGATATCCTCTTTGCCCTTCGTCTCCCAACAGATGCCCAACAAACTTCTCCAACGGTGGCCCAACAATTCTCCTAGACGATCGCCCATCAATCTTCCCCAACGATGACCCAACAACATCCACAAGGATAGCTCAACAACCTTTCCTTACGATGGCCCAACAACCATCCCTTATTAAACATCACATTAATCATAGCTGCCAATATTTTAAATTATTCTGGAGTACTTTTAGCCCTGCCTCTATTTCGTACCGATTTTTTAAAAGTAATTTTTTTCTTATTTTATCGAAGTTATGAATTGAAAAAAAAATTTCTATAAATAAAGTGGTGCGAAATAAAGGCGAGGCTAAAAGTACTCCGGAATAAATTAAAATATTGGCAGCTATGCATTAATGCAGTTAGTCTCTAACAACTTTCAATTCATTATATCGACTGTCTTACACTAAAACAAGATACTAAAAAAAAAAAAAAAATTAAATGAATTTCTAGAGAAATATATAATTGAAGAATGCGAATCACTGTATGCTGGCTAAGTTTTCTTACTTTCTAAATCAAATGGAAGTATTACGTGGTACGTCGACGAATAAAGCTAAATACATGGTGCTAATTCGACAATTCGACGACTTATATTACAATTGATCCCAAAATCATTTATCACCAGATCGAAGTAAATACTGCTGACATAGATAAAACGGCATTCGTTTGTTGCTAGATTTAACCCCTTAACGCGCGGCGTCCTCGCTGCGAGGACGCAAAATTTAAGATCCACCTGCAAAAACTCATCCCGGAATTTTTTTAGCAAAAATTTACGTTTATAACATATCAGAAAAGGCCGGTTTTTTTAACCTTAAAATTTAAAATTTCTTTTAGTTTAATTTAGTTCATGAATCCCGGTGGCAGTATAATTTAAATGATCCGAATTGTCTTGCGCCGCAAAGGGTTAAAACCTCACCTAGCAATCTTGGCAAAAGATAAACATGACTTTTGATTTGAGAAATAACTACTGTTCGATTTACTCTAAGCACATCAAACTATCAATCTGCTTGTCAGACTGTCGTTTGTTTAAATTCGGTAGAGAACTTCTCCCTACGAATGATGTCACAAGTGGTAATCGTAGTGCAATAACAAAAAATAATTTCGTCCAGAAATTACTCCTTTCTTGAACAGGTTTGACAAATACACTACACTTTGATCTTAGCCAAGAGGCCGAGAAGCGATTGACAAATACACTAAACAAATTAAATAAATTGTAGAAAGCAGTAAGATAAGAGAAAGCAGTACGCATATCATTTCTCGATGGCCTCATACAGTGTTGGGCATAATTGATTAAAAAGTAATTGAATTACAATTGAATTAAAATTAAATTACAATTATAATTATTTTACTGTCAATCGATTAACAAGTAATTGATTACAAATAAATTGAATATGTAATTCAATTTATTTGTAATCAATTACTTGTTAATTGATTGACAGTAAATTAATTATAATTGTAATTCAGTTGTAATTCAATTACTTTCTAATCAATTATGCCAAACACTGGTTACGACATTTAGTTTACTTTTACGTAAAGGCAACTCTAAACAGGTTAAGGTTACTCTAAAAAGGTTACTCTAAAAAGGTTACTTTAAAAAGGTTACTCTAAACAATATTTCGCAAAGAAAAAGTGCAATATTTACGTCAAGAGGATATGAACTTTATTCTTTTCCAGAAATAGCCATCCTCGTATAAAATTTCCAACATAGACAATCATCGTGCACCAATAGCTGTTTACCATTTAGTCTTATTTGAAAGCTTTTAGCAAAGGCAATGTATTCACAATTTATCTTTTATGAAAACATAGACATTCGCGAAAGACTTTAAGTGCAGTTTCCTCCTCGAGACTAAGATCGTAAAAAGAGGGACTGTATGTGTCTGGTACGAATATACATGATGACTTAAAATAATTTGTTATTGAATAATCGGCCATTAAAATGGCAACTCATTTTCTAAATATCATCATTGATAGACGCCAATTCAGTTAATTGAGATGGTTTCCAAGATCGTAGCCAAGGTAGAGGGGGGAGTTGGAAATTCAAAAACCACCTGAAAATTCGCAGATTTCAAGAAACTTTTTGAGTTAAACTTAAATTTTAATAGAGAGCATCATATACTAAAATTTCAATCGCCTCCGAAAAAAAAAAAATTCTGAGCGCAGTTTTTTTTTTTTTTTTTTTTTTTTTTTTTTGTTCCTGAGTATGAAAGCATACAGATGTCTGAACTGAGCTAATAAAATCTAGCCGTAAGTATAACAATCATTTTACTTTTCTAGTGTGTAATATATATGTATATACAGGGTGATCAGTTTAAAGGAGTACCCGTTTTTCTTATAACCCTTAAATCTGACGGATGGGGCAACTATTCTAACATTGAAGTAGGATTTTTTGAACCTTGTTTAAGTTTGTGAGACAATTTCTAATAATGTTGGACTGTTACAAGTTTATTTGTGAGGTAAAACCGAAATGGAGACGCATTTTTTTTTTTTTTTTTTTTTTTTTAATCCTGTAATAATTTTATTTTTGAAAAATATAATTTAATTCATTTTTTTGTTTTTTTACATTATCATTCCTCACAAAAAATATTGAAAATGTTCGATACCATTTTGAATGCAAACATGAACACGTCGAACCAAGTTTTTGACACACTTCGCAACATTGTTTGTGTTATTGACGAGATTTCTTTAGTTATGATCTGTTTTAATTCATCGATGTATGCAGGACTTCTCTGGAAAAGCCTATGAAATCACAATTATAATGTAAATGTAATGTACGAATGATAATGTAAAAAATGTAAGTTAAATTTTGTTTTTCATAAATAAAATTATTACAGGATTAAAAAGTTTGTGCGTCTCCGTTTCTGTTTTACTTCACAAATAAATTTGTAACAGCCCAACAGTGTTGGAAATTGTCTCCCACATTCAAACACGGTTCAAACAATTATAGTTCAGTGTTAGAATAGTTGCCACATACTACGTCATATTTGAGGGTAATAAGGAAAACCAACGGGTACTCTTTTAAATTGGTCACCCTGTATATCATATATAAAAATCTGATCCATAATAAATGTGTAACCTGATCCGCCATCTCAAATAATTAATTAACTAAAAATTTGAGGTTAAAAAACTAACCTTATCTTTCAAATGAACACGAAAAATATTTTTCGCTATTGAAGTAATAAAAGGCAATAGGGAGATTAGTATTTGAAATTAAGGAAAATAATAATTTATCACTACTACAGGCCGATGCCATCTCCATTTATCATATATAGAAGATTTTATTAATTGAAAAATTAAAATATGCCGACAATGATCACTTCATAGTAAAGAATGCAAAATGGTAGATTATTACCTCATGCCGACTCCATTTCCAAACACATCACCTGGAATATCATATTCAGGAGGTTTGTCAACTGCAGCTTTTTCATTGGAGAAAAACTAAACAAAAAGAAATATATATATATATATATATATATATATATAATAAAAATCGTTTCATTTTATAAAACTGATCAAAAAAATAATTACACTGTTTTTAAAATTTTATGCTTATTTACGATACAGGGAATATTGTAGCTACTCCATACGTAAAATATGAATGTTAAAACTATTTTTACTTTCTCATACAATTATATATGTTAGAGAAAGTATTGTTTTGGGGTCAAATTTTCGAAATTGAGTTTTTGTTATATCTACATGTTTTAAGATTCCTGTACCTAAAAATCAGGCTTTTTGCGATTGGTCTGTCTGTGTGTGTATGTCATTTATCAGGATATTTTAAGAACAAATATTAGTAGAAATTAAAAACTTGGTATTTTAAATGTGTATCATATAGGGATGCTACACTTAACCTTTTGTTGAGATAACGCAGACGGTTCGTATACAGGGACACCAAAAATATTCAAATACATTACATCTATGGGGGGGGGGGGAGGATTGCAGTTAAATAGAGTTTAAATATCTATAGAATGCCCTAAACCAAATGAAACGATACATTTTCTATATGCGTTAAAACATGTTTCATGAAGAATATGGTATAGAAATCATTCACTATTCGTTTACAGGGCTACACAAAAGAACACAAGATTATAGTGCGACAATCCTTGAAAACTGATAGAAGTGTACTTCAGGTTGGGCCTTGTGTTATTAATATAAGATTATATTTTTTTGCACCATGTGTTGTGTGCATAACCTTCATAAGATATTCAAGGCTGCCAATATTTAAGCCATAACATTCTTTTTTATTGTTAGGGCAAGTGCTTTACTGTAATATTTTACCATATCAAGGAAATCTGCTCAGAAATTAAAATTAATCCTCATATCTATATGGTAAATTGTGTCTATTAATAAATAGTTAGGACGATTTGTGTGACTATTATTAAATAGTTGGAATTAGAACATGTTCATTTTTTAGAAATAGGTATATTAAATCTGTTTTGATATAATTTAAATAATACTAAATGGTTCTGGTACTCATTGGTCATTCACAAATTTGTTTAAAAATATAACTTTTTCATTCTTTTCTTTAATTTTTCTGTTATATACATATATATTACACACATATCGTAGTAAAAATCTTTTAAATAGTGAAATGAAAAAAAATGCTACTTAATATACAGAGTAAGTCAAAATGAATATAGCGATTACAAACGGCTATAACTATTTAATAGAAAAGAATTTATCGATAAGATTAACACAGAAGGTAGACAGAAGTCCAAAATTTTGTATACGTACGTCATAGATGTTCTATGTGACTTCCCTTGGTCACACAGACAACATTTAGACGGTTGTCCATTTCACACCATACATTCTAAAGCATGTCTGCAGTCACCAACGCAAGCACATTACAAATGCGTACTTTGAGACCCTGCGATTTTTATCTATGGGTTTATGTGAAAGACAGGGTGTATGTGCTTCCCATGCCCAAAACAACTGAAGAACTCAAAGTATGCATTTGTAATGTGCTTGCGTCAGTGACTGAACAAATACTTCAGAATGTATGGTGTGAAATGGACTACCGCCTAGATGTTGTCCGTGTGATCAAGGGAAGTCACATAGAACATCTATAACATATGTATACAAAATTTTGAAGTTCCATCTACATTCTGTGTTAATCTTATTGATAAATTCTTTTCCATTAAATAGTTATAGCCGTTTGTAATCGCTATATTCATTTTGACTTACCCTGTACATATATGTATATATATATATATTACTTTAATAGTATTTTACTTTAATTTATAAATTTTCATTTGTAAATTATGAGCAGAAAAAAATATTAAAATTATATTAAAAATAATTATAATTCATTTGGTTTAATAAATCATGATTTAAGAAACATAAAGTGTATTCTGACAATATACTGATATTTCTCTTTGGTTCCACATTTTGTGAACATGTTGGCATTTGTTTCCTAACATAATATAAGGAATACCCATGGTGGAAATACATTACGACTGCATATTAATTATATATAGAATTATATTTAAAAATTATTATATAATTTTTCTACAGGTAATTTATCTTTTAAATATAATATTAGTAATGTTGTTTAATGATTATATACTATAGAATTGATTATTTAATATACAATGATTTATTTTTAATGATTATTTACTATACACTATCTACCAATAAGTATTTGGACACTTTCGAATTTAGACGTTTTGTCAAACCTCTAGAAAAATTCTTGACGAATTATCTTGAAACTTTAGGAGTATAAATTTTAGCAAAGATTTTGTCCTGAAGAAAAAAAGGGGACCAGTAAAAAATTAAGCAAAAATCAAAATGATTTGGATCACCCTGTAAACAGTAATGCTTGAAATGCGTTTTTGTTGGAGCATGTGATTATGAGGATTCTTTTAATTATTGGTATTGAGTCTACCATATATATTCATTAAGCTATAACGGTTTCTTTAAAAAATTGCAAAACAATTTTCCAACTTTTTACTTTCTTCTATATTCAATAGAAGAATGTACTGCATTCGTAAAAATTTTCGACCTTGGGTTTTTGATGGATTTACACGTTTTGAGAGTTGTAGAACACGATTTGACCATTTTTAGAAAATGTCTGTCTGTCCGTCCGTCCGTCACCACTTAATTTTTAAAGCAGTTCTCTTCAAATGAATTTATGAGGAATTATCAAGGAAAATACTCTAAAAAAGACTGGTGTAGAAAAAGGGGCGCTACTAACAATTCTTTGGATTAGGTTGGTAGCTCTGCATATTATTAAAATATCTCGAAAACGGTTCATAATAGGGGAAAAAAGTGAATTCGAAGTTGTAGAGCAACATCAATTTAGTAGGAAATGACAGTTTGTAGACATTAATGCTAAAAACAGAAAGCTTAAAAAGTGCATTTTCCAACACTGTGTACACATGTTTGTTAGCTTATAATTTCGTAAAAGATGCTCAGCTTTTAATATTTCTTTTTGTTGTAAAGATCTTGGCCTGAAATAGGTCCCATTATGATCTTATTAAAATGTAAACAAATTACGGGGTGCTCACAAAAGTCCGTTTTCACTCTTTTAACTGCTGAACGGCTGAAACTACACTCGCGAAAGTATTAAGTAAGTATGGTACAGTTTCCATGAACTACGAGATGACGTGTCGAAGCGATCTTAGAAATGAAAAAGACCTTTACTTCGATGTTCTAAGTTCTATCCGACGGTTGCAATGATATTTGGATCCTTGTTTTTTTTTTTTTTTTTTTTTTAATGTACATAAAGCATATATACGTAACAGTGATTGTTGTGGTACGGAATTTTGTTTATTTATATTGTGTAATCATATATTTCATAATTTAACTATTTTATTTGAAAGGTTATATATATATATATATATATATATATATATATATATATATACAGTGGAGCACCGTTTATACGTTTCTCATTTATACGTTTTTCTCATTTATACGTTTTTCGACTTCAGTTCCAAATCATTCCATTGAATTCTAATAATAAAATATTTCGTTTATACGACACAAGTAAATTCTTAATTTCACTTATAAGTTTTTTTTTTTTTTTTTTTTTTTTCCCTCCTTGTAGAATCCCAAATTTGAGTTTCATTCCAGGATTTAAAAAAAAAAAAAAAAAAAAAAAAAAGATCCTCTTTATATTTTATTCTTATTTTTTTCCGATTATTTTTTCTTAGAACTATGGTAACAAAGTGCGGCTATAGAACAAAGTGCACCTTGCATCGATAGCCTGGGGGGGGGGGGGAGAAGGAGAGTTAGAGAAATTTTCAGAAGTAAGCCAAATAGCCAGTGACCACTTGAAGACCTCCCATTTTCTTTTTTAATTGTTTCCAGGAATGGGGTATGAAAGGAAAAAAGCCCACAACTTTATAGGCATTTCGTAAACTTGAAGATTTATTACTCACTTCCGTAGAAGATTTTCTTATGGTGTTTATTTGACATTATGGTTGGAGAAACATTTTTATTTTTCTTTCCTTCCTTTTAATCGTTTGCAAAAATGTCATCTTCATTTAGAGAACAAAAGGCATTGTCTTTAAAGGTTAAAATCGAAATCTTGAAAATTTCTGAATTTCTATATTTTTAATTATTATTTAATTTTTATTCAACCTTTTAAAAATATTTTAAATATAATTTAAATGTATCTTATTCGAATAAATGTAAAGGAAATCATGAAAATTGATTAGACTTTTATTATTAATACTAGCAGTCTTCGCCCGCTTCGCTGGACGTTAAACTTAAATGATTTGTCAAAATGCCATATATTTATTAATAACGTAAGTTCTCGCTGTGATTGGTAGAGGTTTTCTCGCTCCCAATGTTAGGAGTCTGGGTCCCCACTGTCTTCGGCACAACTTACCTACTTCTTACTTCCCCACCCTCAGCGGGTGAGTTCGAAGTTTTGCAAAATCCCACTAATGTACATAATGCGTACACTTAATCAATATCCACACACCAAAATTTGCCATTCTAAGATAATTCAAAGCGAATTCAAACGGAAAAACATGTTTTTACACATGTTTATTGCCATCCGACTCCGAGAAGGGGGGGGGGATTTCGAATTTCGTGAAATGCAGTTACAATAAGTGCCGGATGCATACAAACAATTTACGCACCAAATTTCGTGACCACAGAAGTCTTTAATAGACAGTATTATAAATAAATAAATACAAAAAGCACAGCTTAAGTATCGGAACCCATTGGTGACTTTAAATATTTTAAGCCATTTTTGCGATGAACTGAATTGGCTATCTCAATTGTGCAATTAAAGATCTTGGCGAGAAACGTCCGAGCTACTTCGGTGCCGAATTTCAAATTTTGCCAAAGGGATCCAATACTAAAGCTGTTCCATATCGAATCGGGGTTCAAAACGGAAAAAGGGTAAAATAAATTAGAAATATCAGACCTATATTTATAAATTTGATAACGAATGAAAGGGGCGATTTTGCTGAATCCAGGGGTTCAAACAGTTTTTCGATGCGACAATTAGATTTTTAAAAAATAACTAAAGTATGAAATTTAAGTGGCAACGGAAAAACTGATAAAGGGAAAAATAAATTAGAAATATCAGACCTATCATTACAAATTCAGTACCAAATGAACAGGGATGGAACACGGGCGCAGAATTCATACCACTATCAATGTAAGAAAATTTTCTACTTCTTAAATCAACGATATTATAAGTAGATAAATTTCTTAAACAAATTCCGGTAGGAATTCTGCGCCCGTGTTCCATCCCTGAATGAAAGAGGTGATTTTTCTGAATACTGGGGTGTAAACAGTTTTTCGATACGACAATTAGATTTTTTAAAATTAACTAAAGTATGAAACTTAGATGGCAACACTTCATTTCAATCTTTTCATAATTTGTAGTGAAAATCACGCGAATACAAAAGTCTTTAATTTAAAAATTTATTTTTATATTTCATTTTTTTATTCAAAGCATTTTAGTGAAAAAATATTTATGGCGCATGCGCAGGCGTTTTTTACACACAATTTAAACACTAATCATAATTTTGAAAATTTCTATAGATATAATTTCAAGTTGGGTGAAGACCTAAGTTTCTGCCAAGCGCCGTTGAATTCCGTCCAGCCGTTCTCGAGTGATGCCCGGACAAACGTGTTTTAGTCTTTTACCCCCTAAGGGGGAACGGGGGGGGGGAATTTCCGAAAAGTTGATAGATATAATTTTAAGTTGGGTGAAGACCTAAATTCGTGCCAAGCGTCGTTGAATTCCATCCAGCCGTTCCCAAGTGATGCCCGGACAAAAAAAGCGACATTCGGACACGATGACACACACACACACACACACACAGGCAAAATTTTCTGAAATCATTTTCGGCTTTCATGGGGTGTAAAACGTGACGATATCGCAAAAATTTTCGATTCCGACAAATTTACAGATAAAACTCTGATTTTATTAATATAGATGATACTTTATTGTGTATTAATGTTAAAACGAATTTTCAGTTGTACGTTTTCGCCAGTTATACGTTTTTTAGGGACGGTCCCTTGAAAAACGTATAAACGGTGCTCCACTGTATATATATATATATATACATACACATATATATTTAACTGAAATTTTGTTTTAAAAACTATATTTTTGATCATTTGTATTAATAAATGAAACTAACCGACTCATACGATTAATTACTATGAATTTGCTTAGTTTTATATTTAAAAAGTTATGCATTATGAATTACTTAACAAAATTCATATTATAAAGAGGCTAACATCTTGCATGGTTATTTCTTCGATCTATTTATATTAATACCTGATAAAATACAATTTTTTTTAATATAAATTTTGTTATCGTTGCTTGTAAATATTATCTTCGTAACTGTTCTACATTTTAATGTCACTCCATTGTATTTTATGTATCTCTTCATCGATGAAATAATTGTTAGATATCCCTAAAAACCAAATATTTTGAATCTATGGAAAATTTTATTGAAAAATATGTTAGAAAAATGTAGGGCTATATGTTAAATGTTCTATTAACATTGATAGTAATATTTAATAAAGAAGCATCACAAAACTGGCGTTGTAAAAATGATTACTTACAAACTTTGAATAAACACCATAAAATGCAATAAACTCGCAACAATTGTTTCGGGTCGAAAAAATACACGACCCTTCATCAGGCGAACAAAGTAAGCACGAGTGCTGCAGTCAAAGCGGCAACGGGTGCGTTGCCGCTTTTTTTCAAAGTTTGTAAGTAATAATTGATAGTAATAGTAATAGCAAAGTAGTAAAGAAATAGAAATAGCAATAGAAATAGTAATAGAAATAGTAATAGCAAAGCTCAGATGCAGGAATTAAAACTTCAGATTTACTAATTTAAATTACTTACCTTTATTGCATCTTCACTGTATATGAACAACACTGGACGAGCAAAATATACCATTAGAAGTCCATCTCTAGAATGTTTCTGGATAATATCCAATATATATTGAAATATGTCTGAAAAATTTATTTTTTAGTATAATCAATTCGTATTTTTTCATACTGCAGTACAAGTGAATCAGGTCATTTTAAAGTACAAAGTAACTACAAATTAATATTACTTACAAAGCACAGTTATAAAATGTTATAAAATACGAGAAGAGAGAAAACTATTTATTATAAAAAAAAAAAAAAGAAAAAAAAACCAGTGTTTGGGGATTGTCGATAGAAGTGAAAACTAAGTAACTTGTGAATTGTATCGTCGAGCTATTAGATTATTATTTTCGAAATATTTTTGGTTTGTAAAGCAGTGTTTATGATCTGTATTATATGATTCGGCACAATATTTGTAGCTACCCAAATTAAATGAACTAAGCCTTATATTAGGTAAAAATATTGATTACTTATGAAATTTTTTTAATTAGTAGCTAAGATACAAAAGAAAACCGATTCAGGACACCCCAAAACTTATAAATCAGGTGAAATATCGAATTCCACTTTCGATAATATAAAGGAATTTAAAATATCTTTCCAACGATGTATTAAAAATAATTTAATCATAATTAGAATTTGAAATATTGAAATTTTAAAATATTATTGCGCCATCTAGCGGTAAATTTCTGTAATCTACTGTTCGATTCCAAATCAACAAAGCTTTCTAATGATGTATTACTTATGAAATTATTTTAATTAATAGCTGAGATACAAAAGAAAACCCATTCAGGGGACCTCAAAACGTGTAAATCAGGTGAAATCTCGAATCCCACTTTCGATAATATAAATTGATAAAAAATATGTTCCTTCTCATGGAAAGCCTTCGCTGACGATGACGCGAGTTTCATGATTTTTGTTCACCCAAAAGTGCTCAACGCGCCTAAAGAAGTTTTCACTTAAAAAATAAAATAAAATAAAATAAAAATAAATCAGATTTCATTGCTACTTTTGCCAAACCTTCGGAAACCGCCAGTGCACGGGTGGGGAAAACAAACAATTTTCTTTCATTATTTGAATGGCTACAATATAACACCCACAGAATAAAATCACACAATAAAATTACGAAATATAAAATTTTACGTTCCTTATAACTTTTTTTTTTTTCACAGAATGTGTAAAATGTTTCCCTTAAATTGCATTCTAGTATAAATATAAAATGACTCTCACAGACCCAACCCGTGTACTGGCGGGTTAATTATGATATCAATTTAATAATGCTAAGGCTATGAAATCGAGCTTAAAAAGGAAGTTCTTTTTTGAAATACAATTCATTAAAAAATCTCCGATTGGTTATCAAGATTTGCGTTTGTAAAAGTGTGAGGTAGTTTAAATATCCTTTTCTCTCTCTTTTTCTAACCCACTTCCACCAAACTGATTTTGCTAAACATTTGCACATGAGTTCTTAATCAATAAAAATCTGGAGTGACTCCACTCGACTTTCTGAACATTGAGTAATTAACAGTTTTGTAGATAAAGTAAAGAAAGAAGAGTTGTTAAACAAACAAAAGAGACAAAACCATAATAGAGTGTTTGAGTATTTTTCTCCATATATTACACGATGTTTTATTTAACGCTACTGAACTTTGAGCCCATAGATCACAATGATAAAGAATTTTTCGTTGTGTCCCTGTAAAAACCTATAAATGCTAGATTCACCAAAATGCTCATAGTTAGTGCAACAATGATTTATAATATTCATATAAATTTTCAGCTCAATTGAATAAGGCGTTTAGATGCTATTGCACTTTTAGAAATTTGGTCCCGTAGGCCCTAATGATAAAGAATTTTTCTTTGTGTCCCTGTAAAAAAAAAACTATAAGTGATTCATCTAGTGATTCACTAAATTCATCAAAATCAATAGGGTTCGTGCTACTGTGACGACTTGCAACATGCGTAACAACTTACAGCTCATTCGAGCAAAGCGTTTAGACGCTAGCGTGTTCACTCACACACATACACACACACACATACATACATACATACATACATACATCATCGTAAAAATAGTGAAAACGGACTCAGAGGACCTCGAAGCGTATAGAAACCTCAAAATCTCAAATTCGGATTTTTGACATGATTACAATACTTTCGTCACAATAGTGTTCGGAAAGTAAAAATACAATATACAAACATTTTCAGGCTTCTGTCTCACCACGGGCATGTTCCAATAAAAAAAAAATAATAATAAATAAATAAAAACCTTCGACAACATCTTCCTTGCCCGCACTTAAATTTCGATGTTTATTAGAATAGACGACAGATGGCACTGTTATTATTCAAGAACTGTCATTTATATATGGCTGTATCTCAGCATCTGCTAAACACTATCGTTAGCACCACGTATTAGCGGGAAATAGTTTTTCTAGTGCTCACGCCTTCATAAGAAAATTATAAGTAAAATTTACAATTATATTATTATAACTCTCTAATTATATTATAAAAGTCAGTTGTTATAAATCTTAATTAAATTTAATCTATTTTTACTTTTTTATAATTTGATTAATATAGAAACAATAAATAATAATAAAAAATATTTCCTCTTCAAAGCCGATTTTATCTCTCGCCATAAATATTCGTTCACAAATGTGTTCAATTAAAATAAAATAACACAATTTATATAATTTTAAAAAGTTTAGTGACCGCATCACTTATAATAAAGTGACCAGGCGTCCTCAAATCCCGAGGACAGTCTTCAAAAACTACTTTTCGTCCCCCCAAAAATTATAACACATTTGGAGACGCCTGTTATAAAGTTATTACCTTTTTACTACAATTTATTACAGGAATAATATTTATTATAAGTACAATTAACAAGATGAAGTAAGTGATTTCATTTACTTCATACATAAAAATTATTAAAATTTTACAATTTAAGGTGATTTATTTATACTGCCCTCGAAATTCGGAGGGGAGGGAGGTACACCGCCATCACCGCCATATTGGTCCTCAAATTATTTCATTTAAAAAAATCTAGCCACTCTGCTTATAGAGATATTGCTTAAACATATTATCAATATGTAGTATCAATATGTACTTATGAGTTTGTCGATCATTATACGCTGGTTGTCACTTCAATTAAATAATGCACATGGACTGTATTGTAAAAATGAATCACTAAGTACACTGCACACATTTATTTTAGTTTAAATTAAGCGAGCAGCCATTAACCCCTTAACGCGTGCTGTCCTCGCTGCGAGGACACAATATTTAAGATCCAGCTGCAAAAATTCATCCCGGAAATTTTTAAGCAAAAATTTACGTTTACAACATAGCAGAAAAGGCCGGTTTTTTTTTAGCCTTAAAATTTAAAATTTCTTTTAGTTTAATTTTGTTCATGAATTCCGGTGGCAGTATAATTTAAATTATCCGAATTGCCTTGTGCCGCAAAGGACGCCTTCTAGCTTTGCTACGTCACAATAACAACAACTGAGGAGAAAACTAAAACAAAATACGCACAGCTGAGGTGTGGCGCCATCTGGTTGGTAAACTACTTACTCTTAACCAATCAAATTGAGGTATTTTTACTCGACCAAACCTACCGGTATCGACAAAAAAAAAAAAAAAAAAATCGAAACAATTCATCCATTGTGTGTTCCGTTAGTCACTATATTAAAAAAAAAAAAAAAAACAGTGATCACTACATTTTAAGTCTCTTTAAACTGAAAAAAAAAAAAAAAAAAAAAAATCATTAAAGTCGATTACAATTTCATTAGGATTCTCCCCGATGCATTTAGGTGCCAACTAGACCTGGCCTGTCCAACCCAAAAGACTTAGTGGGCCGCATAGGAAATCTATTTTATTCATTCGGGCAGCACCATATGTTCAGTCATAAAAAAAAAAAAAATCCCCCCCCCCCTCACCCTTCTCCTTTCCGACTAATTTCGCCGTAAATTAGTGTTGAGACTTGCGGCTGGTGCTAATCGATTAGTAACAAGGCCTAGTTTAGAACGGTTTAGTTAGATTTTGCTTGAGGGGTGTCTACATATTAAAACAGACATCAACTTCCTCTTTTTTTTTTTTTTTTTTCAAAGGCAACTCCCAATTTCGACAAGCTTTTTGGATTATTTGGTTCAAATCAGCCCAGAAAATGGTATATAGTTTTTATATATCTACTAATTTTTCTCAGAGTTATAATTTATTAAAGTATGGAGATGCTAATGTTAATGAGTTAATGAACATTAACTCATATCTTTCCAAAAAATTAATATATTAAAATTTCTTTTTTTTTTTTTTTTTACGTTAGTATGAATTAACCCAAATATATTCCAGGCATATTTTTGATTAAAAAACATTTTTTAAATCATGAAAATAATTAATAAATTCATATTTCAAAAAATTATGCGTTATGAGCTGCATTAAACCCCTTGAGCTGCAATTTATTTTCAGTCTGCACTGCTCATGCAGACAATTTAATTTTCTTAGTTTTAACAGGAGGGACTGATATAGAAACTTACGGTTTTGTTGCTCAAATAATTTGTTGTTATTAAAAATAATATTTGTTTCACACGTTTATAAAAATATTTATTGTTATATATACATATAAGAACATAATTAGTGTCCGGAAATACATGACGAGCTGGACTCGTCATTTCAGTTCAAGGGGTTAATTTTTGCACGAATAGCATGGGCATTAGAGATGAGACGGGCTCAGCCCGAGCCCGTAAGCCCGAGCCCGAGCCCGATCGGGCTTAAATCTTACGCAAGTCTTCGGGCTCCGGGCGGGCTCGGATTCAAGCTAAAATTTCCGTTTATTTTATTCTTCACTAACTAGAAAATGTAAAAAAGAAAAAAAAATTATTCATTTTGAGAGCACTTTTAGTAATGCCATAATAATCATGATAGGTTATAAATCACAAAATAATCTTGCAAACCTTAGTAGCTTTGACTTTCCTTTTTCTAAATAGAACTTTTTTTTCAACGGGATGCATATTATGTCATAGTGTTATACAGTAATCCTTCCTCCTTCGTTATATTGGGCCTCATTATATCACTCATTCCGATAATTTTTTTGTCCCCTGATAGGCGCGTTATTAACAATGGGCTGCACCATTAATATACATTATATAAATATATACATGTATACAGAGACACAGACATTATAAATTGTTATAATAACATTTATAGTTGAGGATTGATAATAAGAAAATTAATTTGAAAATGGAAATGGTATTTAATTTTACTATTGTGTATGCGTTGCATAGCGTACCACTTTCAATATCGGGCTCGGGCGGGCTCGGGCTCTGATTACACAAAATTTTTCGGGCTCGGGCGAGCTCAGTTCAAACTGTTTCGGGCCCGGGGCGGGCTCGGATTGCCAAAATAGAGCCCGAACTCACCTCTAATGGGCATCATCAAAAATATGGGTTTCTAAATTTACAGTTCCTTCCTATCATTATCTTTCGAATTATAGTGATATTTCGATTTTTATTGCTCTTAGGGGGCTGTCACTTGTTATCTTTTGTGTCATATATTTCTTTTGCTTGCGCATAATTTAAAATCGTTATTGAAGTAAGTTTAGACGTACACATCATTTCTTAATTAGCATTACTTTACATTATTTTATATTTAAAATTGTCATATTTATTTTTCGATTATTATCTGAATGGATATATTACTTTCCTGTGAGATATCTGAATTTAATTTTTTAAATATAATGATTTACCCCTGATCAATTTTTGCTTGTAACTCTATGAAGATTTATAAAGTATATAATATATACATTTTTCTGAACTTCCTTGACCTCAGAAATTCGAATATGTAGTCAAAAATGGGTGTTATAATTCGGAAAAAAAAAGAAGAAGAAAAGTTTGTACAAGTTTTAATGTGTACATGACACCCTAAACAAAATTTAGAAATGGAATTAAAAACTAGATATTATTACCAATCGTTAGACATCAGCTGCTGATTTCTACGATAATTTACGGCGAAATTAGTCGGGGAAGGAAATTATTATTACTATTTTATGACTGTACATATGCATATGTGCGTCTATGTTTGTGAGTATATGATTCATATATGAATATACTTTTTTTGGGGAAGAATGGGGTGAAAATTTGGAGCAGAATACATTAGTTTAAATTATTTTCATTCATAAATTAACAATAGAATCGTAGAAAAATTATAACTGTATATTAAAACTATAATAAAAAGAATGAATAATGAATCTAGTAATATTTCATTACAACAGTTCTTTAGCTACCATAATCGTTGAAAGGTATTTTCACTTTGAAAAGTCGGTACGTATTTATTGCTTTTTGATCCGTTAACCAATGTTGTCAAACTTTAAATATCGTTAGTCTCCTCGCAGGCCGCAAAAAAGTAGACGGTGGGCCGCAATTTGGCCACCCCTGAACTAGACGATAAATGACGCTGATATTATTGAAGAATTAGATTTTTCGATTAAATATTTCTCGGACAGATTATCATTTTCATTCTATGAAAACAGGTGGCAGCAGCAGACGACGTTCCCAGCTGAAAAATATTAATTAATTATAAAAATCCTATAAAAAATTCGAAAATCACGATTGGAGGTACATCAGGACAACTCAAAACCTCTATGTAAAATTTTGCTTTGCGATCATTCGTTTGCCTAAAAAGTGACCAACAAACCTCTAAAATAAACCTTTTTTTTTTTTTTTGTCCCTATCTCGTCTTCCTTACGGTTTAGGACAGGGCGCGAAATTTCCGCTCACCAGCTCGCCATTGACGAGTGGAATTTTTACTGTGGCGAGTAAAAATTTGGTCGAGTTATAAAAAGAATTCATACACGATACGGTGGCAGAAAACATTCTTTTTATAGATTTAAGTATGGCAAAATCTTGCCATTTTATAACTGCATATTTAACCTCTCCTTTTTAGACTCTCGGTAACCCGTGTCTGTGTGTGCGTTGCCCGAGATCGCCCCGGTCTGGGAAAAGAAAAATGGATAGTGCATACATAAAAGTTTTGATCTCTTCGGCAGTTTTGTTTCTCTCATTGTTTTTTTCCAAGAAGAGTGAGAATAGACGAGCAGAGAGTTTCTTTCCCCGTCGCCCACTATCCGGGAGAGGAGATAGGGGAAAGTCTGCCTATGCGATATTGCCTCATGAAAATGAGCTCGAGCCCTTTTCAAGATACTGCCTGTGTTTATTTTGTCGAATAATAAATAAAACACAGTTCGTATTTTTTAGTTTTTTACTGAAACGCCAATGATTTGTACTTGTAATGATTTGTAAACAACCATTTTATCGAAAAAGTTATTCCGAAATGGCTATTACAAATGACAACTATGAAAGAGTTATACACATACAGTGCAACCACATATATTAAAACTAGCAGTGAGGACGCGTCCAAAATGTTGGAGGGATGCCAGCTTGACTGACAGTTTGATATTTGGAAAACATCCAGTAAATCCGCGCTCTGTGTGTTATTGCTCATTTTCTCTGAGTCAGATGACTGTCACCCCTATTTTAGCATTGGACTCGTAGAGTTAGCACTTGCGCAGATACTTCCATTGTTTCATGAAAAGTGATCGAAGAATACATTCCGTCTGATTACAAAAACAAAATGGACAATAAAGACATTTCTAATATAAAAAGTTTTAAGAAAATAAATAGATAAACAAGGAATCTTAATATTTCATAATAAAAAGATTTTCACAAGATTTTCTTTGACATAGAATTTTTTCTTCTTTTTTTTTTTTTTTTCACTTCCTTATACAAATTATAAGGAAGTATAATAATTCCGATTTGCGAAATGGATTTTGTATTTCACAATGCTCGAAAACGAATGATCGCTGAATGTTGCCAATTTATATGTGTGACTGCCATAATGTCTAGTTCTACACTACCAAGTGTCGTCTTAACACGAGCTCTCATTTTAGAGATATATGCGACTTTACACAATTTTTTGTGACGTCTGTATGTGGGTGTATTTCGCATAACTCAAAAACGGTTGGACGTAGAAAGTTGCGAATTGGTACATAGGTTTCTTATAACATCTAGTTGTGTACCTCTCTTTTTAAAGTTTATATTATTTTCCGTTTTCGAGATATTTAGAAAAATTAGGTTCATAATGACCAAAAACACAAAGGTTTTGGCCATTATCAAAAAACGGTAATAACTCAAAAACGGTTTGGACAAATATTCCAATCGATTTTTAATTGATTTCCCGACTAGCTAGACATTTGAAACTTTCAGAATAGTTCAGAACACAGGGAAGATGCATTTTTAAAATATTTTTAGCCAACTGTTTCGGATCCCTGTTGCCTTCGGCAGCATTACCAGTACAAATCTTGCAATCGATTTTTAACCGGCTTCCTGACTAGCTACACATTTTAAATTTTCAGAAAAGCTCAGAACACGGTGACAATGCATTTTTTAAATATTTTTAGCAAATTGTTTCGGAGTCACTGCTGCCTTCAGCAGCGTTTATATGATTCAACAGAAAAATTATTTAACTAACTTCACCACCAGCTACACATTTGAAACTTTCAGAATAGTTCAGAACACGGTGAAAATGCATTTTTTTAGCCAACTGTTTCGGATCCCTGCTGCCTTGGGCAGCGTTACCAGTACAAATCTTGCAATCGATTTTTCATTGACTTCCCGACTAGCTGGAAATTTGAAATTTTCAAAAAACCTCAGAACACGGTGACAAAGCATCTTTTAAATAATTTTTGCCAACTGTCTCGGATCAAATGACAATTATTTTTAACATTATGTATATATTTTTTAAGGTGTATAAGGAAGTCATGTGGTGTTCACATCAGATTGTTTCTTTAATGACTCTTTGCATTTATGTTATTAGATATTTTAATCTTTTTCAAATCTCAAATACAATACAATATAATGATTTTTAATTATAGATGATTATGAAACATGATCATATGCGACATGAAACATGATCATATGAAACATGATCATATACTATTTGTAAAAGCCTTTCAAATAGTTAGGAAAAAAGAAAAAACCCAAAATACGTAAAAAAAGAAGAAAAAAATGACAACCCTATTTTGTGGCGAGTAAATTTTTTTTTTCGGTGAGTGTAATCTGAGTTGAAATTTCGGGCCCTGGTTTAGGATATTATAAAGGCATTGGAAAATTTTCTTTTATCAATTGGCGACTTTTCTACTAATTATCTGCAAAATGTAAAACATTGGCTCTTGGAGGGTCGAACCCACGACCGTCGCGTTATTAGCATGATGCTCTAACTGAGCTAAAGGCCATGGAAAGTCTATTCACTTTTACGTTTTTATCTTCAGAGACAATCCTTTCATAAATTTACAGATTTTAATTAATTTAAAAAAAACTGATCGAATTTCGGAAATGGGGCTTCGAGATGCATCATGAAATTTCGAATAGGGCCTTCATGCAAAAGTTTATAGCTCTGAAATCAACTGTTTGCACGAAAAGCGACCAACACACTTCTAAGATTAACTTTCTTTTTTGTTACTTTCTAATCTTTCTTACGATTTAAGATACTGTGAAGAGGCTGAAAAATGTTTCTTTTATCGATTGGCTTCTTTTCTATCTGTTCAAATCTATGTTTTCTTATCTGTTATCTTTCAATTGAAAATATATAATACAACTTTAAACTAAGAATAATTTTGTCGAGCTGTCATCAAAAAAAAAAAAAAAAAAAAAAAAAAAAAAAGTTGATGAAGGTATGTACAATATTCAAATAGGGGATTAAGAGAGTAGTGGCTCTTTTCTACCCATAAATGCTTGTTAAATAATACTCTTTCTGAATATATTTTTAACTAATATAATCTATCTTTATGGGGAAATAAGATAAAATATAGTATGATTACAACAACCGATTATTTTTCTCTAAAATGCCACTCAATGATAGAAAATGTAGTATAGTTCTATCACAAATATAATTACAAATATCTTATTGAAAAAAAATAATAATAATAACTTACAACGGGAAAACGGTACATCTTTTGGTATTTTTCCTGTGACGTGGTTATAAGCAATATTTAAAATTATATTATAAAATGGAAATCCTGCAACCTTTTTCTTAACACTCCAGTAATATCGAAGGAGCAATAGTAAGATTATGAGAAGGAGTCCACATGTTGTATTAGCAAATGACAAATCCATGTCAAACTTAAAAATATTATAGTACAATTTTCCTCACACTGAGATTTTATTTATTTGATATCAAAAAGTATCAAGTTTTAAATTTATCATCGTAAATATGATTACATGTATCAACCCTTCATATTTTTATTGTTCGGGTTTATGTACTTTGAATTATCATATCTATCTATTTTATCTGTAATCTAGTCACACATCTGTGTAATCTTATGAGCAGCACAATATTTAAATGCTGAGTGATATTGACAGATTTATTTTATCAGGATATTCATCACTCGAAATTAAGTTTAAATGTACTGAAATAATCTCTGCTATTTTCCAGAAATTATTTTAGTTCGAATGAAGGGGGTGAATTAAATATTTTTCTCTTCCTCATTTGTCTCAATCTTAATTTCTTTAAACACTGTTATTTGATTAACCCGTTAGTAGTCGCTAAGTTGGTCGATTTGCCGCCCATCCTTTAGTGTTGCCAGGTTTTTTTATTCAATAGCCACCAAAAATTTTTAGAAGTAGCATTTGATATACATAAAACGCGAATAAAATCGAAGGAACGTCGATCACATATCTTCTTCAAATTATTGGTGAGAGTTAAATAAAAAGAGTGCAACCTGTAATAGGTGGCGCTGTCTATAGCGACTACTAACGGGTTAAATTTGATTAACTTCCACAAAAATGTTCTGTGTAATAAACAGCCATTGAATCATACTCATTTTCAAACCATATTAATTCATTTAACTTCAAAATATTAACTAGTATAGAACTTCAAAATATTAAAAAACAAATTAAAGAACATTTAACAAGATAAAATTTTATATTAGAGTCCATTTAAACAACATGTTGTGGCAGTTTAATAGGCACAAGGACAAGGACCAGCAGTAGCTGATTCTGAGCTCAGATTTTAAAAGGAAAAAGTAAACACAGTTACAGTTAAATGAAAGTTTCAAAATTAGCATATTGACTTAACTAAACAATTGATATCTTCAATTCACTTCAATACTAAACAATTAAGAACAGAAACATATATCTGTCAGTCAATCAACCTACAAATGTAAACAATGTAAAATAATAAAAACAGAGTAAACAAAGTATTGCTAAAAACAAAGTAATACTTATAAAGTTCATCTAGTACTCCTAACGCTTTTTATTTTCCGAACATACTACGAAAGCAATCCTGATTTTCGAAATGGATCACGCATAGCTCAAAACCAAGTGGTCGTAGAATGTTGTAAATATACATTTGTGACTGTCATAACATCTAATTATACACCTCTAACATAGGTTTTTGAAACAAACTTCTCTTTTGGAGATATCTATGATTTTTCGGAATGCATGTATGTGTTTATGTATGGGGGTGAGTGAACACGATAGCGTCTAAACTCTTTGTCCGAATAAGTTGAAAGTTGGTACGTATATTATAGGTCATCATATCACAAGGTGTATAGATTTTGGTAAATCTAGCACATGCATGTTTTTTACAGGGTTAGAAAGAAAATTCTTTATAATTACGGCCTATTGGCTCAGAGTATTTGGAGTGCGATAGCGTCTAAATGCCTAGTATTCTGTTGAGGTGAAAACTTAAATACATGTTATAGGTCACCGTCGCACGAACTGTATAGATTTCAGTGAATCTGTCATTTATTTTATTTTTATTTATGCTTTTTTTTCCGGAAAAACAAAGAAGAATTTTTTATCATTATAGCGTAAGGGCTCAAACTATTTAACCCCTTCAGGGGCGATGAATTTAAGTTCATTTAAAATCAAATGCCAACAGAGTCTGAGATCAAGATTAGAAGAAAAGTAATAAATGAATGTTTTCAGATAAGGTAAAAAAGTAAAGTTTTATATAAAATTTCTGGGATGAATTTTTGTAGCTGAGAACTGAAATTAGGTGATATAGAATATATACCACCGCCCCTGAAAGGGTTAACTGAACTTTTCAATTGATTGAACTGAAAATATATATTTTTGTGTTATAGGTCACAGGCGTACAAACTGCGTGGAATTTGGTGAATCTAGCACTTTTTTTTACCATTGCGGCTTATGGGCTGAAATTATGTAAACTGCGGCAGCTTCTAAATATCTTATCCGATTAATCTGAAATTTATATACATGTTACAAGTCATCATCGCACGAACTGCGGAATAGGACGATTCGGCGCGGCCGTTTCGGCGCGAAACCCATTTCGGCGCGGCTGTTTCGGCGCTGCCGTTTTGGAGCGAAATCCATTTCGGAGAGGCCGTTTTCGCGCAGCCTTTCCTTCACGAAATAGCCGCAGCTTTCGTCTCAGCCTTTTCGGTTAAAATTTATTTAATGATAGATATTCCTCATGTCATTAATTTTCGTCAAACCTTTGTTAAATAATGTAATTTATTATTTCTTATTTATTTATTTATTTTTTATGCGTGAACAGAAAACTATTTTAAATTATTTACTAAATATATTAATGATGAATAGAATTTTGCTTAATTTAAAGGAGCCAATGATAAGATTATAAACTAGTTTTTTGCAATCAAAACTTATTAAACTTAGTCATGAGGTGGCAACACATACGCAACAATTCTAAAGATTCTAACGTATTTGATGAATCTGCTAATTACAGATTTTTACAAGTACACAGGGAAACATTTTTATCATTATGACCTATGGACACAAAAAGTGCAATAGCGTTAAACGCTTTATTCAAGTGAGCTGATAGTTTTCAGACTTGTCTTATTTTAAGAGAACAACCGTTAATTGCTGAATGGTCGGAACGTCGAGTAAAGTTACCCCAGATTTTTTTAATTTATAGTTATATCTGATGAAAAACCCAAATTTATTTAGATTAATGCATATAAATGATTTATTTTATACACGTGAATCCCATTTTAAACTATTCTTTTAAATTCAATAAAAAAATGTATTTAAAAAAAAAAAAAAAAAAAAAATCAATTTTTTACTGGATTTACACGCTTTGAGATATCCTGAAGACAATTTGAACATTTTTAGAAAATATCTATATAACTTAAATGTGCGCTGATTAGTTTATGGGATTTATAGCTTTGGTGGGGCTGTTGTTCAATTTTATTATAATTTAAACTGACAGCATAAGAAAAAATTATGTATAAACTTTTAAAATGTGGATTATTTTTAACTAATCATTTAGAAATGAATATATGTACCGGGTGCGCCAAAAGTTCGTGAAAACTTTAAAAATTCATGAAAAAAGAACAAACGATGAAGTGTGGTTTGCACGAATGGCATCAGAAAGAGGGCGGTTTTTTTTTTAAGAACAAATAAAATTAGTTCAAAAAGTGACCGATAGGTGGCGCTGCGGTGCAAAGGAAATTCACATTAAGTTTAATTAATTTATATATATATATATATATATATTCTATCATTTCTTAATCCATCTGCTGTCATGAAATCTATCATTTTTTATCCGTAGAGAATATTTTAAAAAATTAAAAATATTTTTTGACGTGGAATGGCCTCTTTTATGGAAAAATAGTAAATACAAAATCATTTAGGTTTTTTTTTTTTTTTTTTAAGTAAAATTTAAATTTTTCATAAACTTTTGTCTTGTGATTGAACTTCAGAGTCTCATGAAGCTGAATAATTTCTTGATTTCAAAACGATTAACCGGTTTTGTGACAAATACAAAGATTAATATTAATGTTTTAGAAGGACTGGACGAAAACAAATTCACATGGAGCATTATAAGCAACTGCTTATTTTCTAAATTTTGAAAACAGGAAAAATAACAAGTTCACGCGCGCCGGCGTATTTTGTTTACATAGTCTTCTCAAAAGTAACCGAGCACTAGCCAATAATTGCGATATCAAAAAAGTACACTTAAAACTGTTCTGTTCAATGAATCCTTGTCGAATCACGTTCTTAGACTGACTAAGAGCATGTCTCGACAAGGATTTATTTAACAAAGCAGCATTAAGTGTACTTTTTTTGTACAGGGATTATCGCTAGTGCTCGGATACATTTGCTACCGACTGTAGCTGTGACCCACCGGTGGATCACGCCGCCGTGAACGTGTTAAATATTGAAATTTTGTAAAAGATTTTAAATAATGTTTTAGGAACTATAGATTGACATCATTTTAAAAATATTGTATAGGTTCATATATTTTTAATAATTATCTGAATATTCTTAATTGTATCGATTTGAACAATTTTCTAGTCGGACAGGTTTATTTTTAGTTATATAACTGATATCCAAGCAATTATAAAAGTGCTCTCTAATTTTTACTTTCTTCTGAATTCAGTAGAAGAAAGTATTGGATTCGTAAAAATTTTCGACTTCCGGTTTTCGATGGATTTACACATTTTGAGAGTTCCAGAACAGGATTTGACCCATTTTTAGAAGATGCCTGTGTGAATGTGCGACAAAAATTTTGTGGCAACTGTATCTCAGGAACTATTACAGAGAATTGAATATAAATTTATATGTAGATGCACCTTGAACTAATTTAGTTCCTGTAAACTTTTAGTATAAACAGCTCAACAGATGGCGCTGCTATACAGCAAATTCTACAATTTTAAGGAAGGCTATGCCTCAGGAACTACTGCATAAATTTGCTTATAAATTTATATTTTGATACACTATGACCTGAATAAATGCGTGTTAGGTTTTGGTACTGATTTCTCAATAGGTGACGCTGCTATACAGCAATTTCTACAGTTTAGGGAAACGCTATATCTCAGGAACAACTGCACAGAATTACATATAAATTTATATGTTGTTGCACCTTAACATAAATTAGTGCCTGTACGCGTTTGGTGTCAATCTCTCAAAAGACGGCGCTGCTATACAGCGATTTCCGAAGTTTAAGAGAAAGCTATTTCACAGGCTCTATTGCGTCAAAATTTCATATGTTAGAAGTTCATTTTGAGACATTATGCTAATTCAGTTATGATGCATATCGACCAATTGGTGGCTTTGATATACAGCAGTATTCTCCGAGAACAGGAAGATCATATACCTCAACTTCTATGGCGTATAACTATACGAAACTAGAAATGGAGATCACCATTATGAAAACGCATTTTTAAGATATTAATTATAGAGAATAAAACTGTCTTTCTTTGGATATTTAATGTTAGTTTTCTTTAAGATGAAAATCGTCTGCGTTCATCATGGTAGATAATTTTAATAAATAATAATATTAATAAATTATTTGCACTGAGTGAATTTGCATAGCAAAACATAGAAGAAAGTATTGGGGTGACCACAACATAAACTTTCTTTTTTTTCTTTCTTTCTTTTTCTAATTGTGCGTATTAGCTAAAATATGTGCAATTTTTTAATCTCTCCCTTGTGCAGAATAAAGCAAGTATTTGGTTTTAAAAAGGAAGCGTGTGTTGTATCTACTGTAATCAACAAGAAGACAAAAACAACTTAAATATTGAATTACTTACTCATAAAGCCACGTTCACCCTTTCTCCCTTCTCATGTAATCCTATAGAATTTGTGTTCCTTCGTATTATATAAGGCTATCTCATTACACCGAGAGAAAAAAATATATACCACTTTCATCTAGAACGAATAAGTAGCCATTTTCTGAATCCCTAAACAAGAAATATAGAGTTCCGAGTTACGTGTATAAGGTGAACAAATAACCTGTATTAAGGACATGATCGAGAATGTCTTGTCTACACTTTTCTAGATGGTGAAACCATAGTCACCGAAATTAGATGCCTCCCGCGATGCTCGGAAACTTGGCAACAGTTCAAGCGTCACCTGGTACAGATTGCGCGACATTTTTATTCAACTGTCACCAATAATTTCAATAAGTGATACATGATATATATAATGACGTTTCTTCGACTCTATTCGTCGTTTATGTATATCAAATTCCACTTTCAAAAATTTTTGGTGGCTGTTGAATGAAAAAGTCGCGCAATCTGTACCAGGTGGCGCGGTCTACCGCCTGAACTGTTGCCAAGTTTCCAAGCCACTTGGAAGGCATCTAGTTTAGGAGGTAATGGTGAAACAATTTTATGAATATTTGCAGTCATGTGTATTACGAGAAATTCTCGCTTGATTTTCTGTATTTGAGTTATAAAACCAAATTATAGTCACCAAAACTCTTGTGTTTGCATTTATTTAAAGAGACTTTTAGCTGAGATTGGCCCCACGAGAATATAGGCCAGCGCACTAGAATTTTAAAACAGTAAAAGAGGATCATTTTCGAGAAAAAAAAATCTGTGAAAGACCTATCTTTATGAATTTTAATTTTTTGAAGGGCCCATTTTATGGAATTTGAGTTTTCTGAAGGGGTCCATTATTTGAAATAGAAATTTGTGAAGAGGCCCATTAATGAAATGGAATTTTGAGAAGGGGAAGTAGAAGGACCTCAATTTTCAGCAGGATATGTCCCTGTTGTCCCATAAAATTTGCCCTCAAAAGATATGAAGATAGTATATAATTAATATTCAATTTTCCAGACGGTTTTTATAATTTGACAAGTACAGTTATTAATTTGATACAGCTGGTTCATGATACATCAAAAAATTGTTGGCTCAAACTGAAAAAAAGTAAGGTGTGTGAATATGATTAGTTACGGAAGTTGGTGAATTGAAGTGATGGAGGTTGTCGGTTTTTAAGGTAGTTAAATAATAAAGTGAGAAAAGAGAGTGTGTTGTTGGTTGAGTATAGAGGTGGAGTGTTATTACGAGATAGAGTATTGAGCGAATCTAACGATTGTCGAATCATGGTTGCTCTAGTGTGGAATAAGTATTGTCATAGCCTCCTAAACTAGATGCCCGTCGCTTTGCTCGTAAACTTGGCAACAGTTGAAGCGATAGACAGCGCCACCTGGTACACATTGCGCGACTTTTTTATTCAACAGCCATCAATAATTTTTTGAAGTGCGATTTGATATACATAAAAGGCGAATAGAATCGAAGAAACGTTGATTATATATATCATATATCACTTCTTAAAATTATTGGTGGTTATTGAATAAAAAATTCACACAATCTGTACCAGGTGGCGCTGTCTACCGCTTGAACTGTTGCCAAGTTTACGAGCAACGTGACAGGCATTTAGCTTAGGAGGCTATGGTAGTGCGACTGTAGAAAATTTCTCTTCTTTGGCGGTTCTTGAATCGACTATATCTTTTGAGAGCTAAGCAGCCAGGTTTTCGCCGGACCTTGTTAATCACCAGTGATGAGAATAATATTTATACTTATTTATTTATTTATTTATTTTTTATCTGATTAAGTACTGAGTTTTTCCACGCCCAAACCCTCCCAATATTTCGAGCTGAAATAAATCCTCCATTTTTGTTTCTATGAAGAGTCTCGTAAATTCATTTATTAAATTAAATTCAAGTTTAAAATGGGGTCTGAAGCAGCCGAATCAAGCGCTCAGACCTTACAATTGATTCAAAAACATACAACTTCAGGTGTATATGAAAAGAGAAAGGTATAAATGCGCTAGACATTATCAAGTTCAATAGACTTGTAGCCAATGGTATGCCAACTAAATCGAAAGTGAAAAAATAAGGGGAACATTCGCTTTGAAAACTACAACTGTTGATGGTGTGAAGCTATATATGGTCGCTTCGTACGACAACGAAGTCGTATGTGTGCTATCATTACACTAGTCGACAAAAAAAATTTTGGAGGGTAACAAAAATGAAATTAGCTATTTTCAACTAATTTTGTAGTGTAGAATTCTAAAATAATAGCGAAAAATCTGTAACACGAACCGATTTTTTGTTACGATTATTTAATCTGTACTGGAAGCAATAATCCCTTTCTAAAAAAAAGTACACTTAATACTGCTTTGTTAAATAAATCCTTGTCGAGTCATGTTCTTAGTTAGTCTAAGAAAATGAGTCGGTAAGGATTTATTTAACAAAATAGTATTGAATGTACTTTTTTAATATCGGAATTATTTGCTAGTGCTCGAATACTTTTGCTGTCGACTGTATTGTAAAAATTAAAAAAAAAAAAAAAAAAAAAAAAGAACAAACATGGTTGCCGGGATTCTGATTTTCCAGGACTCTGGGTTGCCAGCAGGAAGGGTTACAACCTGTGATACTGTGAAAATGATAAAAATTCTTGAAAATTGCCATTTTCTGAGACTCTAACAGAAAAATGTGACGTGGTGGGACTCTTTTGCTTGCAGATATTTAAATAAAAATTGGAATTAATAATAAAAATAATAATTTGAGCGTTGTTAACGAACCACTGTAGACCAGTGTTGCAGGAAGCAATCAGTTGGGAAAGCAGAACGTCTCTTCAAGTCTGAAAACAAATTGTAATATATTCTATGTCCAAACATTGTGAAAAAAATTTCACGGTATCTGGGAGGCATCGATCTCCTGGACTCCATGTTAGGCTAAACCGTATAGTGATTCGATCTAGGAAGTGGCACATGAGAATATTTCAGAACCTACTTTACTTGGCCACAGTAACTGCTTGGCTGTTGTGGCGATCAAAGACTGTTTTGTCCATGCCGCTGGTTTACTTCAAACGTGCAGATGCCGGTATCCTTTGCAAACTAAACTAGACTCTCAGATGCTGTAGAGGATGCCTAGTAGTAAATGAAGTAGATCCCCCTTAGCTGTTTTTGACGTCTGTATTCGATTGGCCAATGTTAGACATTTACTTGTATGGGATAATCGACAACAATGCAATTTTCCAGAATGTATCCTGGATAGATCCTTTGTCCAGTGTGAGAAGTGTGAAGTTCATTTATGAGTTTATGTTGTAAGGACAGAAATTGTTCAAAACTTTCAACCAGCATTAAAAAAAGGTGTATTGATGTAGATCATGGGCCATTGAAGAACAAATTACATTGTATAGTAAAATAGTAGTAACAAATTATTGAATTGCTAGATTCTACACCTCACATGCATGATGTAGTACAAATGTACGAAATCATTTTTTCTCTTATAATTTGAAAAATAAAACGTTTCTTTTTTTCAAAATTGGTTGTCAATACGGTCAATGTGTATATATATATATATATATATATATATATATATATATATATATATACTATATATATATATATATTTTTTTTTTTTTTTCACTGAAAGAAAAATAAGTAATGCAGAAAGAGTTAACAGTTTCATTTTTTCATACGTGTTATTATGACATTCATTCTAGAAATAATATTACTAATAAAAGAAGTGCAGCGTGTGATGCTTTACAAGGTACAACTTCTCAATGCTCTTTGTTACAGTGAGAAAAAAAAATATACCGCCTTCATCTAGAACAAATAAGTGAACATTTTCTAAATCCTTAAACTAGAAATATAGATTTCCGAGCTATGCGTATAAAGCACGCCAATAAACTGAATAGACAAAATGATCGAGAATTTCTAGTCTATACATTTCTAGATGGTGAAACAATATTCTGAATCCTTTGTATTGCGAGAAATTCTTGCTTGGTTTTCTAGAATTGGGCCAGAAACCAAGATTATAGTTGCTAAAATTCGCCTCTTGTAATCTCATTTATTTGCAGAGATTTTTAAATATGTTTGACCTCGATAAATATTATCCTTTAGACAAACGCTGTGGAATTCTAATCGGTGTTTCTAGAACTCTCTCTCAAAGGAGACTAGAATTTATAAGGATGACAAGGAACTACTTTTTCTAGAGCCACAGTTTAGATTCTAGATGTCAGTTATAGAAATTTTTCTCGATGTAGCACCAACAACGCGATGTGATAAAAAGGCAAAAAGATATTTAAATCTATTTATAGTTGTTTTAGATTTGCCGTATGTAACATTTTTCTAATTAATTAGAGTTTAAAGATTGCTCAATTCAAATAAAATATTCTGTTAGTAAATAACATGAAAAATTTAAAAAAATATTCAAAGAATGAAAAAAAAATAATAATAATAGACTGAATTAGCAATGAAAGATCAATGAAATATTAAATAATCAATTTGTTCAGATATAGAGATAATTTAAAGGAATGGAAACAATCGAAAAGCATACGACTAATCAATGTTGATAATATTTGTAATACGTTGACTTCTGATTGTTTCACGGTTCACCAACAAGGAAAGTTCCTGTTAATAAAGTGCCTGTTGCTACGGAAATTAGAGCAGCGATGAACATAAAAAAAAAGTCTGGAGTGACTCCACTCGACTTTCCGAACATTGAGTAATTAATAGTTTTGTAGATAAAGTAAAGAAAGAGGAGTTGTTAAACAAACAAAAGAGAGAAAACCATTGTAGAGTGTTTGAGTACTTTTCTCCATATATTACACGATGTTTTATTTAACGCTACTGAACTTTGAGCCCATAGATCCTAATGATAAATAATTTTTCGTTGTGTTCCTAGATTCACCAAAATGCTTATATTTAGTGCAACAGTGATTTATAATATTCATATGAATTTTCAGGTCAATTGAATAAGGCGTTTAGATGCTATCGCACTTTTAAAAATTTGGTCCCATAGACCATAATGATAAAGAATTTTTCCTGGTGTCCCTGTAAAAAAACTATAAGTGCTAGACTCACTAAATTCTATAGGGTTCGTACTATGGTGACTTACAATATACGTACCAACTTTTAGCTTATTCGAACAAAGCGTTTAGACGCTAGCGTGTTCAATCACAGACATACACACACACATACATATATCATCGTAAAAATAGTGAAAACGGACTCAGGGGACCTCGAAACGTATAGATACATCAAAATCTCCAATTCGGATTTTCATGATAACAATACTTTCCTCACTATAGTGTTCGGAAAGTAATAACGAATTTGAAAGCAATTTAAATTGTTACATATCAGAAAACAAATTTGGAGTCACTCGACTTTTCGAACATTAAGTAATTAATGGTTGTATAAATAAATAAAAGTAAGAAAAGTCGTTAAATAAACAAAAGAGAAAGTTATAATAGGGTATCTTTTCCAAATAGCATGTTGTTTAATTTAAAGCTACACTATCTACCAATAATTATTCACTGAGAAAAAATTCTGTAACTGACATCTAAAATCTAAATTGTGGCTCTAGAAATATTAGTTCCATGTCATCCTTATAAATTCTAGTCCCCTTTGAAAGCGAGTTCTAGAAACCTCTATTAGAATTCTGGAGCGTTTGCCTATAATATCGAGAGAAAATAATTAAAAATGAAAATTTTGAAGCTTTTAAAACTCAGAGTAAAGACAAATTTTATTTGATTGTTTTTTAAAGATTTTGAAAAACAACATTTCATCTTATTTAGATTATTATATATATATATATATTTTTTTTCTGGATAGTCATTATCTTAGTTATCACTCTATGTTTTATATTTGTTGACAGTAGTCAATGGCATAGCAATAACAGTTTTTACTTTAAGAGATTAAAAGAAATTACGAAGGAAAAAATCAATGTAATCTGCATATTAATGTAATATAATGTAGATCTGTTTATCACAAAAAATTTATATTCCATTTTGTCGTTCTAACAGCTAGAAAAAATCTGGAGTGACTCCACTCGACTTTCCGAACATTGAGTAATTAACAGTTTTGTAGATAAAGTAAAGAAAGAGGAGTTGTTAAACAAACAAAAGAGAGAAAACCATGATAGAGTGTTTGACTATTTTTCTCCATATATTACACGATGTTTGTTTTAACGCTACTGAACTTTGAGCCCATAGATCATAATGATAAAGAATTTTTCGTTGTGTCCCTGTAAAAACCTATAAATGTTAGATTCACCAAAATGCTTATAGTTAGTGCAACAGTGATTTATAATACTCATATAAATTTTCAGCTCAATTGAATAAGGCCTTTAGATGCTACCGTACTTTTAAAAATTTGATCCCATAGGCCATAATGATATAGAATTTTTCTTTGTGTCCCTGTAAAAAAACTGTAAGTCCTAGATTCACCAAAATCTATACAGTTGGTGCAACTGTGACCTTTAACATGTGTACAAATGTTTTGCTCAGATTAATAAGGCGTTTAGATGCTATCCCACTTTTAAAAATTTGGCCCCATAGGCATAATGATAAAGAATTTTTCTTTGTGTCCCTGTAACAAAAACTATAAGTGCTAGATTTTCCAAAATCTATACAGATTGAGTATTTGTGACCTATAATATGTGTATAATTTGTTTGCTCAATTGAATAAGGCGTTTAGATGCTATCGCCCTTTTAAGATTTTGCTCCCATAGGCCATAATGATAAAGAATTTTTCTTTGTATCCCTGTAAAAAAACTATAAGTGCTAGATTCACCAAAATCTATAGGGTTCGTACTATGGTGACTTACAACATACGTACCAACTTTCAGGTTATTCGAACAAAGCGTTTAGATGATAGCGTGTTCACTCACAGACATACACACATACATACACACATACATACACACATACATACACACACACATACATACATCATCGCAAAAATAGTGAAAACGGACTCATTGGACCTCGAAACGTATAGAAACATCAAAATCTCAAATTCGGATTTTTGACATGATTACAATACTTTCCTCACTATAGTGTTCGGAAAGTAAAAATAAAGGAATCAAACAAGCTGTTGAAAATAAAAAATATTAAGTTACTTTAGCTTCAAATAACTCTGAAATACTTTTAGGAGAAATTGCTTATAAAATATATTTAAAAAAATATAGGAAAGTAACATGTAATTTAATAACATGAAAATAATATATATTCTTCAATAAAGCAATTTTCTAACAATACATTTTCGAAAGTCTAATTTTTATGAATTTAAATTATGTATTAAGTTTTAACTTCTGATTTTATATGTCAATATTTAAAAATAAAATCTTTTTAAATGTTAATATTGAAGTAAAATTAGACTATCTGAAATTTATACATAAGAAATACATATAACATATACAGTACTTGTAAAAATGATTTAATTAATGTAATTTTTCAGCCAAGTTTTACTTACTGTAGACCATAAATTGCAGAAAGAAAACATTTTAAAAATATACTGAATATGCTAACACCTTATTTCAGGGATGGAACACGGGCGCAGAATTCATACCACTATCAATGTAAGAAAAATTTCTACTTCTTAAATCAACGATATTATAGGTAGAGAAATTCCTTAAACAGATTCCGGTATGAATTCTGCGCCTGTGTTCCATCCCTGTTATTTCAATCAAAAAAAAAATAAATAAATAAATAAATAAATAAATAAAAAATCCTCTCATACACAAATTTACCGACAGACTGTTATCATCAGTATTAATAATAACTGTTATGTTTTTAGCACAAATATTAATTTTTGTTTATAAATTTAAATCGAAATTATTTGTACTTATCCATTTTCAAGGTTGTAGCTAGAAAAAAATTTTCGAACGGTTGCGGGGTGTGTTTGCTTCCAGCTTTATTACGTAACATTGAGTGTTAAAAATTATTTATAACTCTAAACAATTCAACAAATTCGCAAATTCCGGAAGGAGGACTTCCAAAACTTCCCGTTGGATAACGCCTTGCCTATTTTGCAGTTTGTCATATAAGCAACACTCAAAAATAGAAAAAAGTTTCAAAAATTACGCTCAAAACATAAAATGTTATATTTAAATCCCCTAAACGATCAAAGTTTGAATAGATTTCGAATCGGATAATTGAACTGAAACTAGATATATTACTCTTATTATTATTATTATTACTGTAATTTAATTTTAGTACAATGATTTTATTAATTTTTCTCGTCGTAATTTATTTTTTTTTTTACCTATTCGTTTTTTAATATTAACGCTATGACGTTAACTACTGTCAAGAAAATTAAGACTTAGACGGATAGTTAAGATGATGGATACCCAGAGAGAAATTTAAATATATGTATATATATATATATATATATATATATATATATATATAATGGGTTTTCCTAAAAACTTTGTATTTTCCATTTTATATCCATAACCATGTCTCTATCGGTACATAAAAAATAAAGTAATAAAAAATAAAAAGAGAGTGAACATTTGTGTATTTTCACCAAAAAAATTATAAAACAATAAAACACAATAAAAAGTGAAGGTTGAGTGGGCAGATGTTTGATTACGGAGAATGGGTGGTGTGTCTGACTGGATAGCTGGGTGGCAATGTGAAATTATAGCTCTATATATTAAAAAAAAAGTTTCTGTCGCTGGCGTCAATTTTTTTTGTCTGCGACAGCATCTTCTGACGGAGGGCAAAGTGCTCTGCATCATGAGAGGTATCAATGTGTTCCGACGACTTCAAGGGAGGCATTTCAGCTGCTTAGAAATTTCTATCATTTTAATTAACGAAGAATTAACTAAAAACTTCGGGTGTATAAAGGTACTCTATTTGCCACTGCACAGAAAGTTTCTCTTATGACGTTGTTTTTCTGTCATGACATCATTTTCCACGGGAAAATTAAAATGTGATCCATAGTGTAAGAAATAATAAAACCAATGTTAATGTTGCTCTTAAAAAAATATTTCTAATATTAAAAATTTCTTATGCTGTTTATCAATTTCTTATATGTTCTTTTGCGAAAAATGATCGTGATTTTCCATTATCCATTATAGGTCAGCATTTAATTTGGTGATAATTTTGATATCTAAATCTGTATTATAGCAAGTTTTTTAAAAAGTTTATCAATTTATTAGTTTTTTTTTTTTTTTTTTTAAGTCAGTTGTTTAGAGAGAGAGAGAGAAATGTTTTTGGAATTTTTGAAAAAATGTGGGGTACAAGTATAATGTTGGTCCACAACTGGATATAGTGATTTTTCGTTGGTGCCGTTTTGAACGATAACGGCACAAATAATTAAAAATAAGCTTAATTAATTTTGTACATTAATAATGACGCCTTTTTGAAAAACACGTTTTGCTTTTGTTTTCGCTTGGAATCCATGGCAACCATTTGCGAAAATGGTATTTCGCCATAATCACCAAAACAAAAATCGCCAAATGCACTTGTGGACCAACACTATATTAGTTCCCGGGAAGCATATATATATATATATATATATATATATGCATAATACTGATGACCCTTGTTATTTTTTCATGCAAAGAAAGGAAAGTTAATTTGAAATATTTATTTTATTAATGTTAAAAATAAGCTTAATTTATTTATGTACATTACAAAACAGACGCATATTGAAAAAAGCGTTTTCATCGCATTTCGCCTTAATTACCGAAAGAAAATCGCCAAATAGTGTTGTGGACCAACATGCAAGTTGTTCCAAATAGAGTCAAAATCAAACTCATTTATAAATCTTGTAATTTCGCACTGATAATTTTTTAACATTACAGAATTAGACATTTCTGGGACACATTTCATATTTCTAATTATGGCAAAACAAAAAGTCATCACCTAAAAAGTGTAGGCAACAGAAAATATAAGTATTTGGAAAAGTATAGGCTTTAGATTATAATTACTAGATTTTTTTTTTATTTTTTTTTCTAATCAATTACACAAAAAAAAAAAAAAAACATCGCCAAATACTGACAAAAATTTAAACGTTGCCAAGGGGGTCATAAGCAATAAAGTTGTAAGACAAAATGGTCTAAATATTATAAATTTCTTTCTATTCTAAAAGAAAAAAAAAAAAAAAAAGCGTAATTTTTTATTTAAAAAAAAAAAAAAAAAAAAAAAAAAAAAAAAAAAAAAGTGGTATTAAATATGATTTGGTAACGATTCAGGCGTACCCAATTGAGGCAGTAGTAGAAAATTGTCCCAGTTGAGGCGATGGGTGGAAAGCACTGGTGGTTTTTGTGGTTACAACAATTTGCTCAGAAGCGCCCATCTGGCTAGAACAGCCGTCCTATTGGCTCTTTTTCCCCAATTGGCACTTTCCACAAGCCTTTGCGCATGCGCGCGAAGGAGGCCTATATCTTATATTTTTTCGGTGCAATATCATTTTTTTATTTGCAACCGTCTTGTTTTGACGCAGTCTGCTAGAACACATGTAACTCGTTTTCGCAGCAATCAGTATCACGCACGTACGTTTGCTTCGCTCACATGAAAACCAAAAAAAAAAAAAAGAAAAAAAAAGAATCACTGGACACCCTTACCCCGCTGTGCATGAATCTGAGAACGCATGTAACTCGTTTTCGCAGCAATCAGTATCACGCACGTAAACTATCTAGGACAATTTGTTCTCCGCACCTTTTTGGGGCAACTAAAGTAGGCCACCTCCTCGTGGTGTTCCCTAGAAACGCCGAATAAACGCGGCTAAGAGCCTACTACAAATTTATCTTCATGTTTGACATGTATAGTAATAAAGGCGCCAAATAGCTAATTATAAGGATCACAGTCTCAAACGGGAACAGCTAACAATCCTTTTCACCCTCACCGCCTCAATCGAGACAATTTTCATCTACCGCCTCAAGTGTGAACGCCTCAATTGGTACATTACCTTAAATATCATGTATTTCAATTTTACATTAAATATAAGAATTTCTATAACATTTTTATGCTTTTGTCTTGTATTATAGACTCATATTCAGTGAAAAACCTCACAGGGATATTAATAAGTGAAGAGAACCGGGGGTTGGAGAGCGAAGCGAGCAGGTGGCAAAGCCCCCTAGTATTAAAAAAAAGCAGAAGGCCTGTTGCATTTACCTAGTATTAATATGCATTTTTTTTTTTCCTTTAAATGTTCAATTTCTTCATTTGGGTTGTCAACTATTCTTAAAATTAGTAATAATACTCTTACACAAATAATTAATATCCATATTGTTATATAATTTCATTATTACTTTCTTCTATATGTAATATAGAGAAAGTATTGGATTCGTAAAAATTTTCGACCTCGGGTTTTTGATGAATTTACACGTTTTGAGAGCTGTAGAACACGATTTGACCATTTTTAGAAAATGTCTGTCTGTCTGTCTGTGTGTGTGTGTGTGTGTGACAAAATTTTGTGGCAACTGTATCTCAAGACGTACTGCACAGAATTTCATTCAAATTGGTATGTAGTTGCACCTTCACATAAATTAGTGCCTATCAACTTTTGGTAAAAATTGTCTTACAGGTTCCGTTGCCATCCCGCTTTTTCTAAATTTTTAACATGGTGATATAGGACAAAATTTTGTATAAATGTGCATAAAGAGAATTATTTTTTAGTAATCATTATGAAATTTACAAGAATTATTCATAATAGAGATAGTCAACTGGGAAAAAATATTTGTATGCGTAGGAGCCTCGCCACCCCCCCCGGGGGGGAAGTCCCCCCTCGAAGGGAGTAAATTTTCAAGATGGGTATCTTTCGAAAGGTCTCGTCAATACCTTTAAAACGAATGGTTGAACTATAAATCTGTGATAATTTAAAACAAAGTTATCGATTTTTTTTACTTTTAACGAAAAAAAAAACAGAAAAAATAATCTTTTTTTTTTTTTTTTTTTTTTTTAACGAAATTTAACCAGACTTGGTATTTAGTTGGCCCCAGACATAAACTGGGGCTGATTAGATTTGGGGATCAATCGCTCAACAGGTGGCGCTGTGATCGTATTTTCTCTAAATTTTTAACATGGCAGTATAGGAAAAAATTTCGTATAAGTGTACATAATGAGAGTTATTCTTAACCTGTGATTGTGAAATTAATATGAATAATTGATAATAGTAGTAGTTTATTAGGGAAAAAATTGGGGCATCTCTTCCCCCCCCCTAGGGGGAAGTACCCCCCCGGGGTGGTTTAAATTTTCAAGATCGGTATCTTTCGAAAGGTCTCGTCAATACCTTTAAAACGGATGGTTGAACTATGTGGTAATTGAAATATGTGGTAATTTGAAACATTGGTATTGAAATATGTGGTAATTTAAAATAAATTTATCGATTTTTTTTACTTTTAACGAAAAAAAAAAACTGAAAAAAAATCATATTTTTTCTTTTTTCTTTTTTTTTCTTTTTTTTAAAATATTGTTACTGCGTGAATTCGTATAGGAAAATATAGAAGAAAGTCTTGTGGTGGCCACAACATACTAGTTTTTTATTGGCTATGAGCCACTAAACCTTGAATTTTGCTTGTATTTACTCCATAAATATACAGTGCGTCCCAAAAGTTTATAGACAACCGTTTTTTTGGATTTAAAAGCTAATTAAACGAGAAAGAAAGACGAAATAAATTATGTAAATACGTATTGATGCAATACAAATAATGAAATACTTAAAGAACTTTAAAAACACATAAATTTTATATAAAAAATTAACCGAAAATAATGCTGTCCCAAAAATATGTAGACAACCAGTGATAAAAGCTGATTGAAGTACTGATCTTCAAATTTGCATATTCCAAGGTCATGTACTTGTGACGTAATAGTTTTCTGAGATAAAAGTGAAGCTGTCTTTCTTTTTGTGACAGATTGTACAGAAGCCTCCCAACGTGCAGTTTTCCAATAATGAAATTTTGAAAATTTATTGTTTCAAAGCTCGTGGAATGAACGTTGGGGACATTTAAAAAAAAACTGGATGCAGCAGGACTGGTACTTACCAAATTCTTCCAGAAGGTGACAATTTTGAAACAAAATCACGTTTTGGGTGACCAAAGAAAACAACTAAATGACAAGACACAGAGATTTTCAGATTAGTTTCAACCCAGAACCTGTCTGTACGGTCAATTTCTAAAGAGATGACCGTTCCAGTATCAAAATCCACGATGCATCGACGGCTACAGGTAAGTAAATTGCTTGCTTATCGCAGAATGAGTCGTTCACCAAAGTTGACAAAACGGCATAAAGACGCTCGTGTTTAGTGGGCTCCAAATCATGTGAATTGGACATATGAATGGTTGAGTGTTCTTTTTAGTGATGAAAAGAAGTTCAATTTAGATGGCCCCGATCAGGGATGGAACACGGGCGCAGAATTCATACCACTATCAATGTAAGAAAATTTTCTACTTCTCAAATCAACGATATTATAGGTAGAGAAAATTCTTAAACGGATTCCGGTATGAATTCTGCGCCCGTGTTCCATCCCTGCCCGATGGTTGGAAATATTACTGGCATAATATTCGCAAGGCACCACAAACTATTTTCAAGGGACAACAAGGTGGGGGTTCACTCATGGTGCGGGAAGCATTTTCCTCTAAAGGAATTACCGTCACTACCGATATTGTCTTTTTAAAAGGTCGTCAATGTTCCGAAGATTACCAGAAAATGCTAGAAGTATGGTTACTTCTATTTGGAAAGTTGCTAATAGGGAAAGAATGGATATATTAGCAAGACAATTGCTCCATTCGCGTGTCAAATTCTACAATGCAATGGTTTAGACAAAGCCAAGTAACTGTTATGGACTGGCCAACCCTAAGTCCTGATCTGAACCCAATGGATAATCTTTGTGGAATATTATCTAGAGACGTATATGATAATGGCGTCAATTTGCATCAGTTCAAGATGCGGCAAATTGAAAGAAGTTGGTTTTCTCTAAAGCCAGAAATTCTTCAAACTATTGTTTTGAGTATGCTTGATCGTGTTTTTGAAGTGATTTGAAAAAATGACTCAAAAATTTGAATGTTAAAGAAAAAATAATGAGTTGTCTATAAACTTTTGGGACAGCAAATTTTCAGTTTTAGGTTCTACTGCAATGTCTGTGATTGTAAGATAATATTTTTGTATAATATTATTATTGTCTTAATATTAAATATAATTAAAAATGATTTTGAAATCTTTATTTCTTTTTTTCAATGGTAAAATAAAGGAAAAACCGTTGTCTATAAACTTTTGGGACGCACTGTATAAAACCCTGAATTATTATGCTTTATTTAATTCATGTGACTCCAAATATATCATTCTGTGAGTATTGTTTGTTTATTATATTTTGTTTATTGGGGTTGTTTTCTGTTGGATTCCTTGATAATTTGTATTTAGTGGTTTGTTCCATTTTAAATTTCACTTTAATTGATTTCATGTACGATAGAGGTCCCACTAGTAAACGAAATCGTACATTGGTGCTCAAGGGTGAAAAAGGTCTCTCCTAATGAATTTTTTTCACCTTTCTGAGCTTCTCCTACTTGAAAAATACTCATTCTTATTGGTCTGTGTGTTTTCGGTGATATTGTATCTGTTGCTTGGCTTTTACTGCGTATAATAAATCATTGTTATATATATATACACACACATAGATATAATGAAATGGTTACAGAGAGCATCCAAATAGAATTGCTCTTATTTTGGCTGTCAAAAGCTTTACGGAAACTTTCATTGTGTTTTTAATCAAATTTAAACATTATTTCTGATATTAATACTTTTTTTTTTTTTTTTTTTTTTTTTAATCTATATTTTATTATTCGACTTTCTTAGCCTTATGGGAGTTATGAAGATTTACAAAAATAAATTAATCATTTTCGTACTTTCTAAGCCTGGTCTTCAATAAATGAGAATTTCTTTTTCTGTCATTTAATAATGTAGGGGAGGAGTCTAGTTTACCTCCTTGGATATGCTCATACACCTACTGCATTTTATCATTACGCGGCAGTTTAAATGCAGAAAACTCTAGTTATTTTTATCATTTTTACTATATATGTCAGTCAGTTTTAAAAATCGCACACTTTGTATCAATTCATTTTTTATTTATTACATAAAATTTACAAAAACAAAATTCAAAATATTGATAAAAGTTAAAATAATAATAATAATAATAATAAATTAAAAAAAGCAATGAAAATTTATTTCAAAATAAACTTCCTTTTGTGACATGATTAAAATAAAGATTTTTGAAAGCTACATTAAAACGTTGTTTTTTGTAGAAATGGATACTAAAAAAGGGAGCATTATGCATGCCTAAATATCACAGCAAATGAAAACGAAATTTAAAAAATTTCATAGTAAAAAGCATACTTGCCAACATACTAATTAGTATTATGTAGTATTCTTAGCTCCGCCTCCTTTTTGACACCAGTATCTTTTTAGAGTGTTTTTCTTCTTATTCAACCGTAATTAGATTTGGAGACTATTACTCTAAAAGTTTACTGGTGTGGAAAAGAGGGCGGGACTAACAGCACTACGGAATATTAATTAGGATATTGGCAAGTATGAAAAAGCATTATCTTGCCTTTCCTTCAGAACACTCCCATACTCATGCTTACGGAAGCCATATTTCTGTCGAAAGCGCGTTTAGCTACACAGGTTTTCGCCAATACTCTGCTCAGTTGAGTATTCCTAAATATGCACCCCTGAGATAGGAAGGATAAATCTCACCTTCTATGGCATATAAATGCACCAAATTTGATATGTGAAATAATCTTTACGGAAACAAATGCGCACTTATTGAGGGCGTATATTGGCCGATAGGTAATGCTGCTATTACTCATATTCTGGGATTTTTCACATGGCTATTTGTCAGCATGTGTTGATCATAATCGCACCAAATACTATATTTAAAATCTTTGTGAGAAATTATGATTAGTTTTTAGTTTAACAGTATGTGGTGCAGTTATGTATAATAACATAGAAGAATATTATGTGATGGCGACTACATATTTATTTCTATCTGAAAAAATATTAATTTTAATTAATAAAGTAAGTAAAATATTAAGTTGCATATCAGAAACATTTTTATAATATAATAACTACGGTCTTTAACAAATGAACATAAATTCATGCAAATTCTTTTTCTTGTAGCTTTATATATGACTAGATAAATTTAACATAAACGTACAATTATCATTATTAATAAAAATAAGTACTGCAACTCTAATAAAGAAATGTTATTAAATTACTTATTTATTTTTATTTATTTATACAACATTTTCTATAAAGCTAACCATTTATTACATACAACAGGACAATATTACTACATACGCAATATCAGGGAATACGATAAAATCGCAATAGAAAAATTTATATTAATGTAATTCTGTTAATGTAATACTGAAAAAGGTTATTTTAAAGGAAATTGAAATAAATAAAATATAGGTACTATTTTGTCTTCAATAATGAAGTTTATAACTTTAAAAACTATTTCATACTTAGAAAGAATGCATGTTGCTTGTTTTTTATTCAAGTTAAAATAATAATAATAATGAATTACAAGTCATAATAAAATTCTGTAATTTAGACATAACACAGAAAAGCAAATGGGTTAGATATTAATTTTTATGTTGTTATTTTTTAAAATAAAAACTGCATTATGTGTGTTTTCATTTACAAACATACATTATTAGAATGATATAGCACAACACATGTAAAAAAGCTGAAAATATCATTTTGTATCAGTGGTGTGTATGTATATGTAATGTTTATAGACTAAATTTTATATTTGTAATACTCTCTAGAAATTGTTCCGAAATTATATTTTTTACATCGCAAAATTTAATCGATATAAAAGACATGTGTTCGATAATGAACAGGCTTAGGTCAGAAGTTGGCTTGTGTAACTTAAATCGGAAAATAGTATTGAAACAAAAAGTTTTACTCTGTAAACAAACGTTTACACACGTGAAGAAAAAAGCATAATATAAAAGAAATAAAAAGTAAATAAAGTTTGTTAACAATAGTAATCCGAATATCAATTTCAAGCATACTAATAAATAACTGCAATACGACTTTCATAAAAAAAAAAAAAAAAAAAAAAAATTATCTCTCTTTCTTTTGGTCTGTTAATCAGCACCATGTGATGAAAGTATTGAAGTTATGCGGACACCAAGTATTTAAACAAAATGAAAATCCTTTACTTTCTCGGCAGCTGCCCAACAGACGGGACAGCCGCTTTTTACATCGAACCAATGAGTGCGATATGCCATTTCCGAATAGCAATTTGAATCCTTAATTATTATGAAAAGCTCTGCATTGTTTTACTGGTGTTATTTGATAAAAATTCACTATAGTAGTAAATAAGTAAATATCTCTTATTATTATTATTATTACCAATACTTTTTTAAGCATTATTGTTATTATATTATTATTATTTATTTTTTTATTTTTTATTTGAATTTTTAACTTCATAAAACATAATCGTTTTCGTACATTTAATAAAGAAATTTTTTTTGAAATTATGGTGATAATAAAATAATAAAATACTAAGTAGTGATAAATTTCCTAAAATTTAGCAACAAAATGTAGAAGAAAATAAAAACCAAAATATTAAATAAATAAATTAAGGTGTTTAGAAAAAATTAGCATTAAAAAAATCGATGTTTTGAAAAATACATATGCTGTAATACATAGTTGCCAATATTTTAATTTATACTGGAGCACTTTTAGTCCCGCCACTATTTCGCATCGTTTTATTTTTTGAGTATTTTTCTCCAATATATAACTATGGTAAAATAAGAAAAAATTACTCTTAAAAAAGTGGTATAGAATAAAGGCGGGACTAACAAGCTCCGGAATAAATTAAAATGTCGGCAACAGTGCTGCCAGATCTACTGGATTTTTTATTCAATATTCACCAATTATTTTGATATTTGATGTACCATAGCCTCCTATACTAGATGCCTTCCGCGTGGCTCGGAAACTTGGCGGTAAACAACGCCACCTGGTACAGATTGCTCGACTTTTTTGTTCAACCATACTTACCAACATACTAATTAATATTTCGTAGTATGTTTAACCTCGCTTACTTTTTTACACCAGCATCTTTTTAGAGGTTTTTTTTTTTTTTTTCCTCTTCTTGTTTAATGGTAACTGAATTTCGAGAATATCACTTTAAAAATTCATTGGTGTGAGAAAAAAGGTGGAACTAACAATACTACGGTATATTAAATAGGATGTTTGCAAGTCTCTTCAACAAGTGGTATTTGATATACGTAAAAGGCGAAAAGTATTAATATACATTTTTTCTTTTTCCTTTAAGTGTTCAATTTCTTCATTTGAGTGTTCAACTATTCTTAAATTTAGTACTGATACTCTAGCACACATAATAAATATCCATATTGTTATATAATTTCATTATTTTTTATCTGCTATAAACATATAAAACCCTGAATTAATATTTTTTTTTTTTTTTTAATTCATGTGACCCGGAATATATGATCCTGTAAGTATTGTTTGTTTATTATATTTTGTTTATAGGGGTTCTTTTCTATTGGATTCTTTGATAATTTGTATTTAGTGGTTTGTTCCATTTTTATTTCACTTTAATTGATTTTATGTACGATAGTGGTCCCACTAGTGATTTGCTATTATAGCCACTAGTGAACGAGATCGTAAATTGGTACTCAAGGGTGGAAAATGTCTCCCCTGATGAGTTTTTTTCACCTTTCTGAGCTTCTCCTACTTGAAAAATATTCATTCTTATTAGTCTGTATGGTTTCGGTAATATTGCATCTGTTGCTTGCCTTTTACTGCGTATAATAACTCATTGTTATATATATATATATATATATATATATATAATAGATATCGCAATAAAATTTAATCTTAAAATTTAGCAATTAATAGAACTAAAACAATAACAGCACACTAAAATATAGAACTGAATTTAACATAGAGGAAAGAATTACACAAAAAGTTGCGATATAGATTAAGAACCAATGAGTTACGATAGTAACATGAAAAACTTACACCGACCTGAATGATAATAAAAAAGGACCATTATACTTATGAGAGAGAAAAACATATAAAAAATCACAGAATTGGATGTAAATGCTTAAAGTTAGAAGCATACATTTCAAGGGCCGCATACTTCATAAAGCTGTGAAAACTGCAACGATTTCGTAAAACGATATTGCTATTCGTAGCAATTTATATCATTTCACGCCCTGATCGATGCAGTAAGAACAATAAAGAATGTGAAATATGTGAAATATTAAATAAAATCAAAGATTAAATAAAGATTAATTAAAATCTTAATTGAAACCAAAGTGATATCATGAAAAAAGCTGAGTAACCACATGCATAACATTTAACACCAACTGGAGAAAGATCGATGCAGTAAGAACAATAAAGAATGAGAAATATGTGAAAGATTAAATTAAAACAAAGATTAAATAAAGATTTATTAAAAACTTAATTGAAACCAAAGTGATATCATGAAAAAAGCCGAGTAACCACATGTATAACATTTAACACCAACTGGAGAAAAGAATGATGCCAAAACCTAAATTGAAGTAAAATAAAAGCTCGACAGTTATCGATTAATCGAATATACTTCAGAGCATATTTATTAAAGATAAAAAACACAGAGTAAAGATTAAATGATAATGTTAAAATAGATTTTAGAGTTAATTAAAATTAAAACTAGTAGAGTTAAATTAAATCGTACCAAATACATTAATAATTAAATCGTTTAAGTGAAGGACTGAAGAAGGAAGGCATAAGACATCAGAGTGCCAGCGCCATCTTTCGGTTAGCTTTAAAAACATTAAGTCAGTTAAATAATTTCAGGAGAATAAGCCAATGCAATAAGGAGTGTAATTAAGATGTATTTACTGCAAGATTAAGATAATTTAGAAGTATTGACTGCAAGATTAAGATAATTTTTAGCACCATTCAAGTAATAAGAAGAATTTTTAGCACCAATTAAGTATTAAGAAGAATTGAACTTATGATTAACCCAACATAATATTTACAGAGAACATCCAAAGAGAATTGCTCTTATTTTGGCTTTCAAAATCTTTATCAAAACTTTCATTGTGTTTTTAATCAAATTTAAACATTATTTCTGATATTAATACTTTTTTTTTTTTTTTTTTTTTTATCTGCATTTTATTATTCGACTTTCTTTTAAGCCTTATGGGAATTATGAAGATTTACAAAAAGAAATTAATCATTTCCGTACTTTCTAAGCCTGGTCTTCAAAAAATGAGATTTTTTTTTTTTTTTCCCTGTCAGTTAGTAATATAGGGGAGGAGTCTAGCGTACCTCCTTGGCTATGTTCATACGCCTACTGCATTTTATCATTATGCGTCAGTTTAAGTGCAGAAAACTCTAGTTTTTTTTTTTTTTTTTCATTTTTACTATATATGTCAGTCAGTTTTAAATATCACACACTTTGTAACTATTCATTTTGTTTTTATTACATAAATTTTACAAAAAAAAAAAAAAATATATTAATAAAAGTTTAAAAAGAAAGTTTAATAAATTGAAAAAAGCAATGAAAATTTATTTCAAAATAAACTTCTTTTTGTGACATGATCAAAATAAAGATTTTTGAAAGCTACATTAAGACGTTGTTTTTTCTAGAAATTGATACTAAAAAAGTGACCATTCTGCATGCCTAAATATTTTCGAGTCATTTCAAATCGAGAGTCATTTCAAATGGAATGATAAAGCTAAAAATCTTACTTTTGTAGTTTCTGCACTTAATACACAAAATCAGACACATATTTAAAATGAGCAGAAAAAAGCCCGGCGAAGCTCCAACTTTTCTTAGAATATCCAGATTTAATGACGAGTTACAAGAACTGAAACAGTGAAAAATATGCAAAACAAACATCCGTCAAAAATTTAATCGCAATTCTGCGAAAACTTTTCTAGCTATAATTGATAAAATTTACTAAAAATTAGCCTATTCCGATTTCAAATAAGCGTACAATGAACCATATCAGTTGATGACTGCCTTAGAAATTTAGCTGTTTGTTTGTTATAAACCACGAGTTTTTATGTTTTCAAAGAACGAGACTCCTCCCATTACCTTTCAAAACTCCTTTAACAACTCCCATTAGTCATTCACTTTAGATTTTATTTATATATGCATTAACATTCTTGTTAATATCTATAATTTATTCTGGAGTACTGTTAGTCTCGTCCACTTTTCACAGAAGCCTGATTTTAGAGAAAATTTCGCCAATATATATATATAAATACTATTAAATAAGAAGAAAAATGCTTTTAAAATATATTGGTATGAGAAAAAGGCGGAACTAACAATACTCCGGAATAAATTATAAATATTACCAGGTATGGCATAAATGCACAGTATAGTTATTACATAGACTATAATTTATGTTTATCTGTATCATAATGTTAAGGTATGCATTCATTTGAATTTTTATTTAAAAATAAATAAATAAATAAGTAAAACAGTTAATACAGAAATTTCTTTTATTAAACATACGAAGAATATCACTGTAATTAAACTACTGTACGGAATTAATAATTACAGTAGTTTAAGTACTGAAACTGCTCTAATTAAACATCCTTTAAAACATGCAAACATCCGTGTAAAATGTGTTAATTTTATAAAGCATTGAAAATAAAAAAGCGAGTGTAGGCTTCCTTATGCATACAAACAGTAATCAAAGGCATGGTCTATCTGCCTCTGTTATTTTTAATTATTAGTATTATTATTATTCGCTTTGTAAAATAAACACGTTTACATAGGTATTTTAGGCCTTTTGAAAGTTTAATTCCTACTGTGTTTAATTACTATGATTGCTAAAATCATTTTTTTTTTTTTTTAAACAAAAATTACTAATAAATATGTATTTTGATACAGATAAGCATAAATTATTGTCTATGTAATAAATAAAAAGTATATTAATGCATTTAAATATGTTAAAAAATGAAAACTTATGGGATTTTGTAAGTCGAATGTCAAAAGTCGGTAGGAGTCTAGTTTTTCAAAAACTTGAAAAGAAATGGGGTTAAAAAACAGTTAAAATTCCCAGGTAGTAGTCAACCAACATGGCTCATTGTAAACTTAATTGAAAGCCATTGGAATGGGCCGAATTTTAATTGCTGATAAAATCTTTGGGCGGTTATTTCTTTTGCATTTTCACTGTGTTATCGATTATAACTCGTATCGTCATTAAATCCAGATGTTCTAAAACTAGTTTTGTGTAACATGTTTAGAAATTTCAAAAGTAAAGGATGTTAAGATTTTTAGATTTTTCCTTCTGTTCCCAGTAGCTTCAAAATAGTTTCGGATAAGACATGCTTAACACTTTCGCGACCATTGACGTAGATTCACGTTATTTGAAAAACTCCACCAGTGGGCGTTTCTTTTGCAGTTTGCATGTCATTTATTTCTTAAAAATATACACATTATTACATATTTGTACAATTAATATACTATGGATATAAATACTTTGATTAGAAAGAGTATAATTATAATATGTATCCATTTGTAATATGAATCTGAATATTAAAAATTTTATTCTGAAATATTGCAACGTCGGAGAATCATGCCCACAGGCGGTCCTTATTATCAAAAAGACAAAAACATGCGGTCGCAAAAGTATTAATATATATTTTTATGTTCCATATATGCTCTTCTATTACCTCCCTTCGTTTGTTGGTGCAATAAGGAATCATGCCGTATATGTAGATCACAAACTCATATATTAAACTTGGTGCAGTTTTACTCTATAGAATCTGAGCTATAACATTCTTGTACACGGGGAAATTTACAATATAGCAATAATTAAAAATAAACTAAAAATAATTAGTGCTAAAAAAAAAAAAAAAAAAAAAATCAGGAGAAAAGTACTGTGAGTAGCAAAATTAAAATATTTATCCAAACACAATATTTCCATTACATCTGCGTGATAGGTTAGGAAAAGCTCAAAACGCAAAATTATACGTAAACTTTTAGGCAGTCAAAAGGATTTACGATATTGAAGAATAATATATACGAAATCTGATCGCCATTTTATGTTTCAAATAGTAGAGACGGTCTCGAGAACATATTTCTGCAGATAATCGCTCCTTACTTTGCACATGTGTTGGTTTTAAGAGGACATTTTTTGCAGCAAATTTAATTTACTGTCCTTTCGGTGTCACAACTGTTGTTCCCCGGCTCTAAGCACTCTATTTTAAATCCGGCAGAGATCTGTTGGACGATTGTTATTTTGCATGTGATGTGTAACGTTAAGAACCAGTGTTGCCAGATGAAATTTTGAATTGTTCAAAAATTCACAAAAATCCTTCTTCCTTATACGCGAAAAAATATTTGTCTAACCAAATGTAAATTTTCGCTATGCATCGTTAATTAGACTTACATAATAATAATAATAATAATGAATAGAATTTTAAATTTTCATAAAAATGAAAATAATTTAATTAACTTTTCTAGTGCAATGATCGTAGCGTTCTACATTTACATACCACTAGTTTTTAGCAATAAATATTGATCTGACAATTCGCCGAATATATTCTTTAGTCGGCAATTAAATAAATAATAAATAAATTAATAATACTTTTTATTTTTTTCTTTTGATTGACAAATAAAATTTTTAACTGTTATATATCTAATATTTAATATATTCATATAATTTACAATTCTAAGGTTATTGCATAAAAAAATTATAATTATCTAATATATTGGAGAAGTTTCGTTTTCACAATAAAAGCTTCTTTAGTCATTTGGTAATAATAATACGCAAAGAAAAGAAAAAAATGTACACCTTTAATTCCGGTTGTTTTCTTTATTTTCTGCTTTGTTTTCCTTCACATTAATTTGTAAATGTAATCTGGTAATGAGAGGGGTGGTGAAATGACACATTTCGCAAACATTTTATAAGTAAACGTTCAGTACAATGGAGTAATTAATGCTGAAAATCGAAGGAGATATTTCAATAACCGTTTAAAGAAAATATAGGCATAAAACAAGTTTAAATGTTGCTAAATATTTAAAACAAATAACAATTTTAACGGACAGAAGAATTTTGGTTTCCATAGCACCCAGAGATTAGTAATTATTTTATCTGTACTCGTAACAATGATCATTCTCAAAAGAATACTAATTACGAAATACTTACCAGGAAACAATCCTAATAGTGTAATAATAGAAATCAATTAAATTATCTTGATTTGAGAGTGCGTAATAAAACGTAATTTTGGATGAATAAACTGTAAACCGTCACGTCGTAAGCCCGTTCTCGAAAAATCTATACTTAAATTTGAGTAAAAATATAGTAACCAGAAAGGAGAGGGAGGAGTCCCGTGAAAACCTGCCAGAACTCTGACTTTTATCAAGTTTTAGATTATATTTTAACGAATTTTTATACATTATTTCTCAATTGGATATATCTCAAACTGAAATGGGTAAGTGATTAATGCATCAAACAACACAGTTGTCTATGCTCTTTCGATTTCTGCTTCCTTTGGATTTCTTTCATTATTTCTGTAAGGCGTGGTGTTATCAATTCAGGGGTAGTCGCACCGATTATTAGCAAAATTTCAGAATTTATAACTCAAAAACGAGCTGACTAGGGCTTTTGTTTTAAGCGTCAAAAAACATATATTTATATATGCTCTTTCGATTAACATTTCTTTGATTTTTTTTTTATGATTACAGTATGGGATGGTGTCCTAGTAAGTAAGAAGATATTTTTGTGACATATTTTAGTTTACGTTTATAGGGGTTTAGGGACCCATTTGATAAACTGCGTAACCTGCATCGCATTAACGCCCGAATTAATTTTGCAAAATATTATTAGGTAATTATTTCACTTCTAAATTTATATGACAATTGATAGTAAAATATATTAACTTAAACAATTCTTCTGATAGTTTTAAATTTAAAGCCTATCCTCATTTACTGACGTTAGATAGAAAAACTTTGAAATAACAGATTAATTTCTTATTATATGTTGACAAAGAACTCGAAAGTAAAGCATTATAATACATATATTAGTATTCAACTTGATTTGAGTTAGTATACCTGCGCAAAAGCAAACACATGTTCGACGTATGAAAAATCATAAAATGACTATCCAAATTATGAAATAATAAGACTTTCAGGGATCATTTAGAGTGACCCTATAAACTTAACTGTCACCAAAAAGCAGAAATCATTCCAAGAAACTACAAAAAATATACGTGCCGTATTATTAGCCGTTCTTGAATGAGATGAGGACACTGGTCGCTATAATCTTAAATATATATTTAGATTTCAACGGAGATCTGCTGATAAAGCGTTCATCCGTATATAGACAGTTTCAGGTATTCTACATTAGTAACAAAATTTCAGTTAACATTTTATTTAAAAGTAAATATATACACCTAATGCGAAGTGGTGTAAGAAGATATAAAAATTAGATTCTAATAGAAAATTCATACACAGTCGATTCCTTATAGCGCCGACAAATGAAGGAAGGGGGGTGGGGGGAGCCAATAGAAAAGCTCATATGAAGCATAAAAATGTGTATCATCCTCCTCCTATCTCAAAAATTTTTCAAGTTGTTGCAAATAGAATAAAAAGGCAAGAAATCTTATAATATTCGTCATTTTTGAAGTTTCTAAACTTTCTACACAAAAATCAGGGAAATATTTAGAAAGAGCAGAAAAAAAAAAGTCCACAAAGCTTCAACTGTTCCTAGAATATCTAGAATTAATAACGAGTTACAAGCGCTGCAATTGTGACCTCGTAAACCCTAGAAATCTACATACTTTCCAACATCCTAATTAATATTCCGTAGTATTGTTAGCCCCGCCTTCTTTTTCACACCAGTATCTTTTTAGAATATTTTTTTACTTATTAAATCTTAATTGCATTTGGAGAAAGAAAAATTATTGGTTGAAAAAAAAAAGGGCGGGGCTAAAAATACTACGGAATATTAATTAGGATGTTGGCAAGTATAAATGTATCTATAATGAACTAAAAATATACTTGCCAATCATCTCATTACTAACCGTACAATTTTCACTACCCGCCTTTTATTTCACACCAATAATTTTTTAGAGTTATTTAATTGTAACAACATTTGGAGAGGAAAACTCTAAAAATACAGTGGTGTGGGAAAAGAAGCATTTTGTCAGAGGGCGTTAACAATTATAAGGTTATTAATGAGACGGTTGGCAAGTATGAATCTATATTTAAGTATAGGTAAAAATATATCATACTTGCCAACCATTTCATTATCAAATGTACAATTTTTAGTACCCGCCTTTTTTTTCACACCAATAATTTTTTAGAGTAAATTTAGTCTTATTCAATCGTAACAACATTTGGAGAGAATTTCTCTAAAATGTAGTGAGTGGTGTGATAAAAGGGGCGTTTTTTCAGGGTGCGTTAACAATTGTATGATTATTAATAAGATGGTTGGCAAGTATGATATAGTAATGAAGAAAAAAGTGGGAGGAATCCCGTGAAAACCTGCTAGAACCAACACAAATTTTAGATCTATTTCAACGAAATTTTAGACATTATATCTCGATTGAATATATCTCAAAGCTGAAATGGGCAACTGATTATTCCATCAAAAAACACATTTGACTCTTTCGATTTCTGATTGCTTTGGATTTTATTCATTATTTCAGTAAGGCGATGTATTATTGATTCAGGCGTGGTTGTGCCCATTATTAGCGAAATTTCAGAATTTATAACTCGTACAGGAGCTAACGAAGGCTATTGCGTTATGCGTCAAAAAACATATTTATACATGCTCTTTCATACAACGCTTGTTTAGAATTTTTTTTTTTTTTTTTTTTTTTTTTGTGATTACACTATGGGCTTGTTTCTTGGTAAGCAGAGCTCAAAGTCTCCGCCTCTTTTCTTTCTGGATACTTTTAAGTTGCCTTCAAACTCTGGTATCAGAAGTAGAGCGACAAAGTCATAAATTATCCATTGTCCGAAAGTGACCCTTGGAATTTTGCACACGTTTACAATGAAAGACATTACTTTTTATTGCTCTTTGACAAAAGAGACCCAAGTCCTCATGCAATTATCACACTAGGAGATTTGTGAGCGACGACTCAAATACCACATCAAAGGAAAATGAAAAGAGGACGCCGTTGTCGCTCTGCTGTTACCAGTGTTTCAAGGCAGCTTCAGATATGAAAAAATTTCTGCCCTCTTTGCTACAATCAGGAGCGTACCTTGAGGGCGTAGGAAGTCTTCAACTCCCCTCATATTTTAAAAAATAGGACGCTCTTACGAGGCTTTTGGGCGCTATTTTAAGTTTTAATGTTAATTTGAAATTGGATCATATTTTGGTTAATTAACATTGGGTATCAAAAACACTAATCAAGAAACCATCTTATACTGTAATAATAATAAAAAAAAATCCAAATAAGCGTCAATAGAACGAGCACATATAAACATGTTTTCTGAAGCATAAAACAGTTGCCCTCGTCAGTTTTATAAATTATGAAAGTTCGTTAACACTTTCGCGACCGTTGACGTAGATTCATGTCATTTGAAAAAATGTAATTTCACCAGTGGGCGTTTCTTTTGCGATTTGTATGTTCTTTATTTCACAAGAATATGCACAATATTCATATTTGTGCAATCAGTACAATATGGAAACAAATACTTTGATTAAAAATAGTACAATTATAATGAATATCCATTTGCAATACAAATGTGAATACAGAAAGTTTTGCTCTGAAATATTGTAGCTTGGGAGAATAACGCCCACAGGTGGGCCTTGCTTTCGAATAGACAAAAGCATGCGGTCGTGAAAGTGTTAAGAAACTCATCCTAATCTTGAAGTGAGTACTTGAAAAGAGGCGTGGACTCTCAGAGAGGGGAAATAGTGATCAACTGATGAAAAAGAAACTTTCATTGTGCCTATGGCGAAAGAATTATCGATTAAACATATCCAATTTATTGAAGTTTTTTTTTTCCCTTCAAAAAGGTTGCACTGTAGTCACTAATGTGGACTAAATTTGAAAGGAGTAATTGGAAAAATTAAACTTATTACTATTAGTATCAGTTGAATTGATGCAGTAATTAAGTACGTACTAGTAATCGGAATTCTTTACCCCTACCACAAAAATAAAACAAAAAAGAAACGAATGAATAGAGTACGCACAGCAGGAATGAAACATGGGCGCAGAATTTATACCGGTATTTGTTAAAGATATTTCTGTAACTATAATATCGTTGATTTAAGAAGAAGAAATTTTTCTTCCATTGATAGTGGTATGAATTTTGCGCCCGTGTTAAATTCCTGACACAGTGATGACACCACTTTTCCGACAGGAGGGCACGTATAGAGAGAGTTTATTATTTTGCGACGATGCTGCGTCATTCTAATTCTCACCACTGAAAACATACCCAGTACTATTCACTCAATTTAAGACACTATTTTTTTTTCCACAAAATTAAATATATACAGCGTGCATGAACATACCTAAGGCGACTACCCATCGTGCCATAGAAAATTAGTCCTTTAGCGAGGTTGCTAAGAAAATCTTAAATTAGGCACCAATTTCTATAAATTAAATGGATTTAATTGTTCTGATTTATATTACTTTTTCAATGCAGCTTTTGAATAATAATTAATATTAGATTGTTTAATTTCTGATTTTGTTTTCTGTGATTTTTTTTTTTTTTTTTCTTCTACAAACTAAAAAATTTTTCAGTTTAGCATCATTTCTGAGTACAAAGAGGTCTCTAAATATTTACAGATTACCACATCAGTTTCTTGAAAGAAAATACTAAACTATTAATTTTTAACCATAGTTAAGTTCAATATTTTTATTTTGTAACATAAAAAGATAACATTACACATTTAGAAGTCATTGAATTTAAAATTCTTAGCTAAATAATGGTATAACATAAAATTTCTTATACAAGAAACATGAATAATTAAAACATAATAAAATTTTTAATAATTAAAATATAAAATATCATTTTAAACTTAAAATTAGGGTTATATAGTGATCAAAGAAAGAGGCGTAAAACTTGACATTATATAATTTGTAAATATCAAATTTCTAACTTCTTCACTTAGCTTTTCCAAAGTTATCTTAGAAATCTATAAAAGGAAGGTGATAAAAGATTTTAAGTTTATTTCAATATTGTTTAAAATGAGAAGTTATATAGTGTTTAAAATATGATGCACAAATATAGTGCAACCATGTTTCTCTAATTGACAATTCAAAGTCTTGGAATGGGGTTAACTAAGGCCCCTATATGATACGAGCTGGCGCAGAGTCCTCCATTATTTAGCCCATCCGGGAAAATGTTGGCGATAGAAAAAGCTAGGTTACTTGATTAGCGTTGTTATCTTCTTTAAACTTCTATACAGATCATGTGAGCTAGAACTTTTTATCACGAAACAAGCAAGTTGGCAATTTTAAGAACGTCGCCAACGTTCTCAAAATTTGAACCCTTAACGTTTCAAGAAATGTAATTTTAAAGTTAATTTTAAAAGAATTTAAAAACAATAACTTAAAAAAAGCAGTATATCCATATTAAATTTGTCAAACAACTTTGAAAATAATATGGAAAAAGCCTTCTCAGAAAGGTGAGTCGAAATTTCTTCCAGAGCGGTCAAACTGCTTCCAAATCGGATTAAGTTGACTAATCACAGACAAGGATTATTTCATTCTCGCCGCGAGATTCTATTTGAATTTTCTAGATAAACAAAGATGGCTTCATCTCCCTTCGAGTGTGTAAACGTGTGTTTTTGTTTTGTTTTTTAAGAAAAGAGTATTTATTTCCTTCTTTTTAATAAATACCGTATGCATTTTCTATATATTAAACCCGTGTTATTACCGAAATTCAATCTTTGCCTGTTACTAGCATTTTAAGGCAGTAAATGTAAGTGATTTTCTGCCTTAAAGTGTTAGATGTTAGATTTATTTTTTATACAACTGTGAACGAGGAATTATTTACCATGGATAAAGGAGCGTTGGATGTAATACAGGTAATATGTATACTGAAAGTTGATAGGCGTGTTATAGGTCACCATCGCACGAGCTACATAGATTTTTATGATTCTAGAGCACTTATAGTCTTTTTTTTTTTTTTTTTTTTTTTTTTTTTTTAAACAAGGACACAAAAAAAAATTCGTAATCATTATGGCCCATGATTTAAAATTATTTAAAAGGCAATGGCATCTAAACGCCTTATTAGATTAACTTTTTTATGGGTTAAATAATTTAACATTATTAAAGCCAATTTCAATTAATTTGAGTCCATAGACCGTATTGTATAAGAACCATGTTTTGTACCTTTGTAATGTATTTATATAAGTCCTGCATTCACAAAAATTTATATAGTTCTTGCGACATTGATATGTAACATGCCTGTTTAAATTTACATTAATCGATTATTGAGTTTAATGTTTACGCATTTCAAATATTTTTAAATGGCGTTATAATAAAGACTCTTCTTTATGTTCCTGTAAAAAACTACAAATCCCAGACTTTTGTAAAGCGTTTAGACACTATCGTGTTCACTCACATACACTTAGATACATCAACAGAAAAATCGCAAATGCAGGAGGCCTCAGAATGTATAAATACATTACAATCCCATATTTATAGTACATGTTTGGAAAATAATGAGGGCAGGTTTGGAAAATTAAAACAAAACAAATATTTTTCTTTAACCATTAAAAAAAAACTGAATAACCAAAGATGTCTTTATTTCAATTTAACGGTAAAATTTTTTGTTATATCTTTTATCATATTAAAACAATTTACACTTTTTATTTATTTATTTTATTTTATTTTTGAGGGCGGGTGGGGGGGGGGGGGTAGTGCACGTTAATTTATTTGAAAATAATAATAATAATAATAATAATACTTTATTTGTGTTTAATAACTATATATGATGAATCCTAAATGGCTTTTTCCTTATTTTTATTTAAATACAAGGAGAGGACTATTCCTTTTAGACAAAACAAAGGTTTCCTCTCTCACCATATTATTGTACACCATCACGGGAAAAAAAAATAAATAAAATAATTATAATAATAATAATAAATGAAATATTTCGCATTTAAGTACATTTTAAGAGAAGAAGCTTTTTGTTCTAACTTAAAGTGTTGTCACGCCTAAAATAATAATAATAAAACAGTTTTATTCGGCTGTCTTTGTAACACTTTAAATATTTTTAAGCTTTTAAAGAATCTCATTTACAAATTTAAAAAAAAAAAAAAAAAGTAAACAAACTTAAGCCTAATTAAGTTAACCACAGAAAGACATAAGTCATTAATTCACAAATATAAAATAAGTAGACATATAATAGATGTCCTGTAGGACAACAGAGGGCGGCACTGCATATTTTTAAACGCTTTTAAATAATTAAATCTTGAATAAAGGAATGTCTAGCACAAAAATGCTCATGATTTGAAATAAATTAAAAATAAAAATTACTTGGATATTTAAAATAGATAAATATGGTTTATGTTTATATTTAATTTAAAAATTTAAAATATAAAACTGGAAGAAAAATATCATATAAGAATAGAAATAGAATCATTTTACCGAATCCTTCAATGTTTAACTCATCTGTAAAAATCTTGCAAATGTTTAATTGCTACCTATAGTAACAGTATTCGCCGAAGTAACTTTATTAGATAACGCCGAAGTTTAACTTTATTAGTAAAGAAAGATGGCACACATATTTTTTGGAAAGACGGATATTTGCCTTAAAAACATTTAAAAAAAAAAAAAAAAACTCTACGACAAATTGTTTCACTGTAATCTAGCATGACGTCAGAATGAAAATAGCGAATCAAGAGCGCCGAATTTTTTCAGTGACCGAACTTGTGTAAGGAAAGTTAAAATGCATCCAGAAAAGCTTTACTGTTTATTTACTTATTTATTTTGTAGTTTTTATTCTATTCTAAGTAACGTTCAGAAGTTTTTTATATAAACTATTTTTGTAAAGTTAGTGCATTATAGACGGGAAATTTTGATCGAATTCCAAAAAATAAAGTAAAATAAATAAATAAATAAAAAGACCCACCCTTTAGCTTTCTCTGAAACTATACATTACTTAAAAAAAATAATTTTGTATATTTGTGTTTGACTCTTCATTTGGCATCGGCATGTAAAATAGCCAACGATATTTACTCTTTCGATTGCTGACGACAAAATTGCAAATATTTAATCACAAACTTGTTAATTAATATGATGTTTTACAAAAACGTGTAGAGGCGGGGATTATTGTTTAAAATGCAGGGATGGAACACGGGCGCAGAATTCATACCACTATGAATGTAAGAAAACTTTCTACTTCTTAAATCAACGATATTACAAGTAGAGAATTTTCTTAAACAGATTACGGTATGAATTTTGCGCCCGTGTTCCATCACTGAAAATGGGAATTCTTTTAAAGAGTATCTCTTTTTTTCTTGACTGCTAAATATCTTTCCTCAGATTTTTACCATTAATTTACTGTTTAAATATCGTTATCCATTCTTTAATATATTGTATATTATAGGTTTGTACGCTTCAAATTTTAAATATAACATTTTATAGAAACACTTTAATGAGGGGCTTACTATTCAAAAATAAATCATACATACCCAACAGAAACATTTTTTTTTTTTTTTTTTTTTTTTTTTTTTTTTTTTTCTTGAATGTTAAACATTTTCTTAGTTTTCTGACCCCTACAGTGTGCCGGCGACAGTCGAAAATTTCCCCCTGATTCTTCAACCACTATATTTATATAACAATTTTTTACTTAATTAATTGTGAAAACTTACTACGAGAAATTTCGAAAGAAAAATACTGGTGGAAGAATCAGGGGAAAAATTTCAATTGTCGACCCCCTGCTTCTTCTTCTTCTTCTTCTTCTTCTTTTTTTTTTTTTTTTTTTTTTTTTTTTTTTCATGCTTTTAACCTGCATTCCACAATTTTGAAAAGTAATATTGTAGGGTTCGTATGAACTTAAGTTATTTCATTAAAAAAAAAAAAAAAAAAAATACCTAATAAGCCGTTTCATTTTTTTTTTTTTTTTTTAAATAAACTATAAAAAAATTATTTCATAAATTCTATTTAAGAAGAAAAAATATGTCATAAAAAAAAAAAAAAAAAAAGTGATACTAAATAAAGGCAATTATAAAAATACTCCAGAATAAATTAAAATTCTGGCAGCAGTGAATGGAGCACATTATTTTATTTTATTTATTTATTTGTTTTTTTTTTAAATTTACTTAATTGATTTTTAAAACATTGAAATAGTAAAATGCTTTAAATTGCTGTAACTCTGTTTTATAAATTTTATGAAGTAAATTTACTTCCCACTTTATAAATCACCGTTTATATTAAACCGTCAGGCAGGGCCTGATTAAGGGGGAAGCTCGCTCATACCGGAATATTTTTACAATTATTTTTTACTTCATGTCATAGAAATTCCACGCTTTGACGAGGAAATATTTTTTATAAAAAATGAACGGTGTAAAACAATCCAATTTACTCACCGGTATTAGACACCAGAATTCTTTTAAAATAATTTATAATTAGAATTTTGTGTTTATTATAGGAGGAAAGTATTTGTTAAAAAATAACGGTGTAAGTATAAATAATGTGTGAAGAGCGAGCTTCCCCCTTAATCAGGCCCTGCCGTCAGGCGGTTTGAAAAATTTTCTACTAACAAACATTCAAAAGTGAGTGGTAAGTTGATGCAGAGTTGATGCAGGTGGCAGGGATGGAACACGGGCGCAGAATTCATGTCATCATTTCTTCAAAATGCTGAAGAAATGTCTGTATACCGTTTATTATATTGAATCGTCAAGTGGTTTGAAAATTTTTCGATTAACAAACATACAAAAGTGGGAGGGAAGTTGACTACACCGGTACTAGGACATGCCATTTAACTGCAAATGCATCAGTCATTCGGTAGTCAGTGGGAGATACAGAGTTTCATTTCCTACAATTCTGTTTCCACAGTAGTATATCTACAATTGAAAAATAATGTGTCGAAAACAATGTATAAAAAATATCGTTTAAAATAAATTACTCGTAGTTTGAAATTTCTAAAAAGCACTTTTAAATGTTTTATAATTGAAATAAAAAAATCCACCTTTTTAAAAAAAAAAAAAAAAAAAAAAAAATAGGTCACTATAAAAAACCAGCTGAAAATCCCTACTACAGGGAAATTTTTTTTCAAATAATCTACCAAACGATCATCCATTTGCAGTGTCATCATTTCTCCAAGTAATCAGTTTTTCAAAATGCTAAAGAAATGTTTGTCTACGGCAGCTCCAAAGATCGAAAAGCAATAAGAAAAAAAATATTATCATTGATTGGTTGATTGAATTTTACGTCGCACTAGTGCTGCGCAATGAGCTATTCTATTAGTGACGGTCTGGGACTCCTGGACGCCAAAATGTTATGAGTAGCAAAATAAAAATATTTCCCAAACATAAAATTTACATTGCTTGATACGGTAAAAAAAAAAAAAAAAAAAAAAAAGCTCAAGTCCGAATTTTATGCTTCAATTGTCAGGCAGGCAAAGCAATTTATAATATAAAAATTTAATATACACGACATCTGATCGTTAATTTGTATTTCAAAAAAGGACATACCCCAGCAGGAATTCATCTGCTTTCTTTGCCCATGTTTTTGTTCTTGAGAGAGAAGATGCTTTTAGACATATTTAAATTTACGTTTACAGTTAGTTCCGTTTGATCCTAACATTCACGCAGCGTTAGACATACGTTTTAACTCCTACGGAGATCTGCTGGAAGAGCGTTCACCCGTATGTACAAAAGAACTTTACGTTTTAAAGACAACTCTAAAGGTTTAAAATATATTTTATAAAATCAAATTACAACCAATGCAGAGTGGTGTAAATAAAAATAAAATTTCCAAAAGCTAGGTATTTTATATTCAGGGTTTTCCCTTATTGCATTTTCCATTGATAACCTGAGGTGAGGGTGGGTAATAGATAAGCTCTTATGAGCATAAAAGAAAAATATATTGCTCTCCTCTCTCACACATTTTTCAAGTTATTGCAAATAGAATAAAAAAGAAATCAAAAAATTTTACAATATTCTTCATTTCGGAAGTTTCTAAATTTACTACACAAAAATCAAGCAAAATTTTAGAAACAGCAGAGAAAAGCCTCACAAATTTTCAACTCTTGTTAGAATATCTAGATTTAATGCCGAGTTACAAGCTCTCAAATTCTGAAAAAGATACAAAACTACATAGCTGCCAATATTTTAATTTATTCCGAAGTACTTTTAGCCCCGCCTTTATTTCGCACCACTTTATTTATAGAAAAAAATTCTCTAATATATAACTTCGATCAAATAAGAAAAAAATACTTAAAAAAAATAAGTGGTACGAAATAAAGGCGGGGCTAAAAGTACTCCGGAATAAATTAAAATATTGGCAGCTATGAAACTAACATCAGGCAAAAAATTTAGTCGACAATTCTGCAAAAACCTTTCTATGCCACATTTAATAAAATTTAATAAAAGTTGGCCCATCCCACTATTTTTCGAATAAGCTTGCAACGAACTCTACCAATTGACACGACTGCCGCAAAAATTTAGTTCTTTGTCTATTATAAACCGTTCGAATTCATGTTTTTAAAAAGCAAGACTCTGTATAATCCACCAGGTCGCCAAGTTCGTTTTTACCGCCAAGCGAAGCGATTTTTCGCCAAATGTGGCGCGTTTTTAATTGTGGCAACCCCTGCGGGTTACCGTTCCGTCAGCACAGCGTCCCCGTAGATTTTAGATTCATTTGCTGCTTGGATTTTGCGCGGTGTTTATACGTATTTTCTTCTAGCGGATATACCCAGCACGTGGTGTTGTTGTCGGTCATTTTGTCAGGTTGTATTGCTCTGTTTCATTTTATGTTTTATTTATTGAGTATTATTCTGTATTTTGGCTGTATACAAATGTGTTGTGGATTTTCAAAACAAAATTAGTGCTTTGCCGGGATTTTTATTATGTGAATAATTTATAATTAGTGCTTTGCCGGGATTTAGGTTTGCCGGGATTTTCATTATGTGAATAATTTATAAATGTCATTAATTAATGTGATTAATTTATAGGTTAAAGAAAAGGAAAATTTTAGGTTTGCCGGGATTTTCATTATGTGAATAATTTATAAATGTCATTAATTAATGTGATTAATTTATAGGTTAAAGAAAAGGAAAAATTTTGGATATGATGATAAAGTTATATGCATATATTGATTCATAAAGTGCATGTAACAAGCTAATCTGATCCTTAAAAAAAAAAAAAAAAAAAAAAAAAAAAAAATTTTTTGCTTAAAAATCATATTAAATTTTATATATGCGATAATTTTTATGTAATATTCCTTATTTATATTTTAATGTTTTCAAATGACATGTTAAGATATTAAATTTTTATAACAAGCGGGGGAGGGGGGGGGGGGTTCAGGGGGGTCTCCCCCCTGAAAAACTAAAAAAAATTGCATAGTTATTAAATTTTAATGTTTAAAACAAGGGGGGGGGGGGTCAGGGGGGTCTCCCCCCCTGAAAAACTAAAAAAATGTGCATAGTTTATTTTTAAATGTTTTCAAATGACATGTTAAGATATTAAATTTTTATAACAAGCGGGGGAGGGGGGGGTTCAGGGGGGTCTCCCCCCTGAAAAACTAAAAAAAATTGCATAGTTATTAAATTTTAAGGTTTAAAACAAGGGGGGGGGGGGTTCAGGGGGGGTCTCCCCCCCTGAAAAACTAAAAAAATGTGCATAGTTATTAAATTTTAATGTTTAAAATAATTGTAAATTTTTGATTAAAATCTTATTAAATCTTTATTTTATTGTGTACAGATTTTTTTTTTTTTAATTTATATCGTTTTTCAAAATCGATGTATTTTTTTATCATCCGTGATTATCGGAATTTTTTTTTTTAACCACTTCATAAATTTAAAGAAAAAATAAGTGTTAAAAAATGTAACTGTAATACAAAATATGCGATTTTACTCTTTGTTTTTTTTTTTTTTTTGTTTTTTTATAATAATTTCATGATATGTATGCAAATATTAGTTTTAAATGTATATTTTTAATGGGAAAAAAAAAAAAAACCTGTAAGTTCGCGTATTTTGTATTAAAATTGCATTTTTAAACCATTATTTTTTGTTTAAATTTATGTTGTGGTTAAAAAAAAACACTTCGGTAATCGCGGGTGATAAAAAATTGCGTCGATTTTGGAAAACGGCATTTTGGCGTGATTTCGCCGCCATTTTGAAAAATGGCGCCAACCGGTGGATTATACAGCATCTGTTCCTGCATTTTTTTAAGTTTATTTATTACATAGACAATAATTTATATTTATCTGTATCATAATATTATGGTATGCATTCATTCAAGTTTTGATTTTTTTTTTTTTTTTTTTTTTAAATGCAAAATCTTCTGTAATTAAACATAGGAAGAGTATTACTGTGCTTAAACTACTATACAGAATCAGTAATTACAGTTGTTTTAAATACAGAAACTAATGTAACTAAACACCTTTTAAAATATGCAAAACATCCGTAAAAAAAAAATGCGTTAATTTTTATAAAGCAATGGAAACAAAAATGCGGGTGTAAGCTTTCTAATACATACAAACTGTAACCTGGGATATGATTTATGTCTGATTGCTATTATATATGTAAATACAGAGTATGTTTTTGCATCCCTTTCTGAAATAAAAACATTTACATGGGCGTGTCAGGCATTTTTAAAATTAAACTCCTCCTACGTTTAATTACAACAATTTCTTTCTCTCTCTCTCTCAAAGCCAAGGAACACACTAAATACAAATGAATACATTATAGTAATATTACGATACAGATAAGAATAAATTTTTGTCTACATAATAAATAAAAAGTTAATTAATGAATTTAAGTATATTAAAAAATTAATACTTATGGGAGTTTGTAAAATTTCAAAACATGGAGGTAGGAGCGCAGCTGCCACTATTTTAATTTATTCTGGAGTAATTTTAACCCTGCCCTTATTTCACACAACTATTTTTTTTTTTTTTTTTACACTTCCGCGACCGCATGATGTTGTCCTTTTGACACTAGAGTCCGCATGCGGACGTTGTTCATCCAAGTTACAATATTTCAGATCAATATTTTCTGCGTTTAAACTTATGTTACAAATGGATATAAATTCTAATTTTATTTTTTCTAATCAAAGTATTTGTGTCCATAGTATATTTGATTATAAAAATATAAATATTGGTATATTCTTAAATAACACACAAATTTCAAAAGAAACGCCCACTGGCGGAGTTACAGATTTTCAAATGACGTGAATCGACGTCACCGGTCGCGAAAGTGTTAGAGTAATCTTTTCTTATTTTATCGAAGTTGTATATTAAAAAAGAAATTCTAAAAATAAAAAGCTGTGTAATAAAATAGGGGCTAAAAATACTCGGAATAAATGCTATGGGTGTGGTGTGTGTTTCCCGATTTTTGCAACCAGAGTTTCTTAACAGTGACATACTTGCCAACCATCTCATTATAAAGCGTGCAATTGTTAACGCCCTCTGAAATAGACCCCTTTTCTCACACCAACATAGTTTTAGAGTTATTCTCTTCAAATGTTATTACGATTATATAAGACTAAAATTACTCTAAAATATTATTGGTGTGAAAAGAAAGGCGGGTACTAAAAATAGTACGGTTCATAATAAGATGGTTGGCAAGTATGCAGTGATATTTCTGATACTTTTTTGGTAAAGTTTAGTAATTAACTATAACCAAAATTACAATTCCTAATTATTGGATTACTGGTGGAAAATTAAATTAAAATCCCGGAAATCAAACATCCCTACTATGGGTAGAATCTTCTTTTTAAAAAATATGAAATGAATGGTGTGTAACTACAGCTCGAAGTTTTCGCACTTTCTTCAGGACACTTTCGTCGATAAAAACTTTCCGCCATTTTTGATACCATTATTTTTATACACGAATTTTCAGTGATAATTTCAGTGATTAAATGGGATAGATATTATTGCATAAAAATAGTGGCAGCAATAAAAGCTGAAATTGTTAATCTCTGAACTTATACTTGCCAACCATCTTATTATGAACCGTACAATTTTTAGTACCCGCCTTTATTTTCATACCTATAATTTTTTAGAGTAATTTTAGTCTTATATAATCGTAACAACATTTATAGAGAATAACTCTAAAAATATAGTGGTGTGAGAAAAGGAGGCGTTATTTACAGGGGCGTTAACAACTGTACGGTTATTAACGAGATGGTTGACAAGTATGCTGAACTGTCCTGAAGAAAGGGCGGAGACTTTAAACTCTGTGTATAATAATAAAAAAAAAAGAAGAGACTCTCTTTCTTTTTTTTTCTCTTTCTTTCTCTCTCTTTAAGAGAGAGAGAGAAAGCTAGAGTTAAATTACTCTGGGGTAATCAGCAGACATGGTTCATGTTATACTTATTTGAAATCTGTTGGAATAGGCCAATATCTAGTAATTAATACCAATTGTAGCTAGAACATTTTTTATGAGGATCTGCTGATTAAACCTTTGAAGGGATATTTCTTTTGTATCTTTTCACAATTTCATTGTTTATAATTCGTCATTTAATCTAGATGTTATAAGACAACCGCTGTCGTTTTGTATTTTTTTTTTTTTTTTTTTTTTTTTCTGCTCTTTCGAAATAAGTGCTTTATTTTTGTATAACATGTTTAGAAATTTCAAAAATAAGGGCTATTTTAAGATTTTTAGTTTTTTCATTCTATTCCCAGTACCTTGAAAATGGTTTGAGATAGCACAGGATTGATCTATATTTATATGCCCTTTATGTGCTCTTCTATTACGCCCCCTCCCCGCACTTCGTTTACTGGTGCAATGAGGAATCATGCTACATATGTAAACCAGCAATTCATAAAAAAAAAAAAAAAAAAAAAAAAAAAAAAAAAAATTAATATACAACTTGGATAAAAATAAGAAAAGATTACTCTTAACACTTTTAGGATCTTCGACGTAGATTATCGTCATTTGAAAATCTGTAACTTTGCCAGTGGGCGTTTCTTTCGCAACTTGTGTGTTATATATTTCTTGAGAATACACCCAAAATCCATATTTTTTCAATCAAATATACTATGGACACAAATACTTTGATAATGAAGAATATAATTATAATGTGTATCCATTCGTAATATAAATGTAAATGCAGAAAATATTGTCTGAAATACTGTAATTTTGGAAAATAACGCGCACAGGCGGTTCTTACTGTTACAAAGACCAATACATGCGGTCGAGAAAGTGTTAGCACTTTAAGAACCAGGTGTTTTGTGAGATTTTCAACAAATGTGGGTGCAGTTTTAAATTTTAAATTTTAATGACCATTTTTTTCATTAAATAACTACATAAAAAGATGTACATAGTTATAATGCTGTCTTCAGTCGGTGTATTGAAAGTACTAAATGATAAGAATATTGTGATAATAAGAATATTGTGTGTGATTTTGAGAAATGTTGGATCGTAAAATATTTAAAAATTAATAATGTAGGACGAGTTACAAATAACGAAATCATTAGACTAAACGGTTGCCGATAAAAATCATACATGTTAATAAGTGTTAAATTACAGTAGAAAATGTCCGCTTCTTAAAGGGTAAATTTATTTCCGTTCATGGGTTTCTATTTATTATTCATTTTATCTGGTTGTTAGATACATCCTCTTAAAGTTTATAGATCTACCTTTCTACTGCCTGTGTGAGTTCAAAAATACCCAAAACACTTGGCTCTTAAAGGATTAAAATTGAATTTGGGGACATGGGTTCGTATGCAATTTTGAATCCTTACGATGTGCTAAATTCTAAATTCTTACGATGTATATAACTGCAAACCTATACGATGCTTTTGCTACAGGAAATTTTCAATAGAAACTTTGAAAAGTTATTGTGATATTTTCTGCGATTAAATAAGATGAAATTTTTCATAGTGATATAGTGGTGTTAAAAACGATACAATTCGATACCTATGTTTCAATAACAAACATACCAGAGGGAATTGAATAACGGACATCTGTTTCAAGATACACTAATTTCTAAATTTATTCACGGATAGAAAAGTTTCGCTTCCCCCCCCCCCCAATATTTTCCTGCAAAAAATTTAAAGTGTGAAGTTGTAATAATAAGCGTAAAAATAAAATGAAAATTCGGATATAGAAATGGAGAAAGTGGAAGGAAAAGGGAAACATTTTCATTCCTGTTTATTTGTTGTTTTTGGTAAATTTGGTAAACACAGATGGACAAACACATGAGAGATAGCTACAAGTACATCTCTACTTCATTTGAAAGTTTTAAAGGCTTTACTGATAGAAGAAAAAATTCTGCATTTATTTAACAAATAACACTTTTGTATAGGAAATTGAGCAGCTAAACCATCGAATTTATGACAGTTCTTGAACAATATACGAGTTCCCTAAAAGCATTATTCGGCAGGCTTGTGTTCACTATTTCAATAAACTCAAAGAAGACACACTGATACTTGTAACAGTTTTACTAATAAAATAATAACTAACAATTTACAGAAATAAAAGAGCTCAATGGAATTAAATAGGTGCTATAACTGTGCACAGAAAACGTAAACATCTTTACATAGCGAGCGAGCAAACTGAACAGCATTTTCTCTCTGAACTCAAGTCTTTCAGCGATGGTTACAAACAGTACTTTGTTGCGCCATCTACTGACACAATCCACAACCAGTAAAATGTTCACCAAACTAATTCAGCTGTTCGCCTCAGTACCCCCTCCCCAGTGAACAAAGACAGGCAAACTTCAACTGGGTACGAATCTGTCTGGAAATCGGACCTGTCTTTTAGAACGTCTAGGTACCAGTTTCTCGGAGGTACGAGCACTAATGTTTTCATCTAGTTGAACTTCTGTTGGAGAATCAAACACAATAAATGCTGGTTTAAGTCTATCGATATTAACGACTTGAATTTTCCCATCTATTAAAACATGGAAATATTTTTCCTTTCTTGACACTACAGGGTATGGTCCATTATACGGTGGTTGTAATGATCCTCTAACTCGATCATATCTCACAAATACATGTGAACACTGTTTTAAATGCTTATGTACAAAAACTGGATTATTTTGATGTGCAGATGTAGGTTTTGGTTTGAGCAACCTCATAAATTCTCTTAATTTCTCAACATATATACGTGGGTCTTTTATGTCTACCGTAGGGTCGTAAAAATCACCAGGAAGTCTTAAGTTACTTCCATACAGTAATTCAGCAGGAGTTGCTTCAATATCCTCTTTCAATGCACATCTAAAACCCAAAAGAATTGTTGGGAGGATCTCAGTCCAACTACGAGTTCCATGGGCCATAATCGCTGCTTTTAGTGGTCTATGAAAATTTTCAACTAAACCATTTGCTTTTGGATTGTATGGCGAAGTTCTCCATTTTTCTATACCAAATAACTGAGCAAACTGTTTAAATAAGTCAGATTCAAACTGTCTCCCTTGATATGTCGTAATTCTTAATGGTGTACCATATCGGGCAATCCATTCTCTGTAAAGAGTTCGTGCAACTGTTTCAGCTGTAATGTCTTTTAGCGGATAAGCCTCCGGCCAACGGGTAACCCTATCTATTACAGTTAAACAATAAGATTTACCATGTGACTCTGGTAAGGGACCTACAATATCACAATGAATGTGTTGGAAACGCGCAGTAGGGATATCAAATTTCTTCAATGAAGATTTAGTATGTTTACTAATTTTTGATCGTTGGCAATCAATACATTGACGTGCCCATTTACGACAATCTTTATTCATAAAAGGCCAAACAAATCTATCTCTAATGAGATTGACTGTAGTTCGCATACCAGGGTGCGAAAGGCAATGTAAATTCTGGAAAACTTTCTTACGAAATTTTAATGTGACATATGGACGAGCTTTTCCAGTACTAATGTCACAGTAAAGCTGTGAATTTGTATTTGGCAATGTAATTAATTTTAATTTAAGTACTGACTCTGGTTCTGAAATTAATTTATTTAATTCCTCATCCGATTTTTGATCCTTACTCAGTTCATCAAAATCTAAATTTCCAGGAATAGAAATTTCATTTATACGCGACAAAGCATCTGCAGCACCGTTTAACTCCCCTTTTATATATTTAATATCCGTAGTAAATTCTGATATAAATGAAAGCCAACGTGCCTGCTTATTTGTATGTGTGTCACGTACTTTATGAAAGGCTTCAATAATTGGTTTATGATCCGTAATTATTTCGCAGTTTCGAGCTTCTAGCATGTGTCTGAAAAATTTTACTGACTCATACATTGCTAAGAGTTCACGATCAAAACTAGAATACTTAGCCTGAGAAGGCGATAACCGTCTGGAAAAAAATCCAACTGGTTTACAATCTGACCCTTCTGATATACTAAGTGTTGCACCAATAGCAATATTACTTGCATCACTGTGCAATACAAGCCTTCCGTTTGTACTCGGAAATGACAACAAAGCAGCATTCGAAAGAGCTTGCTTTGATTTTTCAAAAGAATCTATTAATTCCTGAGTCCATTCAATTTTTGTACGATTATTCTTTCCCTTCACTCCTTTTAATAAATCTGTTAAATTAGCCAAAATATCCGCAGTGTGTTTTATGAATTTTCTATAAAAATTTATTAATCCTAAATATTTTCGTAACTCTAGCAAATTTTCAGGTCTAGGGTAATCCAAAATGGCTTTAACTTTCCTGTCAAGGGGTTTAATACCCGACGCGGAGATTTCATGACCTAAAAATTCAATAGTATTTTGACCATATATACTCTTTGATTTATTTATATTTAAACCAAATTTATTTAGTCTTTCAAAGACCATTTTTACATGGTTGATATGCTCCGTTTCGTTTTGTGAAAATATCAGTACATCGTCTATGTAAGAAACAACAAAGTCCAAATCCCCCAGGACCCCATTCATAAATCGCTGATATGTCATTGGAGCGCATTTTAAACCAAATGGGAGATATACAAATTCGAAATTTCCAATTGGTGTTGTTACACAAGTTTTTGGAATATCCTCTTCATTCACTGGTATATGATAATATGCCCTAACAATATCAATTTTCGAAAAAATTGACTTATTATGAAGGACATTTGTTATATCATGAATATGTGGGATAGGATATCTATCTGAAATAGTTATTGAATTTAAACGTCGGTAATCTCCACATATCCTATACGTACCATTTGATTTTGGAACGACATGTATGGGTGAGGACCAAGGAGACTTAGAAGGTCGACAAATTCCCTGTTCTACCAAAACTTGGAATTCCTTTTTTACAATTTCTAATAATTTTGGATGTAATCGTCTAGGTCTAGAAAACACCGGAGCTCCCTTTGTTTCAATATAATGTTTAGTATTATGCAACACAGGACCTTTAAAATTTGGTACCGGGCTCGCCAAATTTGGAAATGACTCTAAGAGTTTATCATAAGGGGAATTTCCCGAAATTAATTTTATAGAGGGGGATTCAATACCACTCAATTTTCCTCTTATTTGTAAGGTAGTATTCGAATCAATTAAAGTTTGATTTTTCAAATCTATAAGAATTCCGTAATTGCTTAAAAAATCTGCACCAATAATAGGTGTATTTACTCTAGCTATCACAAAGGACCACCGGAACATTCGACGCAATCCCAAATTAATATCCAATGTTTTACTACCATATGTAGGTATCCTAGAATCATTTGCGGCATACAAAAAATCTTCAGGAGCATTATATTTACAATTTATTGGTGCCAGTATACAAGAAATATCATTTCCAGAATCAATTAAAAAATTACAGTTTGTAGCTTTATCATAAACAAAAAGTCTACATTTTTTTACTTGGGCTGCTACACCTGAACCAAACTTTAAACCAGATGCAGCAGCCAAAACTAGTTTTTTTTTCCTCTTTTGAATTATACTGACATGGTTTCCGACACCTTCTAGCATTTTCCCCAAATTTTGAATGATAAAAACATAAATTCGAATCATTACTATCAAAATTTCCATCTCCTACATTACGACTTTTACTACGGTAATATGCACGGTTTAAATCACGACTTCTCGATCTTGATTGCCTATTTACTTTCGAAAATAAAGTTGAAATCTGAGTTTTTAACTCCGCAATTTCTTTTCGAATTTCTTTAACCTCGCTTTCCAAATTTTTCCCCTCAACAACCGCGCAAACACTAGGGATTTCCTTAATTTCAGCAATCTTATCAGCTAATTTTGCCAATTCAGATAAATCCGCTGAAGAGGCAGACAATATTGCCTGAAAATTTACAGGTAATCGTTCCATCCAAATTGTTTTTAAAAAATCCTCGGTTACGGATTTCCCTCCTAATTCTTTCATTTGCCGAAGTAAAGTTGAAGGTTTTTTATCTCCTAGTGTTAATTCAGACAATAATTTACGCAGCTGCTGAGATTGAGAATCTGAAAACTCCGAAATTAACCTTTGTTTTAAAGTTTCATAACGATTTTCGGAGGGGGGGGGGGGGTTAATATCAAATCAGAAACTGAAATAAGCGAATCTGGATCAATTGAACCTATAACTGTGTTATATTTTGTCAGATCATTTGTAATCTGCGATGTCGCGAAGTTCGCTTAAACCTGAACAAACCACACTTGAATATTATTCTTCCAAATAGGGGGAATCCTACAAGAAACTCTTTCAACATTTATCCCCTTCTCACCAGAGTCCATGGCAATCTTATCAAGATTTTATACTTTAACTACTATTTAAAATTTCATAAGTTCAAAATTCAAAGTCAAAATGAATTTAAATTCATACGAAAGAAGATTCCTAACGCTAACTTAAAATAGGAAATCTTTTACTCTATTATAGCCATATCGTAATACACTATATAATATATACCATTTAAAACAGCATTAAAAAAAATATATATATATACACATCAATCTAGTTAAAATAGCTTATAAGAGCAGAAATATATATATTCGTTATTTATTTAATGCATTTTTAATTTCAAACAGTAAAAAAAAAAAAAAATCAATTAATTTAAAATATATTCATTCAAAGTTAAACCACTTAGCTCAAAGGCCGGAGGTATCGCCATATTACGCTGTTTCGTCAGAGGTCATCACCACGAAAACCACTACGGCTGGGTCACCACTTCGGCTGGCTTGTGTTCACTATTTCAATAAACTCAAAGAAGACACACTGATACTTGTAACAGTTTTACTAATAAAATAATAACTAACAATTTACAGAAATAAAAGAGCTCAATGGAATTAAATAGGTGCTATAACTGTGCACAGAAAACGTAAACATCTTTACATAGCGAGCGAGCAAACTGAACAGCATTTTCTCTCTGAACTCAAGTCTTTCAGCGATGGTTACAAACAGTACTTTGTTGCGCCATCTACTGACACAATCCACAACCAGTAAAATGTTCACCAAACTAATTCAGCTGTTCGCCTCACATTACCAAGCATCCCTACAGTTTTAAACAAATGAAAAACATCATGTGAACCCCATAGTTAATAAAAGAAACTCAAACTGTATCGTTACATGATTTAACATTCAATGTACTTATTTTACACTCCGCAATCGGAAACGCCGGTTTCCACCAAAAGCATTGCGATAAGCATTTTATACACGAGTACCATCTTCTCGGAAAGGTGACTGGAAATTCCTTCCAGACCGACCGAAATGTTATCGAAATCGGATTGACCAATCATGGTCAAAAGTTATTTCATACTCACCATTTGGATTTTAGATAAATAAACATGGCTGACTGCGAGTGCGAATGACGTGAACGTGTGTTTCTAATTTATTTAAATAAAAAAAGAAGAGTTTTTCTGCACACTTATTTGTGAATACTATATGTATTTTCTATATATGAAATCAGTCATTACTGAAATTGACTTTTCGCCAGTTACTACCTTTTTTACGGCAGTAAATGAAAATAATTTACTGGCTTGAAATTTAATAACTAGCACTTAATAACTGGCAATTTTTATGAACAAGAGTCGTGAGCATCACCTATTATGATAGTGAAACGAGGCTTAAGGTCTCTAAAACGGAAGATTAGCAAAATAATAATAATAATAATAATATTTCAATATTTATTTATTTATTGTTATTTTATTTCATCACTTTTTTATTTATTTATTCCGTTGATCATTTTTTATTTAAATATTTCAAAACAGAACAAATTTACGAACCATACTTATACTTATTATAAATGTACCATTTAAAAGTAAATTAAACTAGTTGGCATAGGTGGACTCTGCTCAGTTCCCCATCATATGTATGTTCTCATAAATTTCTCGCACAGGACTTATCATATACATGTTAAGAGAAATGAATTTGACCAAACGCTTGACACAGTGACAGAACAAAATCCTCGCCTAATAGGCTGCCACCATTCAGTTCGATATCTTATTCTAATCTATTAATTTATTTTATTGGGATCAATTTCGTAGTTTATTTTCATGCTACTATTTCCAATGCAACTTTCCTAAAAATGCGTATTTTTAAGAAATATCTCCCCATTTTGTTATTTTGATAAAATCTTAAATTTCGAATAACTCATGAAATTTTCCTATTAGAATATTTGTAGTCAATCATGTTCATACAAGTATCATAAATGTTATTTTGAAATTGTCTGATATATTTATGATCCTAAAAATGGACGTTTATGCTCGATTTTGCCGTATTCTGCTATTTTAAGTAAATCGTAAATTCCAAATAACTTACGAATTTTTTTAATTGGAAAAATCATACTCTATGGGATTCATATCAGTATCCTAATTAATATTTCGAAAGTGGTTTGACATCTTTACGAGGAAAATATCCCTCAAAATTGACGTTTATGTGAAATTTTGCTCTATTCTGACATGTTAAGAAATTCGTAAATTTCCAATAACTTACGAAATTTTTATATTGAAAAAATCATAGTCATTAATACTCATGCCAGTGTCCTAAATATTATTTCAAAAGTACTCTGACATCTTTACGATGAAAATATCTCTCAAAATATACGTTTATGTGAAATTTTGCCCTATACTGCCATGTTAAGAAATTTGTAAATTTCCAATAACTTGCGAAATTTTCAAAGTAGCATATTTATAATTACTGATGTTCATTCCAGCATCAAAACGGATATATTGAAACTGGTCTGACATTTTTACAGGTAAAAGTTTCCATTTAATGCACGTTTAAGTGAATTTTTGTCCTATTCTCCCATGTTAAGAAAATCGTAAATTTCGAATAACTGCTGAAGTTTTTAAATTCGAATGTTGCAAATGAATAGGGTTCTTGCCGGTGTTGAAAGTAATATTTTAAAACTGATCTGACCTCTCTGCGATAATTTGTTCTTGCGATATCGTGTACACAGACTAACAAACTAACGGACTAACCCACTAACAGACTAACACACTAACAGACACCCTACAGACAGACATCATACAAATTTTGTCATTTTCGGATTCCTCACACCTGAAAACGAGTAAAAAATCAAAAAACCGAGGTCGAAAATTTTCACGATTACCTAAGTTCCCCATACCTATATAATGAAGAACTAAAATACTTATCTTAAGAACAATTTCTTTTCATTATAAACGTTACCATTTAATGATTAAACCAAAACCAGCCGTTCTTAAGAGCAAAGTATTTATGATAATTTCTTATTGTACTGGAAATTTTTAATACTTTATTCATATATGTAATAATTTGTAAATTAAATATTCAATATAAAATAAGAACAAATTTTAATTTTTTTAAAGAAACATATAAATGGTTTAACATAGCAAAACAGAATTACCAATTTTAAGAACATAGCATTTTATATTGTATCATACATTAATAACAACCAAAAATATTACATATGAATCAAAATATTAAATCGTAAATTTAAAAATTCGAGAGAAAAAAAATAATAAGACGAGCGTCTTATTTAAGTTTTAACACAAAATCATAGCTGCCAATGTTTTAATTTATTCCGGTGTACTTTTAGCCCCGCTTCTATTTCGTACTACTTTTTTTTTTTTAAGTATTTTTTTCTTATTTTATCGAAGTATTTTTTTCTTATTGTATTGAAGAAAATTTTTCTTTAAATAAAGTTGTGCGAAATAAAGGCGGGGCTAAAAGTACTCCGGAATAAATTAAAATATTGGCAGCTATGCACAAAAGATATGCATGCATTGAAAACTCAAGTTTCTTTTCGCGGGAAAAATATTCACAATATCAAAATATTATTAAAATAATAAATATGTAATCGCTTCCTTTAATAAACTTGAATTAAAGTTTACACATTTATTATTATCATTTTCAATCGCTGAATAAAATTAACTTATTAATAGATTACTAAATTTTTTTTTTTTCTTTATACGTGCCAGATAAAATTAACTGATCAACAGAAGATTACCAAAACTTTTTTTTTTCTTTATATATATGCCGTGATGTGCCGCCAAGTTTAAGATATTTTCTAGAAACGAAATAACAATTTTTTTTCCTATTAATCAGGAAATCACGAATCAAACCGCATGAATTCTAGATAAACTACCAACTCAATCCACAGCACAGATTCAAATTCTTGTGCATTATATGATCTGACTCTATGAAACATAAATGCTTCGGACAGAGCTTAAAAAAAAAAAAAAAAGTGGTGGTGTGTAGGGGGAGCGGGAAGGAGGGAGATGAAACACTTTATTAAAAATGTAAAATATACAGCAGTGTGGTAAAAGGCTATGTTTTCCCTCTGATACTTCTATCAGTGTGTCTATATATTATTATTATTATTATTATTATTTTTTTTTTTTTTCGGAATTTCTAATAGTAAAGTTGCACGATTAATTAAGTAGAAAAAAATTTCATGTAATTATGCTTGTTAAACAAACAAACAAAACAATAAAAAAAAAAAAAAAAGAAGTGCAGGCCTGCAGCTAACTTCGACATGGGCTGTACACCCCGCCTACTTTCAGATTGCTTTCATAGATGGAAAATTCTCACCTTTTTTTGCTAATATTTTCTTCATACCAAAATCTTTATTATATTTTGATTGTAATGTGTCGTGATACAAAAATGTGGAATTATTAGAAATTATTTTGATTTTTTATTTATTTATTTATTTATTTTTTTTTTTTTTTCGATTAAAAAAAAAAAAAAAAAAAAAAAGAAAAAAAAAAAAAAAAAACTACTTAATGAAATGATCTGAAAATTCAGATACGCAAAGAACACTTAAAAAAATCACATCTTCCACTATCGATTTAGTTCTAGTTCAAAGAGAATCAACCACAAATTAAAGAGAATCGCAAATATTTTGGATCACTCTGTATTATAAAAGCTATAAAAGCCTACAAATGACTTGAAACTTAAACATATTGTTTCCCATACTATATACAACATTTGCATGTCTTGTTTCAAGAATTGCACAATCATTTAGGCAAATATAAAAAAAAATTCAAAAATTATTAATTTATTTGTCAAGTTTCCTTTTCATAACTACATAACCGCCAACTTTTTTCGCTACCAGAGTTTTTTTACAAAAAGTTTTATTAATCTTTTTAGCAGTTTTCTTCGATTAATCATAATACCGGTGTTAAAAATCCGTACAAGTTGACACCTGTGTAACTAGAACGGATTTCCATAAAGTTTTTACAAAACTTGACGAAAAATTGACAAAACATTGTTGAGAAACATTATTTTGAAACATAAAATTCACACATGTAACATTCGCTGAGATATGAGCATTTATACTAAATATTGTTTGACCGCATACGCGAAAGAATGAAATTTTTTTTATTGCATTGGTTGAAAGCTAGATATAGTGGGCAAATTGTGTCAAAAGTTCATTTGAATAGAGAAAAAATTAAACAAATTGGCGGCAAAAGAACGAGCAAGATTCTGGGTATTTTCCAGAGTTGAAATCTCATAAGGGATTTTTCCCATGCCGCGTAATTTATTTGATGATCCAATTATTTTAACCATGTTGCAAAAGTTAATTTTTGTGAAAAACGCCTTATGAACTCACAAATATGAGTAAATAAATAAAAAATATGTTACAGTTACAAGCCTATAAAACATTTTTGACACACAAGAGCGTTTTCAACATGATTGAAATAATATAATGTTCAAATTAATTACGCAGCATGCGAAAAACGCTGGAAAATGCCTAATATCTAGCTCGTTCTTTTCAGGGTAATTTGCTTAATTTTTACTTTATCCAGACAAACTTTTGACTGAAGTTGCCCAATATATCTAGCTTTCTACCTATGCAATAAAAAATTTTCTATATATCGCGCATGCGCAGTAAAATTTTTTTTACGATAAATGCTCGTATCTCAGCGAATATTAAACGTGTGGATTTTATGCTTCAGTATAATGATTCTCTCATGTTTTGTAAATTGTCTGCAAGTTTTGTAAAATTTTATGAAAATCCGTTCTAATTATTTTAGAAGCACAAATCTTGCCAAAAAATTAATAATTTTTGAAAAAAAAAAAAAAAATAAATAAATAAATAAATAAATAAAATAAATAAATAAATAAAAATTACATCAATAAGTGTGCAATTATTGAAACAAAACACAGAATTATATAGTATGTGCAACAATTTATTAATGCATCTTTTTCTGGGAATTTAGTGGGAGATGCCCGTGCTTCAATTTACATTCTATTTCAACTGCAGCTTATTTACAATTGAAAAATAATGCGGTGAAAATAATGTATTAAAAATATCTTTTTAAAATAAAACAGTTTAAAGTTTTTTGCATCTTTACAACGGTCTTTTAGAAATTTTTATTATTTAAAGGGAAAATTTCTACTTTTTTTTTTTTTTTTTTAAATCCTTTTTTAAAAACCAAAAGAAATGAAAATCCCGTAGGAAAAAATCTTATGCAAATTACCTGACAAGCTAGCATCTAATTTTGAAGTTTCATCGCTTCTGCATGTAAACATTTTTACGTATTAAAAGGAAAGAAAAAATGTTAGTTTAGAGCAGCGCCACAGGTGGAAAAAGGAAAAATAGGAAAAGTATTAAGGGTATTGTCAACTTAGCACCACGAAAAAATTATATATATATATATATATATATATATATATATATATATATATATATATATTATAAGTGAAAACCATTACGGTTCACTGATTAAATAAAATAAATGTTTCATTAAATTTTTCCGGTAGCCGAAAGGTGCTAACTTGGCAACTATTATTATTAGTAGCAAAATCAAAATATCTAGCCAAACACAATATTTACGTCGCGGAACAGATTATAAAAAGCTCGATTTCCAAAATTATATGCGAACTTAAGCTGGCAAAGCAATCTATGATATAAAATTTTTTTATACAGTGCAGCCACGTTTCCTAAAACTACCTGCGACAACCCGTCCAAAATGTTGGAGGGATGCCAGCTTGGCCAGCAGGTTGTGATTTGGAAAACACCCCATAATTCGCTCTCTGTTATCATTTATTTTCTATGAGCCGGATGACTGTCACCCCTATTTTAACAGTGGACTCGTTGAATTAGCGCTTGCGCGGAGACTTCCATAAAATGTGGTCGAAGAATATACGACGTTTGATCGTCGTTGTACGTCAAACAACCAACAATTGGGTGAACACATTACCATACAGACTGTGCTGCTTAAGCACACGCTTTGGTTTTCAGAAGGCATTTTTTACACCAAATTTAAAACTAGCGCTGCTTTCCCAAATCGGCTCTCGTTGAAAGAATGCTATTAGGCCTCCTTGGGCATGCGTGAGACTAGTCTATTATTTTCACATGGGGGTGTATAATGGATTGACTTTCATGTCTTCTACAGCGAGCTCGGAAACTGTGGAATGAGAAAATCCGGTTCATGTATGCATTTCGCGGATTAAGAATTTTTAATCCGTGCTGCCTATGCTAAGAGAGATAGCTTAATTTGCTTTGATAATATAACTAAAACTTGTTTAATTCTGAATCTTTGTAATAGTTTGTTGCACTTTCGATTTTTTTTTTTTTTTTTTTTTTTTTTTTCTGACAGCAACAAACGTTTTTACTTACGTAAATATTTAGAAAATTATAAGATTAACTGATTTATTATTGAAACTTTAATAAAATATTGTGGATAATCGTTTCAAATAATGATCCTGATAATATTTATATTTAAAAACTTATGAATAAATGTCGCGTGTGTTTTAAAATATAAGTATATACAGTAAGTTTATTTTATTCTAATATAATATGTAAAATAATTTTTTAAATAAATAGGGAATATGCATACAGAAATTTCATTTTTTTCCCCCCTTAAGTACATATTTTAAAGATAATTATTAATTCATTTAAAATATTTTTTGTTACTAATTATAATTGTTACTAAGCACTATTTTTTTAATATTTTCATTTTTTTCTTTGTGTTAAATCTCTGATCTCAGTTAATTAAAGCTAAAAGTGCTTTAAATAAGCATATATCACAAGTTTCCTTTCTAAATTTCATTATTAAGACAAACAGTTAACCCGAAATTCCTGTTTGCATTTCAATGTGTCTGCTAGCTCATATATTGATCTTGGAAAGTAATACTTTATTATTTAAAGCATGGGTATTTCAAAACTCTGAATCAGTGTAAGTGGACACCAGATTAATAAGAATTTAGGAACATTTTAAACTTATTACAATATAAACTAGTAAGCCAGGCTGGAGCTAGAAAATTATTTTGAAGGGGATTGAAGCTTCAGTACAGAATATCGAGTATTAAAAATGATATATAACTCAAATTTTTCACAAATCTTCAAACCCCCTCTTTTCCCTGGCTGTAGCCTTTCTACTTATATTAAAATTACCTGTGTGTATGCGAGTCAATTTGTTTTATCATATTTTTGAATAGAAAGGGGGACTGATATCAACTAAATATTGTATACGTTAGTATCATTAAAAATCTGATTCGGTGTTTTTCCGTTTGAGGACTGATATTTCACAATCTAGCAAGTTTATTTCATGGATCTGTAATAAACTGTCTAATTATGTCTAAAACATTTAACTAAAGTAGAAGCAATTGCAAAAAGTAATTAAAATTATTATAACAAATTTATAGAATGTAACAATTGGAATGTATATATTAATAGATTCAAACCAAATAAATTTACAAATATTTATTATATATTTTTTAAAATTATTACTGATTTTTCTTTATGAATTGTGTAAAGGACAAGGCCATACCGAAGGGGAGGGAAATTCTGTAGATTGTCGAAAATTATAGAGTTATTCTTCATTTTTAAAACTCCTTATTATGTTCTGAAGTCTGAACCCTCCTCTGAAATTTTTTTCTGGCTGTGGCCTAGGTGAGTGAAGAAAATCTTGAATGGCTTAGTCCCGAGGTAGCACTATTCTTAGTTCTTGCATTTTACCAAACAGCATGGCAGCTATGAAGCACAAACAAATAAGTTTCTTTGTATATGAAACCTGATTTTGAATTATATTATGTTTTTCAAAATCTGTGGAAAGTGATGTCATGGTAAAGACAATATATATTTTCACATGTAGAAAATGAATATGAAAAAACATTGTGAAATTGGCATCATTTTAAGATTTTATCAAATCTTAAAATGATAATTATTAAAGATTACGATTTGATAAATTATTAATAATTTATCGAAACTTAGAATTTTATCAAACTTGTGGGAAATGACATAATGGTTGTGAGGCAATATATATTTACATGTGAAAATGAAAGTAAAAGAATGTTTTTTGAAATTGACAGGACTAAACTATTCAAGATTTTCTTCTCTCACCTAGGCTATAGCCAGAAAAAAATATCAGAGGAGGGTTCAGACTTTAGAACATAATGAAGAGTGTTAAAAATGAAGAATAGCTCTATAATTTTCGACAATCTATAGAATTTCGAAGGTGTTCCCTTCCCCGCCCCTTGGGAATGGCCTTGTCCTTTACGCAATTCATAATCATAAATAAAGAATCTGTAATAATTAAAAAAATATATAATAAATATTTGTAAATTTATTTGATTTGAATCTATTAATATATACATTATTCTTACATTCTATAAATTTGTTATAATAATTTGAATTACTTTTTTGTAATTGTTTCTACTTTGGTTAAATGTTTTAGACATAATTAGACAGTTTATTACAGATCCATGAAATAAACTTGCTGGATTGTGAAATATCAGTCTTTAAAAAAATACCCAATCAGATTTTGTAATGAAACACATTTATACAAAATTTAGTTGATCTCAGTCCCCCTTTCTATACAAAAATATGACAAAACAAACTGACTCGCATACGCACAGGTAATTTTAATATAAGGAGCAAGGCAGGGAAAGGAGGGGGATTTTAGCTGATTTGTGAAAATTTTGAGTTATATATCATTTTTAATACTCGATATTCTGTACTGAAGCTTCAATCCCCTCCAAAGTTTTTTTTCTAGCTGCAGCCTGGCTTACTATTTTATATTATAATAAGTTTAAAATGTTCCTAAATTCTTATTAATCGTCCACTTACACTGATTCAGAGTTTGGAAGTACTTTAAATAATAAAGTATTACATTCCAAGATCAATATATAAGCTAGCAGACGCACTGAAATGCAAACAGGAATTTGGGGTTAACTGTTTGTCTTAATAATGAAATTTAGAAAGGAAACTTGTGATATATGCTTATTTAAAGCACTTTTAGCTTTATTTAACTGAGATCAAAAATTTAACAAAAAAAAAAAAAAAAAAAAAAAAAAGAAAAAGAAAAGGTTTAAAAAATAATGCTTAGTACCAATTATAATTAGTAACCAAAAATATTTTAATTGAAATAATAATTATCTTTAAAATATGTACTTAAGAAATGTTAACAAGTGTAATATTATAAGACAAGATAACGAGAAAAATATGACTAAATGAGAATATAACAAGTGTAATAATATATAACAAGATAACGATAATAATATAACGAAATAATAATATATAACAAGTGTTAGTCCTAATCAAAACAGTAACGAGCTGCAACTCCCCCACCTCCAGTCCTCATTTTCTTCGTTACCACCTGCACGTATAATGAACTCGCTCGTTTCGCACAGAGCCGATTTCTGAAAGAAGCCCTAGCAAAATTAAATTCAATGAAAATATCTAATCATATGCTTCAATTGGTGCGGAAATCTGCTAAAAGCCGATCATCCGCTTTTTAAAGGGAGTTACCCAGTTTTCCTACAGAATAAGAAAGATGTATAAAAATGTTTATATAAAAGAAGATTACTAATAATTGAAATTGGTGTAATCTAAAAAGAATTATTTCATTAGCAGTCATTACCACTTTAGTTGCCAATATTTTACTTTATACTGGAGTACGTTTAGCCCCGCCTTTATTTCGTACCACTTATTTTGTAAAGTATTTTTTTCTTAATAGAGCGAGGTTATTTATTAGAGAAAAATTTTGTATATATTAAGTGGTGCGAAATAAAGGCAGGGCTAAATGTACTGCGGAATAAATTAAAATATTGTCAGCTATGCTTTAGAATACCATTAGCAGAGCTACCAACCTCATCCTGAGGATTGTTAGCACCGCCCCTTTTTCCACAGCAATCATTTTTTAAAGTACTTTTCGTCTTCATTCATCATAAACATATTTGAAGAGGATTATTCTAAAAATAAAGTGGTGTGGGAAAAGAGGCGGTACTAAAAATCATTCGGATTTGGTTGACAGCTCTGAATTGGTTTTAAGATTGATAAATCAGTATATATTGATCCTTATGCATAAAAGTCGATTTAACATACTTTATTTCTCAATAAGCATCTTGCAAATAAAGTTTGGCGCTCTCATATACAATAGAAAATTTAATATATTTCTCCCTTTAAAGGGAGAAAATTGAAGCATAGCAGCGTCATCTGTCAACCGATATCCCCTTACATTAAGTCAGCGTACTTCTTCACAATAAACATTTCACAAAACAGCTGCCTCTTTTCTATTAATAAATATATAAATAAATAAATAAAAATATTTGTTTCACATAAGAGCTCGCGTGTGTGCGCGCACAAGCACACACACACACACACACACAAAAATAAATAAATAAAAAGACATTTTAAAGTAAATTGGACATATGGCAATGTGGTAACGCCTGGGTTGGGTTGTGCGGATTAAGGTTGACTGCATTAGGATCCTTGGCCTAAGGGGGAGTACCCTGGGGGTTTCTAACCACCCCAATAGTGTAATAATAGAAATTAATTAAATTATATTCATTCGAGAGAGCATAATTTAACGTGAATTTTGACGCATAAACTGTTAGCCCTCGTAAACCCGTTCACGAGAAATCTATATTTAAGTTTCAGTAAAAAAATACTACCGAGAAAGAAGTGGGAGAAGTTCCGTTCAAACCTGCAAGAACCATGAGTTTTATCAATTTTTAGATTCTATTTTAGTGAATTTTTAAACATTATATCTCGAATGGATATATCTTAAAGCCTGAAATAGGCAACTGATTATTGCATGAAAGAACATATTTGTCTATGCTCTTTCGATATCTGCTTGTTTATTATTTCATTCATTATTTCAGTAAGGCGTGGTATTTTCCATTTAGGCGTGGTTGCATCGATTATTTGAGAACTTTCAGAATTTGTAATTCGAAAACGAGCTGACGAAGGCCATTGTTTTATTGGTCAAAAAACATTTATACATTTTTTTTTTTTTTTTTTTTTTTTTTTTTTTAATGATTACAGTATGGGATGGTTTCTTGAAAAAGGATACTAAAACCACGCAAGTTTCGGAGAAATCGTATCTTCGCAAGTTTCGGAGAAAACCATGGAAAAGTCCGCAAGGCTAGGACGACGAGCGTGACCTGGGATCCAACCCACCACCTCAGGTCTATCATCTTTGTGCACAGAAACGCTCAGCCTCTGGTGGACTAGGTAGCGCCTGTCGGCTAATATACACTGAAGTAGAAAATAATGTACTTTTTCTTAAAAAAGACTTATAAGCAAAGATTGGCACACTTATAACCTATTGAATTTAATGTATAGTCTTCCTGTAATTGTGAAAAGTAGACTTAAGATTTGGATATTAAATTGTTCTTCTTTCTTTCTTTTCTTTACTTCTGCGATTTTTTTTTTTTTTTTTTTTTTTTGAACAAATTATAATTTTTTTAAACATATTTATGAAAAATTGTTAATGTAAGATATTAGCGTTGTGCAAATATTTTTGGTATGATGTGTACGCAAATTTTAGACGCTTTACAGAACTACACAAAAAAAAAAAAAAATATTCATAAATTAAATTAAGTAAATAATATAAAGCTGTAAAGAAGCTTTTCTGAGAGCAAAATATTAAGTATGTTTCTCCCAACTTTGCTGTTTTTAAGAATATACATTGCTACACAAAAGCATTCTATTGTAAAACTTTTCCTTCAAATAAAGTAAAAGCTGTTAAAATAATTTTCCAGTTTTTTTTTTTTTTTTTTTTTTTTTAACTCTGGCATTCACAAAAAAAAAAAAAAAAAAAAGTGTTTTTACATTTAGGTTTAAACGATATGATGGGTAAATATAAATAAAAAGTGTAATCTATGCGAACTGCTTTTTTTTTTTTTTTTTTTTTTTTTTTCTTAAACAAAGCATACCTGAGAAAAAGAAAAGGAAATATATATATATATATCAGCTGCCTTTTTTTTTTCTTTGGTAAACATTATTTTCGAAGACGCTGATTACACGAAACTAAATACATTCTTCCACACAATTACGCAATGTTTGTTATAGTATCCATTTAAATGTTTTAAAACAGTCAATAAATTTAAAATTAGATTAACCGTCCCGCATAATATCTGAAATGCACACAAGTGGGCGGTAGGGTGATTAAGTACCACAGTCGTAGGACGTACGCTGTTCTTACAGTTCGTTTGTTTTGTAGTTTGCTTCTCCTACGCCAAAGTTTGTTTCGCTGTTTCTTAACCCGCCAGTGCACGTGTTGGGTCTGTGAGACCCAGTTTCATACTTGCCAACCATCTCATTAATAATCGTAACATTGTTACACCCATTTAAAACACGCCCCTTTTTCCACACCACTTTATTTTTAGAATAAATTTCTCTAAATGTAGGTAAGATTAAATAAGAATAAAAAAATTATTCTAAAAAAAAAAAAAAAAAAAAAATATAGTGTGAAAAAGAGGCGGGTACTAAAACTGCTACGACTCATAATGAGATGGTTTGGCAAGTATGTAGTTTATTTACTAGAATACAATGTAAAAGAAACATTTTATATATTATGTGAAAAAAAAAAAAATAATTATAAGAAACGTAAAATTTATACTTCGAGTTTTTTTTTTTTTTTACTGTGTGATTTTATTTTGTGGTTGTTACATTGAAACCATTCAAATATTGAACGAAAATTGTCTCTTTTTCCCACCCGTGCACTGGCGGGTTAAGATTTGTTAGTTTTATGGTAACTAATAGCAATTAGTTCATTACATCTACATGTATATAATGCTTACATACATATTTTAAATGCTTAAAGGAATACTGAGGAACTTAGAGCTAATTCGAGCTGTGCGTTGATTTCAACATCAAACGAGAAAAACAGATATTCGAGTGTAAAATTCGATCAGAAACAAAAGCAAAATTCATTAGTGGGAAATTTCTATAATGTTAATTTATTTCTGTCTCTTCAGAGGCTCGCTTTATTTACAATCAAGATTACATAAAAATTAATCAAGTGAAAAACAACCTGGAATTTGAAATATAATTTACATAAAAACTTTTAGGGAAAAAAAAACCGATAATAATAATAATAATAATAACACTGAAATTTTTTTTGCAATTTTATCTCACCTCCCTATCGCAATGATTTTTTTTTTTTTTTTTTTTAATTAATTAATTTATTTATTTATTTATCATCAAGATTTTTTTTGCAGGAGGACGGGAGATGGAGGGGGAGCATTATAGATTAATATGCAATCTACTGCTTTTAATTATTATATTATTTTCGTATGAGTGCTTTCTGAACCATGTTACATTTTTGTAAACCATTATGCAGGGATGGAACACGGGCGTAGAATTCATACCACTCTCAATGTAAGAAAATTTTCTACTTCTTAAATCAACGATATTATAGGTAGAGAAATTTCTTAAACAGATTCCGGTATGAATTCTGCGCCCGTGTTCCATCCCTGCATTATGTCATCTGAAAAATAACAAACTAAGGATTTTTTTTTAAACAAGAATCTTGGGTATTTTTTAACATTTTAACACTTTCGCGACCGCTGACGTAGATTCACGTTACTTGAAAATCTGTAACTCCACCAGTAGGCGTTTCTCTCCCAATTTGTATGTTATATATTTATTAAAAAATATACCCATATTTATATCTTTACTTTCAATATAGTATGGATACAAATACGTTGATCAGAAAAAAGTATCATTATAATCTATATTCATCAGTAATACAAATGTAAATACAGAAAATTTTGTTCTGAAATGTTGTAACTTGGAAATATAACGCCCACAGGCGAAACTTACTGTCAAAAATGCAAAAGCATGCGGTCGCGAAAGTGTTAATAACAGTGTGTTTTCATATTTTGATTAGTAAAAGTGTTGTACTCCCCACCCTTTCTTCAGAACACAAAGGGTCATTTAGTCCCCCCCCCCCCTGTTTAATACAAATAAATGAACATTGATGGAAATAATATTTTACATAAAGATATGTTAAATAATAATAATAATAATAATAATAAAATTAAATATGTTCGACGTACTTATAAATTAATTTGATTCAAAATAGAAAACTATTGATGTTTTTATTTATTTTTTTTATTAAATTTATTCAAAATATAAGGTGTCTTTTAGTACTTACATTAAATCTTTTAGTACTTATATTTAGTTACATATTTCTCTCAAGAAAATTTATAGTAAATGTATCAGCTAGTAGAGTAATTTATTACAATAGTAAATCCGCAGCGTAGATTCATATTCTTAAAATTTATACAGACGAGAATAATGTGCATTTTATGCTTTAATTCTATGAAATATCAATGCTTTGGGCAGAGCTTTAGGAAAGACACAAATATAAATATATAATTAAATAAAAAAGGTAGATTAAACCTTTTATATCCAACATTATTTGAAATTTAAATTGTGTATAGCAGGGCTGTGACAGGCCATATTTTTCCTCTGATTCTTCAAGAAATTTTTTTCTTGGAATTTTTAATAGCAAATTTCACGTTTGTTTAAGTAAAAAATTAAGACACACTTATACTAACTGGGAAAAAAAAAAAAAAAAAAAAAAAAAAAAAAAAATGTGCCTGCAGCCACCTTGTACCTGTTTTGTGATCTCCGCCCATTTTCAAACTTTTTATAGATGGGAAATTCCCTCTTTTTTTGCTAACATTATTTTCTACCGAAATCTTTATTATATATATTTATAGTAACAGGACATTGACACTCGATAGTCGAGTTTTTTTCCCTGATTCTTCCACCATAACATTTATATAATATTTTTTTTTACTTAATTAGTCAAGAATTCGTCAAATTAATCAAAATTAATATGCTGTATTAAATGTGCTAAAACTACGCGAGTTTTGTGATGCGAATAAATAAATCCCTTAGTTTGTTATTCCTCAAATGACTCAATTTTAATACTTTTTATAAATCTGAAATTAAATAAGATACGAATTTCAAGCATCTTAAAATCTCTACCTATCGTCTCCAAAAGCCCAAGCCAATGTTATTCTATGGGAAATTTTGCCCCATTCTAATTCATTAACTAATGCATATATTTAAATTCAGTTTTTACTTTTCGAAAATTCACAACTATTAAACAATTTATCGCTTTCTAAAAATTGATTTTTTTTATTTTTAAGATTTCATTTTTAAGCTCAAAACGAAAATTTTCACATTGTGAAAATTTGCATTTTACAACCTCAAAATAAAATATTAAATATTTTAAAAAATAATTTTTGGAAAGTTTAATAGTTGTGAAGTTTCTGAATATGGAAACGGAATTTAAAAATATATATTAGTTAATAAGTTATAATGGGGCGAATTTCTCCATAGAATAACATTGACTCTGGTTTCTGGGGACGATAAGTGGAGAGGCCTCTTAAGGATTTAAAGACGTGGAATTAGCAGATCCAGATATTCTTCATTTAATTATAAATTTTATCCAATATATTTATGCATATCAAAAATTTAAATATGTTCTGCGTACTTATAAAATAATTTGATTCAAAATAGAAAAATATTAATGTTCTTTTATTATTAAATTTATTCAAAATATAGGTGTTTTAAATTTCAATTAAATCTTTTAGTACTTATATTTAGTTACATATTTATTTCAAGAAATTTTATAGTAAATGTATGTATCAGCTATTAAGGTAATTTATTACCATAGTAAATACGCAGCGTAGATTCATATTCTTAAAATATATACAGACGAGAATAATGTGCATTTCATGCTTTGATTCTATGAAATATCAATGCTTTGGGCAGAGCTTTAGGAAAGACACAAATATAAGTACATAATTAAATAAAAAAGGTAGATTAAACCTTTTAAATCCAACATTATTAGAAATTTAAATTGTGTATAGCAGGGCGGCGACAGGCTACATACTTGTCAACCATCTCATTATGAACCGTACAATTTTTAGTACCCGACTTTTTTTTCACAACAGTCATTTTTTAGAGAAATTCCGTTCTTATTTAATCGTAATAACATTTGAAGAGAATTGCTCTAAAAGCAAAGTGCTGTGAGAAAAGGGGTGATTTTTCAAGGGGCGTTAACAACCGTACAGTTATTAATGAGAAGGTTGGCAAGTATGCAGGGAATATTTCTTCTCTGATTCTTCTACGAGAAATTTTTTTTTTTTTCTTCGAATTTCTAATAGTAAGTTTGCAAGTTTATTTTAGTAAAAAATTAGCATACACGTATACTAAATGAATAATATATATATATATGTGTTTGTGTGTGTGCCTGCAGCCACCCTGTATATGATTTGTGATACCCGCCCATATTCAAACTATTTTTATAGATGGGACATTTCAGACTTTTTTTTTAGCATTATTTTCTACTGGAATGTTTATTATATTTTTTTATAGTAACAGGATGTTGACACTCGATTGTCGAACTTTTTCCCCTGTCAGGGATGGAACACGGGCGCAGAATTCATACCACTATCGATGTAAGAAAAATTTCTACTTCTTAAATCAACGATATTATAAGTAGAGAAATTTCTTAAACTTATTCCGGTATGAATTCTGCGCCCGTGTTCCATCCCTGCCTGATTCTTCCACTATGGCATTTGTATAATAATTTTTTTACTTAATTAGTCTAGAATTCGTCAAAATAAATAAACATGCTGTGTTAAAGGAATGCGGAGGAGATAGCAAAACAAGTAGGACAAGTAGAGATAAAAGAAGACAAAATAAAGGATGTTCGGAGAATCAAAAATGGTATAAAGATAGTATGCAATAGCGCAAAAGAAGCAGAAGAGGTGAAAACAAACCTAGTAGAATCTGGAGAAATCAACTCTAACACCAGCGTCCAAACAGCAGGGTTAAGAAAGAAGAAGATCGTCATCAAGGACGTCCCAGAAAGGGTCGACGCAAGAACGGTACATGACAAAATAATCAGCACACTCAACCTAAACCAAGAAAAAGATTACGACATTAGATTCCTGGACTGTCTGCACAAAAAAGACATCCACCTGCAGAACTATACAATTCAGATGCCAGCTCCACTTGCAGAAGCCCTACTAGAAAAAAAGACACTGTGTCTGGGGCTAAAACACTGCACTGTAAACCCTAAAGTAGTTGTAACCAGATGCTACAACTGCCAGGGTTATGACCATACGGCGCAGACGTGCAGGTGGCAAACACGCTGCGCGAACTGTGCCGGAACTCATAAAACGGCAGAGTGTGCATCTGGAAAGACATGTTGCTACCCCTGCTCAGTGTATAACGACCAGGCAACTCACGCCAAGAAACTCAGATTGGAAACCGGTCACACTGCCTATTCCAGCTTCTGCTATATATATCGCCAGCTTCTGGCGATACGTAAGGCGGAAGTGGAAGGAGGTAAATCTATTCTTACCAAGGCAAGGGATGTCGTATCAGGAAGAACACATATTTACTACACCGAAGAAGGAAGACCCCAAGTTGATTACGACCAAGGAAGAACAGATGAAGAAGGATTCAAGGTCGTAACAAGGAAAAGAACAGCGTATAGAAGAGGAGAAAATAGGAGCAGAAACAACAATGGCCGGACCAGGCAACAACCCTACAGAAGCCAGCATGGAAGGTGAAACCACTGCTAATACAACACAAAACACAGAAACTCAAAAGGACACAGACAACACAACGAGACCATGCGCCATCAGATTGCTGCAAATAAACCTGCACTCAAGTGCTGAGGCAACCAAAGACCTATTCGGATATCTAGCGCAGCACAAAATAAATATAGCCCTCATACAAGACTTCCATATTAACAAACACTCGGGCAAGATCTCAGGCCAGGGATCGGGATGGCAAACTTTCAAAACACCAAACAATAGAGCAGCAATTATAACTAACGTAGGCACAAATCCGCTCGAACTAGAGAGTACAGAACACGCGATTGCGATACTTATAGAAAATGTTAAGGAAAAAATTACACTAATAAACACCTATGCCCCCCCTAGCTCAAACTTCACATTGGTCCTACAAGAACTTGATCAAATTTTACTTAGAACACAGGGTAGTGTCCTGCTGGCAGGGGACTTCAATGCCCACTCCACCCAGTGGGGATACGGAGACATAGATACTCGGGGAAGGCAACTGACAGATTTCCTAGCGCAACACTCGCTGCTAGTAAGAAACGAGCAGGGAGCACCTCCAACGTTTCAGGCGGGCAGGTTTAGGGGCTGGCCAGACCTCACCATCACAACGGCCTCACTATTGAACAACATCAAAAACTGGGAAGTGAGTGACGATCACTCAGGCAGCGACCACAAATTCATCAAGTATACACTCGACTATAGCAACCATAGCTACCGCCGACACAGGCTAGAAACCAAACACGGCAAACACGCCAAATTCGAAAAACAGGTTAAAAAACTGAGTAAAAAGTATATCGTTCAAATTGACAGCACAACTGATAGGGCCACGTTAGACAAAATAACGGAAGACCTCCTGAGTGAAGTGAAATCCCTAGCCTTTACCTGCTACAAGCAGCGGAAAACCCCAGAACTAAAAGAGCCGAAATGGTGGACGGATAAGATTAAGGCAGCCAGGAATAGGGTGAGGGCGTTCCGCCGTAGGTACCAATCCCAGCCAGACCCCAGCATTAGAAGTCAGCAACATATCCTATACAAGAAAGAGCGAGCAATATACAAAAAACTAATCAAGAAAGAAAGGTCGAAGGCATGGGTAGCTTTCTGTGAGAGCGCCAAAGATACCTACGGCCCACAATACAAAATCGCCTCAGGCAAAATGTCAGCCCCCGCTAAACTCTGCAACATACTAGAAAACAACTACCAAGTAACAATAGATCGCACACTAAATAAATTCTTAGACTCGCTATACTTAACGAAAGAAGACACCCCGCACAGACTAAGCACTCTACCCCCCCGCTTCGACGAAGGTAGCCCGCGCAGAATCACATCACAGGAACTAAACAGGATAATCAACCACATAAAGCAAAACAAAGCCCCGGGTGACGACTATGTAGACTACAGATTAATCAAAAAAATCAACCACGTAAGCCAGAACCTCCTCCTCACACTTTTTAATAAATGCCTCCAGCTGGAACATTTCCCCAAACAATTCAAACAAGGTATAGTAGTTCTGTTCCACAAAGAAGGCAAGGATCCCAAAGACCCAAAAAATTATAGGCCAATATGCCTCCTTCCAGCTATCAGCAAAATACTAGAAAGAATAATTCACGGCAGAATTAACCACCACCTAACAACTACAAACTATTGGAACCCAAATCAATACGGCTTTAAACAAGGCACCTCCACAGAAAATGCACTACAAAAACTGATAGACAACATAAACAAGGACAGAACAGATAGGAAACAAACACTGCTAATCTCAATAGACATCAAAGGTGCCTTTGACAACATTCGTTGGCCGACTCTGATCAACAACCTCAAAAACTCCAGCTGTCCAACATATCTCGTTAACTGGATAGTAAGCTTTCTGGAAGACAGGTATGTGACACTGGAGGAAAATGGAATAATAGTCACGAAACAAACATTCGGAGGCTGTCCGCAAGGAAGCTGCCTAGGGCCCCTCCTTTGGCTATTAATAGCTGAGACAGCACTCAACCATAGCTGGGGGAACAACACAAAGATCCAAGCCTTCGCAGATGACTTCATACTAACAATCTCAGCAAAAAACAAAGAAACACTCATAAACACCGCAAACACAGCAATACATAAATTCGGAACTTGGGCAATACAAAACGACCTAACCATTAATTGGAGTAAAACGGAACTGCTATACCTCAACAGACCACGACTAGGAAACCTCCCGACCGCGTGCTCCCACAAACTAGAAGGGATACACTATAATGGGACAGCGCTAGAGACTCAAGAAAAAATGAAGTATCTAGGTGTAACTATCCACAAAAACCTCAGATGGCAACCCCACATAGAGAACCAAACGAAAAAAATCTACAAGTCCTTCAATCTGTTTGGTCGTATGGTCTCAAGGGGATGGGGACTAAAGCCAAACCTGGTAAAAACCTGGTACAAAACAGTAGTGGAAAAGACACTGACCTATGCATCCCCGATCTGGGGGAACAATCTAACGCAGCAGAACAAGAACAAACTGCTCAGCTGCCAAAGGCACTTTGCGCTGGCCATCGTAAGGGCATATAGAACAGCCCCAACATCGGCACTTCTGGTTCTCTCAGGCCTGATTCCAGTACACCTCCAAGTACAATACGAGGCAGCATATGGCACAATCACAAGGCTCCACAAGAACTACAACCTACACAACAAAATGTTCAACCACACCGACTATGTCGCGAAGCAAAACATTTGGCGCAAGCACCCAGCCGACACACCAGAACCACAAATCGGCTCTTCAGAATACGACATACAAATTTACACGGATGGTTCGAAGCTGGAATCAGGAGCTACAGGCTCGGCCTATGTAGCCTTTGAAAACACTTCCAAAATCTACGAATGGTCAGCGCCCCTAAGAAAGTGCAACAGTGTCTTCCAGGCCGAACTACTGGCTATACTCAAAGCTGCGGAGTGGGGAAATACAAAGGGCATTTCATATAGCATCCACTCGGACTGCATGTCAGCCATACAGGCCCTCTCTAAACCATTTACGACAGATAGCATGGTCCATAAAATCCATTCGGAAATCATAAGATCCAACAACACCTTCAAAATAGAATGGGTTAAAGCCCACGTAGGAATATACGGGAATGAAGAGGCAGATAAACTAGCAAAAACAGCAGCGGAAAACAAGACAAACCGCAACTACATCCACCTTGAAAAACCGATTTCCCACTTAAAGAGAAGCCTAAAAGGGTTAACATTGGATCAATGGCAGTTCGAGTGGGACTATGGGGACACGGGCAGGCTAACACACAGATACTTCCCAAAAGTGGACACAAAAACACTGGTCAGCTGCAAGCTATTAACACAAGTCTACACAGGACATGGGGCCTTTCCGGCTTACCTTCATCGCATTAAGAAGAAGAGAAGCCCGGACTGCGCTTGTGGTGCACTAGGCACAACAATTCATTATCTAACAGCCTGCCCTCTAACGGATAAACACCATCTGGCCCAAATAACACAAGTAAATGAAACACTATGGTACAAACAGCTAGCACAAAACACACATGTACAGAACAAGGCAAAACACATAGTCAGATGGCTCACGAACAACATAGATGACATCTCACAATAACAACAAAGCAGTGTCAGCACCTCCCACAACTAACTCCTTCTAATACTGTCTACAACCTTCAGAGGAAATAGTAACAAACAACCGAAAGAAGAGGACCTCCCAGCCAATGAGGCACCTACCGCTACCGCCACTTTTTGTTTATTTTAGGTCATGAACGAGGCCCTTGTTGTTAAAGCGGCTAGCATCGATATTACCTGAGGCCCGGTAAAAATAAAAATGTTAATATCATAAAATCTTTGTAAAATAAAAATTATTAAAAAAAATAAAAATGTATAAAAAACTATTATAATAAAAAAATGTATAAAAAATTATAAAAATAAAAATTGTATAAAAAATGTGCATATAAATGTAAACGGTCCTCGGTCTTAATTGGTCTGTAAGTCCGCACCACGCTCATGACCGCGCATGAATGGGTTATGTAACCAAAAATTAAGTTAGTATTTTTTTTTTTTTTTTTTTTTCTCCTCCTCTTCTCATAGAATCAACAAAGTAACTAAATTAATTATTCTCAGTTAAGTACAAAATCCAGTTTTTTTTTTTTTTTTTCTCTCTTTTTAGCTGTATGATTGGCGTGACCAAGAAGCTAGGCACTACCGCTCAGCACACCGCTTTGGATTCGCC